>VZSE01015151.1:1360550-1570697 GCA_013398275.1 Promerops cafer
CGCGGCGGGCGCGGGGCCGGGCGCTGTGCGGCGCCGCCGCCGGCAGGTGGCGGAGCTGGGAGCGCCGAGCCCGGGGCGGGATGAGCCGGAGCCGCTTCCACGATGATCCCGAGCCGCGGGTCCGCTTGGAGCGAGCGAATCCCTGCGGCACCACGTCTTGCGCCCGCACGAGAGAAGCGCTCTCTTGGTCTGCTCTCAGGATGCGGCTTTTCTTCTAGCTCTTCTGGCTTTGTCTGTACAGGACATTCACCCTTGCTGTCCCTGCAATTAGTACAACGCCTCATTCTATCCGGAAACGAACGAGTTTTACAAAGAACCCCTATTTATTGTTATTTTCCAAACACAAAGCCTAATCAATTTACAGATTACCTTTTATCTTCAGTATATTGGCTATACAACATTACAGCTGGTACGGGCAAGAAAGCCTCCTTACCCTCTCTTCTTGGCTTCTGATTTAAGTGAAGCACACTTAATTAAAGACTAATACCCAATCGGTCCTGCTGACTGACTGTACCACACATACAGAAAGCAATGATCCGACAATCATAAGCAGCCTTGTAAAGCTCCATCAATCAGGATATGTTCAAATAATGCACCTGAGCAAACTGGGGTAATCCTGCACTGATCTGCTGAAATTTCTGCAAGTTACGCAGTTTCATAATGAGTAATATACCCGTTATTAAAGAAGCAATACTGCAAGATTTAATAATTATACTGAGCTGCCCACCACTCTTACTGGCTTAATTAAACCCTGGATATTCTGCATATGCTTAAACCAAGTAGATGCATGTACACACACACACACAAAAAAAAAAAAAAAAAAAAAAAAAAAGGCAGAAATAAAGTAAGCATACTAGCAACAAAGCAGAAATCCATTAAAAATGCATTTCATTTTGCTACTGATTTACCCACGTCAGATTAATCTCAGACCTTCACCAAAAGGAAAACACAGAGCCACTCGGGCAAGAGAAAAAAACGTACTTCCAGAAGGCAGTGTAATTCATCTACCTGCCTCTCAACTACCTAAGGCTCTTTCAAGAGATGAGAGCAACATTAAATGTGCCAGAAGTGGGCTTTTGGTGTCATTATACAAATCTGCTGGGAGTTTTTGCCAAATCCCCGAGTTCTCTGACAGTAGCATACCTCCAAATACATCATTTAGAAGCATGAGGTGAACAGAGACAGGGAATAGTATTTACTTTGGGAAAGTATCAGTCACATGTCTTGTATATATTAGCAGGTTAAACCCAGGAGAGGCAGCTGAATTACTTGTGACCAAAGAAAACAATTAATCAACAGTTTTAAGGCTTCAGAGAATTTTAAATATGTATTTACATGTGGTGTACAATATTTATTTTAGGTATATTTAAACCTAGACTCTGAAGTCTCAAGTTGGCAGCTGGCAGGTCTTTCAAGATAAAAAACATCTTCTGAGAGGTTGTTTGGTGATAAACTATTTTCAGACAGAACAGAATTTGTGGCTTAGGGGATCTGGGGTTTTAATCCAGCTAACTTGAAAAACAACTCTGAGCTGCCTCTTTACCAAGTTACTTAAAAGTCTAATCAGTTTTAATATTATTAAATATTATTTTAATATTGATCAAATTATTTTCATTATTCTTATGTTTGGATTATATTGAAGTCAGTCTATATGGCTGTAGGGTAGCTTGTATCAGTATGGAAGTCAGATAATAAATAAGACAGTTATTATTAAACAGAGAAAATTATGGTGCTGAAAGTATTTTGGAAACTGCTCACCATGCTAATAGACCACATAATTTAGACCTTTTCCCTGGAAACATTCACACATTAGAGTAGTCCCAATGAGGTCAGTGTGAATAATCCCATCATGGGCAGAAGGTCCTCTCCTGCAGGCACTTGTTGCAGCAGGTGCCCAGAGGAAGCCAAGATAACTCCATTCAAAAGTGGGGTGACTGCAGCATCAGGGTGCCCTTGTGTTCAAGGTTCACTTTGTGTTGGATTACCCAGGAAATTAGTTTCTCCTTCCATGGGAGCTGCACTTCCTGAAGCTGCCAAGAGTAGAAATTGGGGAATATAGCCTTCTAAAAGTGGCAGCAGTGAGTGCTCTGCAGCCAGCCAGCCACACCTCTGGCCTAAGGGTACATGATCATGGTCCAGAAGCTACTGAAGACACTCCACCCCATTTAGTTATCCCTCACATTCCAACTGGCAACAGACCTAAAATAATCCACAAACTCAGCTCAGCAGCTGTTTGCACCTAGGCTCGCCCAGTCTTCCCTGGGACAAAGTGGTTTCATGGAAACTAGACAGAAGGAAATCCAAAAGCCCAACTGGAAACCTCTGGAGAAAAGATTTGCAATTGCTCCATGCTTACAGACTGCACCATGCAAGCTGCATGACTTGGCTGCCCGCTGGCATCCCTTAGATGGCTTGAGTGGGACAGCTGCAACATGGAAAATCCCAACCTTTCCCTAGAGATCACCCAGGATGGCACTTCTAAACTTGCACAATTACTTTCTTAGATGAATTTGTTTTGAAGTAGGTGTTTAATTTCATGAATGCTCCTATGAAGAAAGAAAAATATCAAATAACAAATTACAGGACTGAGGGTTTCTCTGTCCCACAGTATAGCTGCTTTCAACTGCTGCTGTGGCAGCAGTAATGAAAACAACTGGACTTCTTAAAAGACCATTCCTGTGCATCTGTATTTAAAAAAAAAAATCAACCTCAGGATCCAAATGACTTCTCATTTGATCATTTCACAAAATGACAATACAGGCCATCTCTTAGAGAAAGTAATTCTGTGAGCACTAGCCAGCTCTCACAACGGTTCCACACTTTGCTTTTGGATCCACTCCAGCTGAATGAATAGACAGCACATTTCCCAAAATGCAGGAATTTTGCTGCCATGAAGCACACTGAGGACAACAATCAAGCCTCATCCTTGTAATGATAGGATTTCAAAAAATGGCCATTTAATTTAAAATAGTCTGTGGTTTGTAAAACTGTTTCTGCAGAGCACACAGAGGATAAAATGCACATGCTTTCACAGGCTTTCTGCTGCTGGCCCAAGTGCAAGGAAAGATTAAGGCAAGACAGCTTGAATTTACGTGATGCAAACTAGAAGAATCAGAAAACAAAGATGGCTCTGAAAACTATACTTTGTTTTGTCCTAGAAGAGGGATAATGCAAACTAAGTATTTTTTTTACAGCTAGCAGGATCCAACCAGATTGCAAAGGTATGAGCATGGGAGCAGCCAAACAATAGCTCTATTCTCCCACAACCAGTTTCTCCAAATCTGGAGTCTCACTTTCTGTGTTCCCACACTGAGCCACAGGCCTCAGATTTAATCAAAAAATGAGTGCAATCCAAAAAATTATTGATTAGTTTTGATAATGCAGGCCTTAGCAAGAAAAAGGACATGGACTGAACCAAGCCTAGCAAAATGTGATACAGTAAACCTACAATATTCCCATGGCAACACAGTGAAGATGAAGAGAAGTGTGGAAAACTGTAGGGAGAGGCAAAGAACTCTTAATACAAGCTTATGACTATTTTCTAAGCACCATTCTGTGGTATAGTTTACAATGGGTGGAAAACACATGAAGGGGAGCCAGAATACAACTCTGACATGAACTGGGTGAAGGCACAGAGCTGCAGGGATCTGGGGTGGGTCTAAGAGATGCTGGCACAACCTCTGCTGGAGTTGTGTGCTGGAGCAGACTTACCCTTGAGAAGTAAAGCTGAGCATTCCCATTTCTGCTCTGCTCAGGAGCACACAGGAGCCTGTGCAGATGTGATGAAGGGGAAAAAGGGCTACTGCATAGCTCTGGAGCTGCACAGGGACACTGTCTGAGCCCTGACTGAACCCAGATTCAGTTTGTCCTAGCTCAGAATAAAACCCACACTGTTCACCACAGAAGCCACATGACTAACAGTCTAGCCTCGAGCAATGATGAAGTAGGCACAAAAAATTAAGAAAGAGAAGGATGCTCCTTTTGCTTATACCCTACGGCTGGGGTTTTTTTCTGAACAAAAATGTCTCCTGGCCACATTGGTGAGTAAGTTTACCATTTTGGGAGCTGCTCTGCCACACCCGTGGGATGGTGAATCAGGGAAAGTTATACAACTTTGCTATTTATGGGAAGTTTCACCCACTTACCTCTGCTGTGCTGCTCTCTCTGCTTGCAGTTGTGCACAACCAGTTTTGAAGGATGGGTAGCCAGGAGTAAAATGATATGGAGAAGGAATAATTTGTCTTTGAACTTTGTGAATAAAAATTCACAGTAGTGAGGGCAATCAGCAGAAAGAGACAAACGAATTTCAAATCAGAAGTCAACCTGGAAATTATTTGGTAAGGAACCCCTATACAAAAAGTCACAGTGCATGTAGATTTCCATAAATGTTATGACAAAGCCTTCCCTAACTCTACTGCAGCAATCCAAGTAAACAAATATACAGGTAAATTCCTGAACTCACTTCCTAGCTCAGCCCCCAAGGTACAGACGTGCCCCCTGGTTTGAGATCTTAGAAGACTAATTCAGCTAAACACTTCAGGGTTCAGATTTGTGTTCTGGATATCTCTAAATGACAGTGAAGTGGAAAGCATTTGTAGAAGTTGTTCTTCTCAGTGCAATGTTTTTCTTTTCAGTGCAATGATCCTGAACAAGTAGGACCAGACTGTGTTTTTGTGCAGTCAAATTGTCAAGCTGAAGGTAGAGAGCTCACCAGGCTTAGCATCTCTCAGCATTCTGTAAACTGGAAGCCAAAAACCAGTGGCTAGGCTTGAAAAAGTTGATCCTGGTGAGAAGCAAGAAAGGTTAAATGCACGAAGCTCTGTTAGTCATCGGGATTTATTTGCTCAGTTCTAATTTTAACTTTGGTTAGCCCAATAAAAGGTATCACATCACTGTCTGGGTAGTTGTTGTACAAAAAACAATGCAGCTACCAACTTTCCTCCATTGGATGACATACTTGGGCAGTAGCCCTTTTAAAAAAGCATCAGCTTCTTTAGTGCACATTTGGTTTTCCATTCATTATTTTCCTGATGGTGAAAGCAATGTTATTCATCCCATAGAAGAATAGATACATTGTATTTCAAAAGTTTAACCAAAACACACAGTTTGCTGCAAATTTTCCTTCCTTCAGGATTTTTAAAACACACCTACAAAGTGGCTGCTGGGCAAAATCATCAATTTACAGTCAGTGGAATTTGGTAGGAAAAAAGGCAAAAGGAAAAAGAAATGAATGACAGGATTGCAAGAGCTGACTGCTACCTACAAAAATGCAGATGATGAGAAGAAGGACTAAAAGCAAGGACTCCTCTCCCCATGAAATGAGCTAATAAATGTTAAACATGGAATGACTTTTTTATAAAAGAGACAAAAATAGAAAAAAAAAATTTCTCTGTGGTAGCTGGCATGGGAGAATTTGGACATGAATCTGCTGGGAATCCAGCTCTTTGGGTCTCCTCTTCCTCCTTACACACCTTCTAAGTGCAGTCAGAAGGGACAAACCTCTACATTTGAAATACTGTTGCCCAGAACAATGGGGAAGATGCTCCCCTCACAAGTCACACTCCTCCTGACTGCTTTTGAGACTTGCACCCTGAAATAGGCAGTCCAGTGTCATGATGAAAGAATCATGTCATACCACCATGAAATATCCAGTTAGTTCTGGAACAGGGCATTCAAATACACCGCCAAGAGAAATTCTCTTTGTTTCTACTGGGTCAGAAGCAATCACCCCATATTAACCAAGCTGTATTCTTACAAGTTCATAAGCCCAGCCACTGCTCAAATGGAAGGAAGACACTACACATCCAGACAGCTGGAAAAAGCAATTCCTGTTATATATGCAGTAACTTGACTGTTCTCCAATATTTATGGATCTTGACTTCATTATGCCATCAGGGGGAAAAAAAAAAGTACAATAATCCCCTTTATGTCTCTTGTAATTGAATCCAACCATGAGTATAAAATATTGTGAGCATTTGAAGTAACTATTAATTACTGACTGCTTGCTTCATAATGAATTGGAGTATCATCTGTTATAGACCCACGTTTTCATATATTCTCTAACACTTCCAAGATGCTGTAGGACTAAGCTATCCTTTAAAATGAATGAAGTATTAAAATCAATAGAAAAAGAACTTTTTTCTTTCCCAAAAACACTGTAAACTTTGCAATACGGTCTCATCAGATTTCACAAAGTAAGGAGGACTGCTCTAAGTCATCCTTGGATCATACCCTTGCTGGTTCCTAAGCTTGTCTAAGAATAGCACCTGTGCTACCTTCGTTAACAAAGATATAATGTCTCAGTAAAATCAGAGGACACTGGAGCTTCCAACTTTTAAATAGTATGTGAAATTCAGGAAATAGTAATTGCAACAACAAAATCAATTTAGAGAAACCATCACAACTTGTTAAAAGACAGAGGGCCAAGCTTTGTGCTGATCAATAGTCAAATTAAGTTCATTCTTCTTAATAGAATGTGCCCTGGAAAAACTTTCTTTCCACATTCTCTTGGTTGAGGAGCAGAGGGAGAGCATGCTGCTCATTGCCTGATTTCCTAAACTATTTAATAATGTTGCTACGATTGTTGAAAAGCTGCTATCATCATCCTAAGAGTGACTTTATCTATAAGTGGCTGAAGTAATATGAATAAAATGCTCTGGTTTTATTTTGCAAGCGCCTATGTCACATGCAGCATCACTCTCTGCAGAGAAACAATCACTTCTAGGGTGCAGTGTGGCAGAAATTTAATGAGTACCCACTAGCTGAGCCTCATGCATATTGTATTTTACAAATAGTACCTTTTGCAAAGACCCTCAGAATTTATTACACCATCTAGCTAGGAGTTCAGTGGTGCTTAAATGTCATCTTATTTTGACATGCAGCCCCCAGCAGGAGATTATGGATGCTCTCCTGTCAAAATCAATAGCAAAATACTCACTTATATTTATCAAAAGTACATTTGGGCCTCTAATCAGGTTACAGTAATGATTCAGGATGACTGACTTCCCTTCAAGATTTCAGGCCAGGCAGCAGCTTACACAATTGGAACAGCTTTTATCTTGTTTTTGCATCTGAATATACTGTCAGTCTGCTGGAGCTGTGGTGGAGGGCGAGCTATGATTGGCACTGATCATTCCCACTTAGGAAGCACTCCAAGTCTCTATTCTGCTTATAAAGACAAATGAAAATATCTTATCAAACACTGTTATCACTTTGCTCTAGAGCATTAACTGGTTTTGCAAAAAATAATTTCCTAAGGGAACATTTTTTATGATGACAGTGTGGTGTTACAGTGGTGCTAGCAAACAAATGAACAATACAATATGTTGATGCTATATCAAATGGAAAACACTCCCATCAGAGTTAACATCAATTTACATGGTGTAGCCTGAGGGTGGGGATCTCTTCCAGGGCTTCTGCTTACTTTCATGATTTTTTACCTGATATGTAAGCAGGATTTTGCTCAATCCTTTCATTTAAAGCACAAGAATGGATACTGAAATCTTCAATACAGCAGGTTCATCTGCAAGCACGAATGCCTCTTACAGACATAGTAGATCCAAACACACAGCAATACATGTAAAAGAAACATCAATCTACAATATCTGCACATGAAAATAAATTGGTAATTTACTTCCTTTCCTGATTGCAACAACATGAAACTCTTGAAAAATACCACAGTGTTTTAAAATAACAATTATACTTATTTAAATCTATGTTCATGTTGCATTTGTTTGTACTCCTTGATATGGTAGATGTAGAGACAGAGCAGCCAGGACACGTCAGAGAAGACCAGGTCAATTCAATTAGCTGGGTTATGCTTCCATCCCATAATTAACTACAGCACTTGCCATACACTTAATGCAAACAGAAGTGCAAAGTATCTCTGCAGTGATCTGCTGGTCTCCTGGAAAAAGCAGAACCCCCCAGGTTAGCAGCTTCTATGCAGCAACCAACCAGCTGTCTTGCAGAGGACAGAAATAATCATTCCTGTTACTATTGACTATTACAAGAACTTAGAAGACAGGGGACAAAAAAAATAGAGAGGAAGTTCAAGACTGTAAAACAAGCAATTTTTTTCAGTGTTTACATAAAAAACAAACTCGTTGAACTTGGTCTACTAGAGTATTAGGATAAATACTCATTGAAACAACACATTCATAACCTCTTCCAGCTTGGGTGAATTTTGTCAGTTATAAGTCTGGCCCTGTGGGCATGTGTCCTCAACAAGATCAAGGCTCATGGAGCAGCATAATGCTATGCAAACTTTACCTTTGAGCTGCAAAGGAGCTAAGTCACCTGCAAACTGCACATGAAGATACCATATAAACACCAGAGCAACCTCATGCTATAAAGGAGCAAATGAAGAAAGCAACAAGACGTGAAGGGACAGCAAACAAAGCTGTGGGAAACTCAAGGTTAATTTCAAATGAAGAAGTGATACAGAAGCTTGGTTTCAGGAGTATGTATTTTACAGTACTTTTGCACCAGTTTTTTTTTTTAGTAGATTATTTAAAAACAGAAGATTCCAATAAGAAGGAAAGATACATATTCAATATGATCCACACCCTGTAATTTTTATTTTTTATTTTTTCCAATGCTGGAAGAACTTCACATAGCAATACAATCTCTGCTCAACAAATTTCAGTTTATGGCAGTAAATTACTCTTTATAAGCAATACAAGAATATCAAAATTTATCTCTAATTCTCTCTGTACAGTAAATGCTGAAGGAGAGAAAATAACAAGACATTAAAAAGCAAATCCCAACCCCTTGAAAGTAGAGAAATGTGTTTCTGTGTCACAGTTGAATAGTAGTTGGACAGAAGAATGAATCTGGGGCTGGAAACCACAGTCTTAGTTTGAACTCAGCATTGTATACAAAGCCCAAAAGATGAGCAGCATCCAGACCTGCAGATTCTGGTCATCAGAGTAGTAATTGTATTAATCTGTTTTTCTAAAATGCAATGGCAGAAAAACAAAATTAAAGAAAAGCCACTGGACAATAACATTCTGAAAATAAACTTCTACCAAGAAAAGAAACTTTAGAAGTATTTACCTGTTTAACAGAAAAATATATGCTTTATGTTAGGACTTATTTTAGAAAATGTATTTCAAAGTTCTAGATAATAAAAATGCCATGAATCACAGCATTATTTTCAAAATGTCACAAAATTCCTTTTAGATTTATTTCCAATAAAATTGTCATTTAAAATTAATTTTAGTCTTTGAGCCACTTAACCATACAAAATCCTATTCAAACAGCTAAATGTGAAGATAGGCTGCATATTTAAGCTGACCAGAAGAGCTGACCAGGCAATACCATAAAATCCTGTTCAGAACAGTTTGACTGGCCACCAGTGCCTCTCTCAGCCTCAGAAACATCGCTGATGAGAACCAAACATATGGTCCCACCAAACTAGCAATGTTTCCTTACATTCCTTACACCCCTCTAGTTTCCAAACTTCCTGTAATTGGCCTGATTTTTTCCCAGCCAAAAAGAACTTTCTTAAAAATTCAAACTACACTTGAGAACTGCTAAGAATTACCTTACAATATTTCCTCTTAGGCTGCTGCATAAATAAGTACATTTCAATTACTTCCTTCCTCTGAATTAGATGGACTATTTGGCATTGGGGGAAAGTAAGTAATTTTTATTCAATGCAACTTTTAAATCTTGATGATACTATCAAATACTGCAATTGAGCACAATATACAAAGAGGTCATACTTTACTACTATAGACAGTTCTACCTTTTTCTTCCTTTCCTCCCTCCCCTTTATTACCAGCATATTTTCTCCTTTTTGTAAAACTATTCTCATGAGACCTTATTTTGCAAAGCATGCAGCAGAAAAGGCAAATAAGAGTGCTTCTGAGCATTACATCTTAAAATGACAGAAAATAACTTAAATAAGAGTGGATGATATAATTGACCTGAGTGCCTACTTGTCATTTACCCTAAAGTCCCAATGAAGCCAGGCAGCTCTGAGCACTGGGATCACATTCAATAATGGGAATCATGACAGAGTAATATATTTAACAGAAGTCTCATAGCAGTGTACTTTCCAGCTATATTATATGCCTATAATTTAGGATTCTTTGGTCCAGGATTCTACACCATTATGGTGTGGGCTTTCTGTAGTAACTGTGCTTGATTTTTCTAGATTCCCTAGTAGCTGCTGACAAGAGGACAAAAGAAGATTTGAGATCTATAGTTAACGTTTAAGCCTAATAGCTACAGTAATTGATTAGTTCTCCATGGACTTTCTTTGGTCACTGAGGTGTGTACAGAGACTACAGGAGATTATTTTATTGTGTAATTTTCACAGTGCAGCAGGGTAGCTTGACAATAGGTTGGATACCACCCTCCTGACAAAAGCCACAGGGGAGGGATCAGAGTGAAGAAAACTCAGAGAGCAGAATCACTCCATAACAAGCAGGGGGTAGGATTTTTCCTTCCTGGGAAAGAAGCAAGATTTCTGGCCCCACAACTTGTAGATAAATCTGAGGTCTCCTGGGGGACAGAGTCATTTTTTTTGAGAGTTACAGCTTACTTCAGCCCTAGAGGTATCAGAAGCCTTACCCAGTTCCTTGGCTACTGAGCTATTTAATAGCAAACATGTTGGAAAAGGCTTCTTGAAACAGTTATATCATGCACTGAGCCAGAATTGGGCCAGAGGGCTAAGAAGCAGATGCACAAGGGCTGAAAAGCTGGTTTTGTTTTAGAGGTGGGTGGATGTAAGGAAGTTGAAAGTAGACACGGAGACGATGAAGGTTGATGGCTTAAGACATTCTGAAAAATAATGTCTCCTTATTATCCATAGATTAAGCTAGCATTGACCACAGCAACTGTTACCATCTCTTTTGAAACAGCACAAAAGTGAGTTGGAGGGACCTTTACTACAGCTAGAACAGGAGCTGGTGAAGCTCTGCTGAGGAAACCAACAGGAGCGTGGGATGTGGAGATGGCTCGTGCAATTCCATCTACCACTAACTAAACTGCAGCTATCAGTGCATTTTGTATCTTCCATCCAAGAGACTGCAACTTATATTTTGGTATGAACTAGCAACAATTGTTCAAATGCCTGTTTATACACTTGATCCAGGTCTCAGTCACTTCCAGTTCTAAGTGTATTTTAGCAACATCTCAACTAACTCTCAGATATCCAGACACAAGCCTGACTCTTCCAAACTCTAGGCCAAGGTCCTCTCAAAGCTTGCCTCAGTTGTTGGGTGTTGTACTTCAGGCACATTGCATGGGTCTGACCTTCGGCAGGTGAATACTCAGCACTCTCTAAATACCCAACACTCAAAGCACCCTCCAACTGGATTAATAAAAATTAAGGCACTCAAAAATTGGTAGTTGCTTTTGAAAATCTTACCCATAACTAGAGCAGACTGGTAGACAAGAAAAGCAGAAATTACAGGTAACCATAAAAAGATCAATGTGTTGCTGTGCTCAAGGTACTTACAGTGTAAACTTTACTCCCATTCATAGTGGCATAGTTAATGGCAAAAAGGTTTGCCCTTTATGTCCAGTAACCATATTTTACTCTATATCTCTAGAGAGCAGGAGTCTGTATAAGCAATGAGAGAGGGGAGAAAAGAGTTGATGGATTACCAGTTTTTCTCCTGGTGGTGAATTCAGCTGTCTGGAATCATGAATGTTAGTACAGGAGGAAACGAGATAGTTATCTTTTGTCAAAACTGTGATATAACAAATGTTAATATAATCTCAAAGGGAGGTGCAGTTCAGCATATCTTTTAAAATGACAAAACATATCCTGAAACAAAGTTTGCTTTTAACTATGTATAAACAGTCTTTGATCAATCAACTGAATCCTTAGAAAGCGATGATATATCGCAAAACACAACACCCCTACCACAGTTGGGTAAGTGCTTAAACTTTGCTCACAGAAAGGATGATAGCAGTTGGCAGGGAGACCCAACCAAATTATTAGAGTGGAACTTTTTTGTTTTTATATAAATTAGCACAATCCTCTCCTGGAAGCTGCAATCACTACAGAGTAAAATGGATTAGTACTGCTGCATTATAAATGCATCTGGCATCAGATAGAAATTTCTCCTGCGGGTTGTCGTCAGAGTTCATGGCCTTTTGTTTCCTCTGCTGCATCCTCAGACAGACCTGTAAAGCAAAAGGGAGATGCTTAAAAATTTAGTGCAGTCGGCAACTACATGCACTGTACTGTTGATTCTATCAGTTTGTGAAAGCCTTGGTTATAGCTGGAGGAACCAATTTATTACATGCAAAACACTTAGGATAAAAATGCTTAACTTGCAAATTCAAGCACTCACAAGTTCAGAAAATAGAAAAAAATAATGCAATAAAGGCAATTTCGCATCAGCTTTTCTATATGTATTGTGGACAATGACAGTTCAAACTACAAAATCATGGACTACTTTTGCATCAGAAAAAAATGACAGAGAAAAACTAGGCATCTGATCTGAGACACAGTTACTCCAATCTACTTGCATTCATTCTGTCCCTTTTTCTGGGAAAAAAATTGACAATACAAGTTGCAAAACAATACAAAATTGAATGCATACACTCATTAACAAGGATATACTTAGATATATAGGTATAGATAGATATATATATATATGACTATCAGCTTGGGCAAGAGGAAAATAACCATACTCTTGTACTGAAGGTAACTTCTGCTATAAGCCAAGAGAATGAGTTTCCCATTTTCAAATATTAGTTCAAGAGATTAATCAGTCTTGGATAGGATAATAATCTTTGCAATAATGAACCTGAGAGAATTTGTAAAGGGGGTAGATACTCATAAAAAGTTGCTTCAAATATCTAGGGAGAAAGAAAACAGTGGATGATCACAGAAATTTGTACACACACATACTTGAATGACTAAAATTAAAAGTGGTTATTTCACCCAGAAGTTTCTTACGTAAGCACTCTTAGTTTAGATTGAAAATTATTTAACTTAAATCCTTTTTTAATTAATTTAAGCAATCCAAAATAAATTGGCACCATCTCCAAAAGATATATGAGTAATAATAAAATAATGCACAGATTTTATGAGGTTTCTTTTGATGTGCTTTTTTTCCCTTCTTCTCTGAAGAAGGCTAAAATCCCCCAACATACAATTAAATGATCCAGCAGGTTAGTGGAATAAAATTTGAGCATCCAGTGCTCTAATCCAAAGCCACCAGTCTCCTGTCAGCCTAATTGCTTTCACAATAATGTTCACACAGAATTTAGCACCAACAAACTATATAAACTTAAATCCATATGCCTTCATTTAGATCTGTGCGATTTCACATTATCAAAACCATTTATTTTTATTTTCCAGCTTTTATTTTACACTTCCAATGTTTTTGGTGCTTGGGGATTTTAGTATTTACACTGGTTTTCATGGGTTATGGTACTAAACTGAACAAATGTTCGGTTGTCAACAAATGTTGTCTCAAGTCTTGAGATAAAAAGACTAAAGCAGTAAAATTTCACCAACAGCTGGAAGCCCAAGGCCCTGAGGGCCTAAGAAGTTCCCCTTACTGAAGTAGCTAAGGTTTTTTTTTTGAGGACAATTAAAAGTACCATGTTAAGAACTGACTGGGGGTTCCAAAGGTCAGCCCTTGAGTGGCCGTTCTTTTGTTCAAAGCTCTCGTCACGCAGCACACGCTGGGATGCCAAAGGGACCAGCAGCAGGTCCCATCTTGTGTCATTAATGATCACAGGGAAGGAGGTAGGTAGCATGACAAGGAAACTTGTGGATTATAGGAAACCAAGATGAGCTACAGACACTGGGGAGGAGAAAGAAATACTGCTCTAGGACTAAGAGGTTAACAAATATAGGAGAAGATAGAGGGGATAGCGCTTGAAATGCACCATGGAAATAACAAACTTTAACTTTTTCCACTGTGCTACTTCAGCAGGGCTTTCCTCAGCAAGTATCTGTGTTTAAGTTATGCACTGGCAGGGAAACACCCACCATAGCTCAGTGCAGTATAGAAACCACTGCATAGCTACAGTTAACACTGTTCCTGACTACATAGCTTTGTTGAGCTGTTTAGAGCTCTGCCTAAAAAAAGTACCTGAGAATATCTTGATTTCCCACCATAGTCAAGGAAAATAGTGCCAGAATTATGAAACTGGCTGCTGCACACTCCCATAAAAGCTGGACACACACATAATCCGAAGGAGAAACAGAAAAAAAGGAATTATGACTATGAGAGTCAGCTCTTTGTACCCAAAAAGAATGGCTGGAGATTTACCAGAGACCACGAATTTACCACCTGTGCATTGGTGTTGCACATTTAAGCCATGACACTGCCACTGCACGGTGCCCCCAGCCTCTTGACATTTGAGGACTGGCTGGCTAAAGGACCTCTAAGAAGCACAACAAAACAGAAATTAAGAAGGGAGGTTTACAAAAATATCTGGGGGGAAAAAACTCTCAATGAGAAGGCTATATTATCATAATGCAACTTTTTTTTCCTTTGCTAGGCTGAAAACATGGCCAGTTAAAAAATAAAATGTAATTATAAACTTATAAAAAAAAAATTCTTTGAGCCAAAAAATATTGCCCAGTGCCCAAGTCACTGCCTTCAAAATCTGTTACTTCCCTGATATTAACTTCTTACAAATAACCCTTGTGTCTATTTCTACAAATTGCCACACCAAAGTGAACCATGAATGGTTACTTTCACGAAAAGCCGTGGATCCACTAAATCTTAACACATTTACTGCAATTACTGGCTGGCAGGACTGAAGTCACAGAGCAGGATTTACCCTGGTTTCACACAACTTTGCACAACAGGTCTGTAGGTTCCAGCTATAGGGAATCTGGAATACTTCTGCATGGATCAAAGAACTCCTACATGAGTAAACTGTGGGAGAGGTGAGCTGACAGGTGAGGCAAAGACTGCAGATATTTTTATTGTGCAACTCCAAAATGGGAGGAAATACAGAAGCAGGAAAATACAGCTTGCAATAACCAGCCTTCCCACCTCTACCCGGTACTTTTTCCAACATGCAACTTTTATTAGTCATCTAGGAGAACAACATAAATGTCACATTGATCTAACTGGCACATTCTACGTTATAGCAGATGAGATAATTAACATCAGAGAGGTTTCTCATTAGCATATTCCGACAAGCTTAGGCAGATCCTAAAAAATACAGGGCATAAATATAAATTCTGAAGATTAAGGCTTCATTTCATCAGGAATAAAAAGCTGCCTTTCATCTTCATATCCCCCATTATGAAGTTCTCACTGTTTTGTTTTATAGAGCATCCAAAAATCCTAACATAATAACACTGGTCTGAGCACATACATCTAGAGAAATGTATATTGAAAGGTTTATGTCTCTGTTTATTAACACAGCTACAAACTGGGAAGCTGCTTTTGGAAATGATCATGATACATTTTAACTCAGCAGTAGCAAGCTGAGTTAAGCACCTCCAAGAGCTCCAAGCACCTCCAAGAGCTTTTGGAGTTCAGTTTTCAAAACAGAACCAGAATACATGATTATATTAATATCCTGATTAGTTACACGAGATTGATGATATCAGACACTAAGAAAGTCACTTAAATCCCTCAAATGTCATGTATTTGTCAATTAGCACCCTCAAGAAAGCAGCTTCTATAAACAAAGACACAGAATACTTCAATCACGTTATTTACCTCTTCAAAAGCATGACTTAATACACACATATCATTGAGTCACAGAAAGTTCATTTGTAGATCAAAATGTACTTCTGAGGCTTGAAAACCAAAAGTTCAAAGAAAATCAGTTACAGTGACAGAAGCACCAAAGACAGCAGAAAAACCCCAACTTTCCTGGGATTATTATTCATGCAGTTAGAAGAAAAAACAAAACAATCCAATGACACATTTAAAGGGAGAGATGACATTTGAGCATGATGGGCAGAAGGGAGGAGAAAAAAATAATTTTCTGTAGTCATAAATTGTTCACACTCAACATGATGGTGTAAGGTTTAAAGATGTTCAGGTTAAATAATTAGGCAATGGAAGAAACTACCCAGGGAGGTGGCTGAGTCAGGGATATGGGAAGTTTGCAGAGATAGGGCAGATGAAATCCTAGTGGGGATAGTGAAAAGGAAGATACACAGGTTTTGAATTGGATGACCTAAAGGATCTTCTCCAATCCTATCATTTATGCTGCTATGATTCATCCTGAGGAGAACATTTTGGACTCTTATGAATTACTGGCTGAGTTTCCTGGATACTATTGTACATTAGTCTACACTAAAGCATGCATAAAACTAAGTCAAAGTTGGCTTTGAAGTGTTTGATCTACAATATCCAATACTTCCAGTCTCTTTTTCATACAGTGACTCAGAAAAGAGCTGTTATAACAAGACAAAAGTTATTTTGAGTTCAGATTAAGTTAGAAAAGGGAGGCACCCTGTTCTTCAGCTATTCCCACCTATAAGAGGAAAAAAACCCACCCCATCTCATGGCCTAATGGTCAGTATTGCTATTTCTAGACCTGACATAAGACAGCTTTAGAACAAACTACAGCTTTAAAGTAACTGGTTTTCATAAAATTTTGGATCCAAAACTAAATGTTCCAAATAACCAGAGTTAATAGCTTTTTGCTTTTTGTTAACAAAAGATGACAGATTTTTCCCAGCACCTTTAAGTCATATTTCTGAAAATCATAATTCTTCTTTCAAGAAGGCCCATTACTAATAATTTTCTTTTCATTAAAAACTGCTTGAGGAAATGTATACCGCTTCCTTTTTCTTAGTATCTAACCTTCATTCTGTAAACATAATCCAAAGAGCTTTTCAAAAAGTTGAGGAAAGCACCAGTCTTGCTTATCAAACAGACACAGTTTAGTAGGAGTGCAAAATACTGTAAAATCAACAAGCTAAAAACTTTCCTATACTGCTTTAATGGGAGAAACTGGACTTCATTGGTATTCTGTATCACTTTTAATGGGCTAATAAGCTGAGAGGGGCCTCAGCATTGCCTGTCACCAGTGAGTCACTGACCACTGCACACATAATTTAAAAATGCTCAGATTTTTGTATCAGAAAGCTGAGTGATGGTAGCTGAATAAGTGGGAAGCATGGCTGACTCATTTATTAAAGAATTGTGTTAAACAAATAAATTTGTTTTCCATTTAGTGTGACTGAGAGAAAGGGCTTCATTCAGAGAACTTTGCTTTGTCCTAAGGGACCATATACATCACAGGGTGGATAATGTGAAACAACCGTTTCCATCCCTGTAAATGTGCCCCCCACCAACTGCGACTAACATGACAAATCCAACCTACATGAAGGTATCCCCTGATGAGCTTCTAAACGCCACAAAATAGCAGGGATAGAAGGGGCAGCTCTGACCTTGGGGAAAGAGGAGGCTCTATTCCCACAAAACTCACAAAAACCTTGCTAAAGTCTTCCTTTTGTCATTCTGTCTTAATAGGGACATGTAGTAGCCATGTAACACAATGGAGTTAATAAGGACGTAACAATGACAAAGGCAACATTTGCCAAGTGTCCACATAGGTTTTTTTTAATTAAGTTTTAAACAACTTACAGAGATCTTGTGCATTCATGCCTCTAGGCATTAGCCCTCAGTAGCCCTCAGTATGGTTTCTTTAGGTCTTTCTTCTGATTCGTATTTGGAAAATGCCCAAGACATATGAAATATTTCTCATATAAAATTTGAGAACCAGGAAGAACATCCAGTGGCATCAATTTCCCAAGGTGCACAGCTTCTTCTTCTAATGACCCCAGTTACATACACGTGTACATATAAATATATATACACACACATACATACTCCACACACACACAGTTGGAATGAACACAATCTCTAAGAACCAAGGAGCTGTCAAACCACCAAATCCAGCTCACATATTAAGGAGATCAAAACGAATGGGATGCTAGTTAATTTGAAGCAATGTAAACAGCACTCTAATAACAGTGTTTTAAGTTCCACTTAGGAACAATAACAAAAAAAAATCCAAAAATTATTACAGAGCAAACTGAGTATGCTTGCAGGATGACAAGCTGTTTAAAAAACAGTTACCTATCTAAATTATGTCAATGGTCATTACTATGGGAAGCATAATTTTGATTAAGCCAAAATTTTGGATGAAAAATACTCATTTTCTTCAAATATCTGACTTCTCACAATCACCTACCAAATTTTTCTCAAAAAGCTTGCAAAGGTTTTGAAAATGGATTGTTTTCATTTAGAGATGATCTCAAGAAATCACAAATGACACATTTCAGCTGGAACTGATTTTTCTTGCCAGGAAGTAAATCCTACAAATGAGTTTGCTTTTCATTAGCCAAACCTCCCTTCTTTCTCATTAGCTATCTGCCTTTGTCAGGGTGGTATATTAATTCAGTGGCTTCTAAGCCAAATATGCACAATACAAATCTAAGACTTAAGTAATTATGGCCATACAAACGCTGTTACCTCAATTTATTCTTCATCATGCCTGTATCTTCCCATTCACTGCAACCCACAATCCTATTAAGCTTTCAGAAATGCTGGGTCTTTAAGAATTTGCTTTCAGAAAAAAACCCACTCGGACCATGTACCTTGAGATTAAACAGACTATAATATATTAAAACCAGGGTCTTTTTTGTGTGGACATAGCTCTTGGCTTTTTCCTGGGGAGAAGCAATGCCATAGCAATCAGTCTTTTGCCTGCCTGATTCGTTGTGCTGTTGAGTTGACTTCCCAGACAGACGACCAGTCAGCTGACTATTAACAAATCCTTTATCTTCGATCACCATGACAGATAGGCAAAACTCCAGGGGTAGGTTAGCTTTAGGGCAAGATTTTCCACCATTTTCATATGAATAGCAGTGAATCCTACTCCTGGAGACAACCACCCAGTGTCTGCCTGCAGGAAGATCTAAGAGCCTTCACAGATACCATATATATATATATATGTGTGTATATATATGTGTGTGTATATATATGTGTGTGTGTGTGTGTATTTTACAGTCAATTTCTACTCCTACAGGTTGGCTGCAGCTCATAATTGATGTCTTGAAGACCTACAGCCTCCCTCTCCACACATTCCTCATCTACATAGTGTCACTTGAGCTAATACTGAGCAAACTTTTCAGCTGAGATTATTTTAATTTGAAATCTGTAAATATTGGTCAATTAAAGCATAGGTGGATCTTCTGCTGAATTTATCAGAACAATATGGCTAAAACTTAAATAACTACAACATTTTTAAAATTTTAAAAATCCTTTATGTCTTCATTTCATACTGATGCTTTGCAAATAAACTTCCTTGAAAATACATATATATATACATATATATATATTTAAAATAAGTTAGTTTACATGAAGTCTAATTGAAATACTTCATCTGAGGAGGAAAAAAAAAAGAAACCTGAATAAATCATTGGAGGTTGTCCCAAAAAAACACATTCTCCAATCTTTTTTTCTTCGTCAGAAACTTCAAAAAAACCTCAAACCAATCAGTTAATCACAGACCTCTACTCTTGTTAGTGTGTACTTGTAACTTAAGTCAAAATAGTGCAGCTATTCTCTTAATATGCATGATATCATTGTTAGAATGAAGCTTCCAACAAACCTATCTATGATACATCCACACAAAGTACAGGCAGCTTTATCCAACACCACCTTTAGCAAAACACATAATAAAAAGGCTACTAAGTTTCTAGGGGGAAAAAGAATCTCACTTTTTCATTAACAAAGAGTCTGATACAAACTTGTGTTTAGGGCCTGTGCTGTGCTTCTTGTATGAGTTTAACTTGTAGGGCCACAAAACAACTCAGTACCTTTGTACATAAATATCAGTTTCTCCAGTGGAGATTTCCAGCACGTCCATTATAGCCTACAGTACACATAAGCCCATGGCTCCTCAGTACCAGAAAGATATAACAAAACAGAAGAAAATTCAAAAAGAACAGCATAAATAATTGTGTGATTTTGTAGAAAACAGAAGAGAGGGAGAGAAACAAAATAGCTAAAGGCAAAGCAACTTTAGGAATTGTTCAGTAAAACAGATATGAAAGAGGATCAAGAAGATGAAGTCAAGGAAAGGAATATTCAAGGCTGCTTTAATGCCATCTATTTTCCCTGGGGAAGTAGTGGAAGCCACATGGCTTATGACATTTGCAAATTAGTACCACAATGAAGACAAAAATCTGGTGCTCAGGGAGATGGTCAAGCTGATATAACAGGAGTTTTCCATTTCTAACTTCTATTATCATACAACAGATCTGAGGTGCTACAAATTCCTAAGTGCTGTGTAATATTCACAGAAACATCAGCTTTTGCTTACCATTCAGCAACTGAATACTCTTCAGTATGTTGCTCCTTGTTAAAATGGAACATTACAGTGCAAATGATAAAATCATATTCAAGATTTCCATGGATTCTTCTGGAAATAACATACAACAGGATTTTACCATTTGATGTCATTTTTCCTTTGCAGTCTTGTGGGAAAAAAGACTTGGTAGAGAAGCAGGTTTGAAGAAAAATGTGTTAATAAAAAAAAAAAGGAAAAACTACTTTTGTCTAATACTTTCCAATCTTGAATTTCACACAATCTTTTTAAGCTACAGTATATGAGAAAAATGCTGCAGGAGGTTTTTCCTCAATGCAATCTTTTGATAAGTCTCAGTGTTGTCTTAAAAGCAAAAGAACAAAATAAAAAGAGCCTGTACTAAAGTAACAGATGAAACGTCGTATAAATGGACACGTAACTCCTTTCTATTGCTCACCAACATTCTTAATCTGCTTTTTCTTGTTGTTGTCATGGGGTTTTTTGGTGCCATTGCCCCTTTTCATAAAATCTTATCTTTGCAAAAGCAAGGGATGATTTTGGGGGGATGGAGTGGCAGTGTATCATAGAATCATAGCATAACTGAAGTTGGAAGGGACCCACAAGGATCAAGTCCATCAAGTCCAACTCCTGTACAAAAGCACTTCATATTTTTTATCTGACATGTATTCTAAGCTGTCTTAATATCTCAACATACTAAAAACCTCCTTATATCCACTACTTTCCCACTGCTAACAGTCTTGTCTCATACAAATGGATGTGAGTTACCTCCTGCTACACCCCTTAATATTTCCAGGCATATCTTGGCCATAGTAACTATAATGGGAATTTCAGTACTCACAACAAAAACTGTAAAGCTACTCAGATATGATGCTCCAATAAAGGACCCTTATGGCCCAAAGCTGAACATCAACCAGAAATTTCTGTGCCCTCCAACCTCACACCAGTCAGCAGAACCAGAAGAAGGGCAGCACTTTGTGGGACTGAGCCTTTTATCACCTCCAGAAAGAGAGTAGAAGCCAACACACCAGCATCTAAGGCTTGGAATGATGAAAGTAACAGTTTAAAATGTATTATGGATTTTCTCATGGGCTCAGGAAGCAATAAAAACTAAGTACAGTCAGACTGCAGGAAACCAATATAGCTTTCATAATTTTTTGTGACTTTAGGGAAAACATGCTCAACTTTTATAGACAGCCAATTCAGCGTTACAAATTTTCAGGAAACGTCACTGCTATGGGATTCCCACAACAAATGCAGGTTATGTAGAAATTACTGTTTTCTGCAAGGACAGTGCTCAAGATAAATTCATGTCATGTAAATTATGTGAATTTACAATGCAACACAACTCCTTGATCACAGGCTTTTCACAGAACTGGATACAAATGATGCTAGGAAAGGAAAGATTTCATTCTCGTGGTTGTATAGCCTTATATAATGTTGACTACTGATTAACAGGGTAAGTGCCTGAATAAAGCTAAGAAAGAAAAGACAAACATGCTAAATCAAAAAGCAGTCCCAAAAGATCTAACACAATAAAAAACTCCAGAAAATACACTGAAGTACAAGGAGAAGGAGGCCTTTTGTTTGTGCAATGTTTCAATTTATCAATCAGTGCAGTTCTTTCCAACTCTGGAGGAAGTTTAAACAACATCAGTGGCTTGGCACATTTTAAAACGAAGTGCCGAATCCCAACATATTTAAAGGGTATACCACAGATAGTTAAAAAAAAAAAAATCCTTGATTTAAGGTCAGGTACTGTAAACACTTACTGTGGTTTATGCATAAGTAATTCAACTGAACTTAAGGAGTCCTGTAGGAATTCTCACACATGTAAATGCTTGCAGTCAAGCCTAATTTTCATACTATACAGTTTTTTAACCTGCCAACCAGTTTTCTCTTTTTATTCTGGTGAGTAGTATAACATTACCAATTAAATAGTATTAATTAATGCAAACAATGACCTCTCAAAGTATGAAACTCACCTTTCCCTGATAACAACATCCATTTAGGAACAAAAATATTATTTTTTAACAATCTTTTACACTTTACTCTGCCCATGACTTGCAAGTAATGTTGATATGGGGTTTTTGTGGGAGGTTATAAGTCTAAAAAGAATCTGGTGACATCACTCAAGGAAATGCCTAAGTCCTATATTGCATTTAATTCAATACAATTTTGTTTAAAACTTTTGAGACAGAAAAGCATCTGTTTCCTAAGAAAGTGTTCTCAAAGGAGCCTCTGCTTTTACACATGGCAGTTCTGATCTCTCACTGCAGGAGAGCTTTACATCAAAGTTCACAAAGAGCTCCAAAAGCTCCATTGGAGCCTCTCAAGGTGATAGTTTCAGCAAAATTATAGCGAGAGAAATGTTACTGAGAGACATTTTGTTATAGCAAAAGTGAAATTCAAATACAGTAGATGAAGATTTATCAAAATGTAGACATATTCCTACTGTGCCTGTCCATTATCTGTTCTGCTAGGATCTTACTGCAAACTGCATGCTATTGCTTCTCTCCCAATGCATTTGCAGTTTACAGGTCTTTTTGCTGCAATCAGAGATATTGTTGGAAGAAGGGCAATATACCTCACATGTGAAATGTTTTGAAAGGAGCTGTGAGTTAAGGTATAGACCAGTTTTGGTTTAATCCTTACTTGGAACGGCAAGAGCGTTTTGCAGCCTCTCATCCACGAAATCATGGTCTGCAATCCATGAAATCAAACTAAACAAGAAAATAAACATCATCCTCACAGTATTTTCAGCTAAAGGTGCAAAGATATGATCACCTGAATGAAACAGGCCAGCAGAAATCCATGACTGAACGACTGAAAACCATTCATTCAAGCGTGATGATAACAAGTTTAATCCATAGATGATGAAAAGAAAACAGTAAAACATATGTACAACATCATGTATCAAATTTTTAAATACACTGTTTAAAGTACCACCTACCCTTCTCTCATGCCTTTCAGAAGGCAATAAAACTGTAGCACTGTTGAAACAGGTCCAGGTATTAGAATCCAAATTTAATGGGTTGCTGTATGGACTAGCCAGCAGCTCAAGACAGATGGCTCCTTTAGGCATGGTGGAATACACTTAACACAGTCATATCTTCTGCACCCCCACAGGAGAAATCAAATTGTGCCATCAGCAATAGTATTTGCATAGCTTTTAGCAGCCTGAGTTCCTGTGTTTCCTAGCTTGGAAAAGGACAGCCAATCATTTGAACAAGTTACAGATTTAAAAAAGCATGAGCTTTTCTCATATTTATCACCATCATACATAGGATGATAAGCTAAATGTCTTAATATTAGTAAAACTGAAGTGGATCATACTGAGATACCCATCTTCAGATATGCTGCAACACTGCTTCCCTTTCAAGCCAAGACTGTTTTAAATGACATCGTAGAAATGCTTCTAATACTTTTGTACCTTCTAAATTCCAGGATTTCCAGGATCAAAATGCTCTCTCTTCCTTTATTCTTTCTCTAAATCTCATCAAATAATCCCTTTATCTGGCATGTGATGCTACCTTCATCAGACAATACCCAGATCTGGTATACTTCAAGCCTCATCTGTTTTTCCAGGCTCTTCCAGGAGAGACAAAAATATATGAGGAAGAAGATAAAGTCTGAATACAGTTTGAAATAAATCCCTTTCTCTGTGAGATCTTTTTGTATCATTTTGACACACTGAGCTCTTTATTGGACTCAATGACACACCAAGCTCAATGGCTGGACTTGATCATCTTAAAAGTCTTTTCCAACTTAGATGATTCTATGCTTCTATAATTATATTATTAGTGCAATCTACCTAAAACCTTGGGTGTAGACTATTATAAACAGGAACAAATAATTTTAATTAACTTAATTAACTGATGGAAATAATACAAGGCCCTGCCATATCTTCCTTAAAGGCCTTGGCTCATTTGTCCACTTCATCTACTTTCTTAATCAATGGGTACTCAAATTCATGTCAGGAACTGGCATTGGCCTTCAGGGTGGGAGCAAAAGTGACCCTCAAAGCTCAGTGTGATTATGAGTCAACTGAAGTCATGAGTCAACAGCAGCCTGTTGCTGATTGACTCTGCCTCACCAGTAGGTGTTACTTCAGCTATTAATGCAGAGTGCTGTATGGCTGCAGGGATATGCATGCCTGCCAAGGTACATAAAAAACATCCAAAGCAAACTAAAATCTGCCAGGTCCTGAAAATATCATGTAACACCCTGCCCTATATCTACAACAGCATCCAAAGTAATGTTTGGGAGAGCTGACCACGACCACACCCATCCCTGTGTCTGCTTTGCAGCCTGAAGGCTTTTCATTGACGGCCGTTCCACTTAATCATTCAAAGCGATGCTTGGCCATTTGATTGCTGTGATTTAACACAGTAATAACAATAATCCAGACTATGCTTAAACCACTCATAGTACTTCCAAAACTGTTTATTAGCATTGGCTTCTGCTTTACTAGCTATTTTCAACACCCTTAATACTGAAGTTCCTCCTCTGGCACCTCCAAGAAGGGCAAGAGTATATGAAAAAGGCTGCCTTATTTTTTGTTTGACTGAGTAGTTGATAACTGCACTTAACTTCATAGTTTATTTATTTAACCTCAGCTCAAGCCATCTAAAATGCCTTGTGCATTTCAACTTTAGGTCCAAGACAGAACTGTATACAGAACACAGTCTCTTTCATTTCCCTCTTGAAATGAAACTCAATAGCTCCTCTTCAACCCATGAGTCAACTGCAAGGCCCTCATTTAATAACCCCATCCTTTTATTGCAATCACAGTCTGAAAATTCAGGCCCCCATGCTCAACACCTCCGAGCAAGCACACCAGACACACCAGACTGAGGACTTCTGTCACGCTTTGACTAAATCCTGTCTTTGAGCTGGTTCTTCCCATCTGGTAGCTGAGACTCTTTGTGAAGACCTCCACAATGGGAAGCTCACTACTGGCAGTTTATTCTGTCATAGTCTTTCAGCACTTTCCATGGACTGGAATGACTTCTTTCTTAATGCATGAGTCTCATCCTTCTTCAGAGACAAATTCACAGGAACTGAATGCATAATTTAAGACTTGTACCCCAACAGAAGCAAACATTTTACCAAGGAGCCATTAAGATTGGACAAAGAAAAGGGCATTTTCACTTAAAAGTAGGTTTTGTTCAACAGGCAAGGCACAAGAGCAATAGAAAACATAACAAAAATTTTTTTTGCTGAATATAAAATATCTCACATTGGTTTTCTGAAAAACATCCTCTGCTTAAAATATGCACTAACATTTTTATCAACATTTCTAAAAAACTTACACAACTTTTTTTTTGTCTATACAAACACAGTACATAAAAGGCAGAACTATGCATCCTTTCATCTATACACAATAAGAAAGAACAGCATTTCTCTGGGAGACTTTTCTGCTGTAAATCCAGTGCTTATAAACTCAGTGTAATTGGAAGAAGGTGGGATAGAGCACAAGGGTTTCTCATCATTCTAAGTGTACAGTTCAGCTCTCTCAAATAATAAAAACTCTATGCATATTCAGTTTTATACTTCTCTTAAAGTGAGGCCACTTGATTGTGCCAAATAACGTGTTGTCCAACTTGGACTAAACTGAGAACACTAAGCTCATTTTCCTAGTGAACTGTGCTGTACTTGTATGATTTCTACATTACGAACAGACATTATCCATAAGAAAAAAGAAAACTTTAAGTCAGCTTTTTCCAAATTCCTTAGATTACTGGTGAAAACTTAAAGGATAATATACCTGAGATTAAAAGTGGAAAAGAACATTATTACCATGATGTAAATATACCTATACAGTCATATATAATTAGGTAATCATGTACATACTCACATTCACTCTGCCAAATTCTGCACCATCACCATTATTTATACTTGATCTGATAGCTGGAAGACACTCCTTAGACTATTTTCTTTAAAACTGTAAACAGTAGATAGCATCATCTTTTACAGTCATTAAAGATTTACAAGTTGCTAACAAAACTTTTACCACATTCATTTATTGCTAACTTAAAAGTAAGAAGAAGATAAAAGGATAACTTGCATCTCATTATGTTGAATTGTAACAGTGAGAAAGAAAAACAAAGAAGATAAAGCAGAAGTTTACATTGTAAATCTGCTGATTGCTGAACATGTTGAGATAAAATAAGGGCCATAAATCAGCTTGAAACACTTGGAAGTATTAAAAAGACCAGGTAACATTCTAGTGTCTTTCATTCTTCCCACTTCAAGTTATCTATTTTCATAAAAAACTCATGAATTTGTCTTATGGCTGGTATCAAACATTAAAACTAGAGGTGACTGTAAAAATAGTTTTTCTTTGAAATCTGACTTGCCAAGGAGTGAACTGTCACCTAAATTTGCAAAGGCAGTTCTTCTGAGATCTGAATACAACACTGAAGTGCCAAGAGGCCAGAACAATGAAATCAGATTTTTTTAAAGGCTGACTTTCAATACTGGTACTGGACAATTGCAACTCAATGGAAATGGAATGCTTGCATTATGGAAAATGTTGGTATTTGCTATATCAAAACATGTAAATAAGGCAAATAAAGAAACTTCCACTAAGTTTCAGATCAGCAATGCTATGAAGAACAACAGAAATGAAAAACTCCTATACTGATTCCTATTTCTGATTTTTTGTCAGATTTACATACTTCCTCTCCCACAGCTTGCCCAGCTGAAGCCACCTATGTTTCCTCTCACCTCACAGTACACAGTACCTTTCACATCTACTAATTTCTTCCCAAGCAAGAACCACATATTAGGCTGGTTTTGAGGTGAGGATGTACTTGTTCAAATTCATATTAAACTCAACTGCTGACCTAAATTCATTAATTTTTGAACCTTCCCTCTAGTAATATGAACCTCTCCTTTACACCCATCTGGCAACTTCTATGAAAATTGTATGAAACTATAGATTTTTGAGATGTTTATCTCTCTTCATGAAAAACTGGCCATGAGGGCTGAACAAGGGTGAGGAGATAACATGAATCAATAGTCATGGTTACATAAGGTTTTAAAGCAGATTGAAAATGAAAGGTATTTTTTTTCAATACAAAACAACTGGATGGAAACCATTTTGATATGTTCTAGCTCAACAAATCTAAATGTCCCATTTAAATACATCCAATTCCTTCATGTTAAACAAAAATAGATGCACTTTCGGCTTGGTTTCCTACAATCCACGTCTCAAAGATATTCACTGAAGCTGTCTGAAAAAGTTCATGTAAATCAATTCACCACTAATTTCCATTCAGTGGGAAAAAAATGGTATTGATGGTTTTCCTTGGATAAAAGTAACTTTAGATGAGAAATTTTGGAGAACCAAAACACCCTTCAAAATCAAAAGCCACACTGTGACAGTTAACTACATACGTGACTAGGAAAACAGTCCATAAGGAAGCACTTCTAAGTTAGAACCTGGTATTAAACTTAAAAAATAACCCTATGATTTTGCCACCAGTTAGCTTTATAAAAAATGCCACACATTAAAGAACAATCATAATTTAAAAAGCAGGGTGAATTCAATACCTCTAAAAATTCCTTCCTGATTGTAAATGTTCTGTAAAATAGATTGTACTGAAAATTGCATCATTTGAAGAGAGGAAGAATCAACACCATTTGCGATGCCCAATTTTTACCCTCGTGTTTCTGCAGAACAGAGCACGGGGCCCATAAGCTCTGTCCCACGTGGGTATGAACAACACACTGGCAGGATCAGGTACCTCCATGCACATGTACAAACCAAGTGCCAGCACTGAAGATCCCACATGTCCTGAGCACAGACAGCTCTGCCAGCCCCCCAGATGTGACCAGGAGAGCTGTAACCCCTCTGCTCACCTTTCTGGCCCTCAGCTGCTCTTAAGGCATAGAGAAGATTTCAAGGAAAAAGGTGGAAACCAATTTCTGTGGGTTGCTGCCCACAGAATAAAGGAGAGAACAGGAATCTATGGGGCAAAAACTTCCCAGTAAGGGTTTGCAAAACAGGTGCTCATTTTCAAAAGGAAATAATGAGGTTTTGGGTTTTTTGTTTTGTAAACATGATAGTTCTGGATGAAGACTAAATTGAAAGTCCTCATCCTCAGAAGCGTAAGAGTGATGAGGAGTTCTTTCAGCCTCTCCCATACAACCATAAAGGTGCACCAGCAAAGTGACACTTCAGTGGATCGGTGGGGAAAGGACAGTGTAGTTATGCATCTGGCACATGCACAGCAAACACAGAGCACCTCTGTGCTGGTGAAACTCTCTGTTAGGAACTTTAAAAAAACCTGCTGGAGCTAAACTGAGCAGGAGTTGTCCATTTTAAAGGAATACTGGGTATTATTGAGCAGCCTTTAGAATGCTGCTGCTCACTGGGGCATACCAGGAAACAAAGCATGGTAACACGAAAACATATGCAAGCAACCCTCACTTTTTCACAGATTTTAAAGAACAGATGGGCTTCCACTATGATGTTCTCAATACAACCATCTAGTTGGATGCCTGGAATAATAATGAATATAGAATTTCACCCAATAATTTACTCAACAAACCCTTAACTTCAAGTTGGGCTTTTTGAAGTAAAAATTTCAAGTGAAGAATGAATCACATCTGTAAGGAAGTAATTCCTCTCTGCCCAAAATTTTCCTTTATTTCTAGGTCCAAATTTTTCTTGCTTCTCCTTCCAGGCACGTACATATGCAATACATTGGCTCTAAAATCATTATCTGCTTTTGTTCATCTCTACTTTACATCAAACAAAACACAAGAGGAAGTAAAAAATAGCTGTAATACGCACATTACAGAGCACTTAATCTCACGGCTAGTGACATACAAACTACGAGATAGAGATCTGGAATATAACACACATTGTCTACTGAAATTGCCATTGCTTGGATAGTGAGTTCAATTTGCCAGTACTAGAAGGATTAAGTCTAGGTAAAGCACATATCCAAGCAAATTATGCCCAACATGGACAGTTTCCTCATTTGTCAGGGAGCACTTATGGAATGAAGGAGACAGAAATGACACTCACTACACTGTGCTTCTGCAGATTCAGCAGATTTTTCTCCACAGGATAAGTAGTAGTCTGGTGGACTTATCTCTCTTTTTTCCACAGTGTGTTTGAAAGCTAAATGACCTGGCTTATACAAAAGGTTTTGCTTTAATAAGTCATTCTACTGCAAGATAATTTTCTTTATAAAGTAACAGTACTTCTGCTTACCAAATTTGCTACTCTGCACATGGAAACTTTATACCAGAAGGTTCCCTGCTGATTAGGAAGGATGCTGATGTTTTCCTCACTAGAAGGCACTGGCAGATATATTTCCCCAGAATCCTTCAACTTCAATTCCATAACAGAGTAACAAAGGTAGAATAGTTTTTTGTTAAGAAAGATACACATTTTATCAATAAAGAAGAAATTAGAAAAGTCAGAGGAGCAGCGTGTAGAGAGATAAAGACAGACGATATAATTGTTCAGCGTCCTAAAAATAGCATTTGAGCACATGAAGTAGGAAAACAAGCAGTATGGGAATACAGTTGCACCAAGCTGCATCAGTAGAAGAGGGAAGGGCAAGACCAGTTTTGAATTGTGGGTGGTTCTCCATCACCTCCGATGCATGGCATGACCAAAGACCAGGGCTGGTGGTGAAACCTTCAGCCAGGCTTGCAAGATTAAATGGCAGGCAGGGACAGAACAATGCAAGCTGCCTGTGGGACACTGGCTGAACTGAGGTAACAGAATTCATAGTATAAACATAACATTTCAGAAAAGTATCATTTTACCATGTTCATCAACAAACCAAGAACAATACCAGGAACATAGTTACACCCACATTTACATCATCCTTTACCATAGCCTCAAGTCCTAAATTCATTCCTGGCAGCTGCTCCACAGAAGGCAACACTGCTAGACCAAAGACAGCAGCTCAGTAATTTAGATACACATAGATACTGGGACCAGGTCCCTGCTTGGGTCACCCGGCTGAGAATCAACAGGCTACTGTTGCTTTGTTTCTAACCACTTCCTGACTACAGTTTGGCTATTTAGTCTTTCGCCACCTGGTTTATATTTGATTCGCAAAAATAAAAATAAACAATATCCCTCAAGGAACAACAAGAATACTGCCCAGTTTGCAGTTTTTGACCAGAGAAGCAAGGAGCTGGGGCCATACATTCTCTGGTACCTAATCACAGGTCAGACCAGTTGCCAGCTAAGCCAATATTTCTGGTTTGAAGCATCTGCTGAACTCTTCCAGACAATTAGAAAGATTTGTTCCATCACTGAAATAGAAAACCAAATTTAAGAACGGCTGTGTAAATAAACTGGAAGTTCATTCAAAACCTGGGACACAGAGGCCAGCTATTTCTGGAATATAAAGAAAATTAAGTTGGGAAAAGTTCTTAAAATTTGAAGCTATCATTCTGCTTATTTCCTTCACTGTGAATGTATACACAGGAATCAAAATGGCTCCAAAGTATAAAATTTGAAGGATAAGATGGATATTATTTCAGCTGTTTCTCTGTGGATAGAACTAGACTTTTTATTTTATTGATGACCTTAAAAGTCACTTGCTGAATTAAAAAGCTGGGATTCCTATCTTTTTGTGGTAAATGCATGTTGTATTACAAATAATTGCATTTAAAACTGTAATTCCATAAGCACTTTGTAAATAAACAAATCCATTGTAACATTTTATGGATATCTCATATCTAATAATTTTAGTTTATCCACTTTTAATTAACTTGGGGATTAGTTCTTCCTACAAAATTAAATTTCAGGATTAAAGTAAACTCTATAGTCCAAAAGCCTGCTTAAAGCTGCTCAGGTAGCATGTTTGCTTAAAAATATAACTTGTCAATTAAGCAAAACGGAATAACAGCATTTTAAAACTCTGTTTAGAACTTTAATTCCCAAATGAGTTCAGAGTTACCCAAATCTCATTGGAACATGATTATGATTATGCTCCTTAGCAGACTTTTAGCACGGTGATGGGAACCTAAAACAAATCAAATGGGCATCTGCAATCTATCTCCAGAAAGTACAGAGCAAGCATATTTTATCACCCTTGTAAGCTGGACTGATAACACTCAGTCCTGGAAGTAAAGGCAGGGTGGGAAGAGAAAGAAGTGCTTTTGTTGACCACCCCTTATTTTCATATGCCCCAAAACAGCTACACATCTTGTTCTCTATCTACTGATTCCAATTCCTAATTAACCAATAGAAGGAAAAAAACCCCAAAACTTCTCTGGCTATGACTACACTTATTTTCGCACTGAATTGCAGGAAAAAGAAAATTTAAAAATCTGTTGACTTGCAATTGCAATGTTCACATGGTGCCACGTGCCATGGCACTAAACCAGGGAAAAACTTAATCTATGCTTACATTTTAGCACACACATATTTCCATTTATTTCTGTGTCAGTACTCACAAGTTTAAAGTAAAGCATGGTCCAATTTTTTAGAATAAACTCAGTAACTCCTGCTTTCCATTTCCTTCCATGCCTTCTGTTTCTGCCTAAAACCAACCCTTCTTTACCTTTAAGAAAAAGAAAATAATCTTTCAAACATTACTTAAATAAAAGCATAGGAATGTTGTTAGCTTTCAGTTGATGTTTCTTTCATAAATTCATCCAACCCATTTGCATTTTGGGTTTCTACAACGTCCTGCAGGAAGGTGTACTGCAATTTACAGGCCACGTAGAAGGGCATCCCCTTTATTTTTTTGCAACCTCCTGCCTGATATTTCCCTCAGTGGCCCTAATTTTAGTATTTTGAGAATTTACAAGTTGTGGATGCCCCATAACTGGAAACATTCAAGGTCAGTCTGGACAGGGCTCTGAAAGCAAACTGATCTAATTGAAGATGCCCTGACTTACTGCACACCATTCAAGCTTTTCTACGTCTCTATCATATCATTCACCTCTCCTCTATTCTAGAAAATGTTACCATGAAGCACCTTGGCTCTAGCTTAAATTTTGTCCTTTGAATCAGTCTCTTCCCCTTCTTTGTCTTTCCTGTCCTCACGGAGCAGCATCTCCCATTTCCTAACAGATCCTGTAAGTGCCTTGGTAAATCTATCAACTCTGCACACAGATTTCCTAACTCAAGTAGGAATCTGTCCCTTTTTGAGTAAGTGGTCACAGCTGGGTAAACTATGCTTTTTTCCCCCCAGTCAGACTCTGTTCCAAAAAGATTTCCAGTCACGTACTCTTCCCTCCTGCAGCAGGCCCAAGAGGAGATAGCACAGGTACAGACAACACTTCTGTTTGTAAAAGGCCCTGTTGTTCTAAGCAGGTGAGAGACAGGAGATAGCAAACTGGCTAGATTGCCTTCTTGCACCCTTCCAGATATTGTGCTTCCAATCCTGCTCCTTAGATGCCAAATTCCTGCCAGCAGAATGTCCTCATTCACGACTGTCACAAGTACAAACAGGACTCGCAAAATAAATGGATTCAAAACTAAACCTAATCCCCAAACTGTGACAGAAGCCATTTGAGTAATCCCTTATCTGTCAGTGCCGTGCTCCACTTCCTCTCCACATTTCCCACCAAAAAGGGCAGAGATGAGCACTGCAGTTCAGTTGTGGGAAGCTGCTGGCATGGAAGGAAGCTCCAGCTGAGCTTATAATGGAAACCACCTGCTCCTTTGCTATGACAGAACAGAACTTCTCATTATATTCCCCTATACTCCTTACAAGACAGGAGATCTTCGGTGTCATGCTAGAAAAAGAAAGACAATTGCAAAGGATAAATGCGTACAAAGGAGCTTAAAAACAAAAGACTATTCTCTTTTTTTTATAGTGGGTACACTCAGGACCTTGGTGGGTTAGTAAAACAAAAACACATAGTGCAAAATGTGATGGAAAAGAAATAGAAAGTAAGAGTTATTACAGCAATTTCTTTTTATCTCAATGTTATCATTGCAGACAATTGGAAAAAAAAGTCCATCTGCTTTTAATAACCAATGTGTTGTTGGCCTATCAATGTCCCAATCTGGGTTACCAGAGCATGAACTAAGAGCTAAGCACAACTGGCACGAATCCCTTCACCCTTTCCCCACCTCAGCTATATTTTCTAGTTTGGATGTCATACAGGGCACATTGAAAGTTAAGATTCCTTGGAGAAATGCATTGTTTTGGGTCTCAGACTTTGTTGATTTGCTCAGTTTTGAATATAAAAGTAAAATCAGTTACAAGAAAGAGGCAGATGAAAAAAATGCTCCACTCTACAACTGGTGACAGAAAAGATTTTTAAATCTCCTCTTTTTAAATCAGTATCATAGCACCAAGGCATGAAAGTAAGAAGTACCATGGTTATTAGAGAGGAGACCCTATTGAATAGAGCATCACAGCCCTTTGAGCTAAGTCAGGCAGAGATCATTAGGCAAAGATCATTTGGGGGGATCTAGAAGCAAGCTCCCAGACCCTCAAAGTCATCAAAAAGATGGTAGGATGTAAGCTACAACTAAGAAGGAAAAGTAACAGGCAAAGAGATATGCTGTCTAACAAGATTCACCCTGCAGTCGCAGTGGGATACAGTATTTTCTCCACACTCTCTCCTGAACTGTTGTGGAGTGTTGCTGTGTACTATTGAATACTTACCACATTCCACCCCAGGGGTGGCTCCATTTCAGTACTGGGTGAAGTGATCTTATTTAAACATTACTTAGCTCACAGGAGTGCTGTGAAACTTAATTAAATTAATGCCTGCAAAGTGCTTTGAGGCTCTCAGATGAAAGGTGCTACAGAAATCCAAAGTACTATTAGTGTTTCTAAGGATAGGTGAAGCAGTTTGAATAAACTAAAAACCTACATAAATCTTTCCTCAAAGTAAAAGTTTTTGGAGTATCAGTTGACCTGGTTTTTAATTTCATTTTCATTTTTAAGTCCTTTACAACTCCTAACTTCACTTTCAATTTAAATAATCACTTTAGAGCTACACAAGACAAAGCATACTAATACTTCATTAATTTTCAGCCTCAACTTTACCTCTGCTTAAAAAGGTGCACTCAATATTTCAAACCTCATCACTGTTGAAGAAGATAGACATCGTTTAACCTGTGATCCACTATGCAGGCAACTTTATTAGATACAAAATATCCAGGTCTTGGATCCTCAGTGAGTTTCCAGTTTTGCAATTAGCAATCAATTCTTATTGGAAAGTTAGCTCTAGTCTCTAACTGTTCTGAGTAACAACAACACGATGAAATGAACATGCAAGCCATAACCACCATCATTATATTGAGTCTACAGACAGGAGAAACAATAGTTTTCAGAAAAGAAAACAATAGCTTGGAGAGATGGGGTTTTCTCCTCAGCCTCCATGACTGCATTTGGAGTAATATACTTTTTGCTATGTCCAAACTAGGACACTTAAGAGGTCCTAGTCCTAGTCTCCTTTCTTTGAAAAAAAAAAAAATTAAAGAAAAAAAAATCTATATATAAACAAACAAAAAAACAAATAAATAAATAAATTCAAAAGATTATAATCAAAGGGCTCTGTTAACATGCAAACCCAGGCCAGCCATTTCCATGGCATATAGCTGGAGACTATATAAGAAATGCATTTCTAAAAAGCATAAACACAGAGCATTATTAAAGTCATGTCACGACATGTAAAACTTGTACTCAAACAGAAGGCAATTAAATCCCAGAAAACTCATGAGAATGCTTGCTCTCATGAAATTCTCATCTTACTTTCTGGGTCAAAACAATATGAATAAATATTCTAAACAGAAAACTGCAGAAATTGAGCTTTTAATTCTTTTGAGATTTGTCTGTCACCATTTATTTCCTTTGCAGTCTGGAAATGAAGGAAGGAATGCTGAAACTCTGTCACCTGCAAGTACTGAGGGATGTGGGCACATAAAACGATATGGCTACTTCACTTCAGTATTGCTTTATTCAATGCAGACCAAGAGGAATTTTTATTGATTCAGTGCACTTTGGGGGTTTGGCATCTAGTTACAGGTTGTATAACACTACTGTGAGAAACCATTTTTAACCTTGAGTATGCATGACTGCTTGTGACTACTTTTATGTTATGAGGTAACTACACAGGAACAGAGGAGGCTGTGGTCGAAAGGAAGGAAGTCCCAATCTCTGCCCTGTGTATATTCACTATAATTGCCATCTGCATATAAAAACATGTGCTCAGTTTGAGTAAAACCACATAGAAAATATGCATTCTCTTGAAAAAGCACAAGAATATCAGCACCAAGCAAGATAATATCATGCACAGAATATGCATTATATGACAGTGCAATTTGATAAGCAAATAAATGCCCACCAGGCTAGAGACTGATCAAACTACAAGGTATTCTGCTCACATGCAACCACAGAAGTATACACACCAAAAACATGCCACAACGTCCATGGTGAACTCACCCTATCAGAGCCTGACAGACATTTTTGTTACCTGTGGTGCCTACCACCATGAACCAGGAACCATTCATACACAGATTTCCATTCATCCAGAGCAAGAACCCACCTAGGACATTCTCCTCACTTGAGTCTTCATATGTTCATAGATATTTTCTTTCAAATACTTATCCATCTCTTTTCTGAAAACTGCAATAGTTGCTTCTCTGTTGCCTACTCTCTGGAAGCTCTACAATATTAATAACCATCTGTAAACAGTTATTAATATTGTAGACCTTCTAGAGAGAAGGTAAGAGAGTGAAATTCCTCTTCAATCTCCTTGTTTTCTGCCCCAGACTACAGTTCAAAAAGTCTTTAAAGGCTGTTTCAATTCCCTTTAAAATTACACACTTTTTAAGTGGAATCCTTCTTAATTCATTAAGATCCCCTTCTTTTCTAAAGAACTCAGATCTAGTTATTTGGCAGTTATGTGGCTGAAATGCCCACATTACTGCATTATCCTAGCTGTCCTTTGCTCTGCTGTAACTTTTCTCTTTCAGTGTTTTTCCCTCTTTTAAAATAACATGCATTCCTTACACAGACTTAAAATTATTTCCCGCAGCTATTCCAGAAATTTTAAACAGTTATTTTTGCAGTTTAATATAAACAGTATTTATACAATGCCTTCTATCCAAAAAGCTTGAAGAACTTAACACTTTATGCTAAGTTTTACCATTTCTCCGTGAACTGCCTCTTTATTTACAACTCTCTTCCCTCTGGGCAAGTAAGACCATATCCACATTACAGAACCAGAGCCTAATGCAGCAGGGACCAGAAAAGCCTATGGGCTGGCTTCACCCTTGGCTGAAGCTCATCTAAGTATGGGCTGCAGCCCAGAATGAAGGTCCACCCTTCCTCCTCCTCCCTCCTCCTGAGTCCCTGCAAACAGGGCCCACACAGCCAAATCAGGCAATGGATGACACTGCTGAAAATAGATCTTTTCTTTTGTCAGGTTGCTAACTGTCTCAGCTCAGCTGACCATCCCACCATGCACTGGTGGTGTCACCATAAGGCAGGGAAAACATGGCTGAGAGGAAAGCATAGCTCCTGCTCCCTTCAGTAGGAGCTTGAACTTAAATGATTCAGATGCCTGTAAAACTGCAGCCACAGTGTAGAGACAGGCAGATGGCTGCTCTAAGGAGTTACAAATACAAAATGGAGTGCTTACCTCCTGTCTCTTACTCCAGCTGCTTGTTTCCATTTCTTTCTTGTGCTAGTGCTAAGACCCACCAGACTTCACAACTGAATTATCACATATCCTTTAGCAAGGAAAGCTAAAGTGATACAAATCACACAAACATTTATTTTCTGATGATTTAATGAACAAAGTGCTAGCACATGGGCAAGGCAGGAGCAGGAGAAAGAAAGGGGAACAATCTCCTCTTTCCATCAAGGCGTGATCCTGGACCAGCTTAGTCATCTCTTGTAGCTCCACACTACAGGAAGGGGCCACAAGCTAGAGTGTTGAGAGAATTAACCAGAAGTATGTACTGCCTGTTTAGTGCTGTACTTGCAAACACTTCAGGCTTTTATCTCAAATAGCCTTAAAGACCTTTTGTCCACTCATTGTTTGCCAGTATTTGTCGACTTCCTACTTTCTTTCTTAACGTCTTAGCTTTTAATTTCTTACAATTCAGCAATTAAGCTCTGCTGAGTGTTTGCTGACTCTTACATTCCCTAGTTACCCAAACTCTGAATCACCCTATTCTCTATGTATAAATCCCCTTCATCTTCCTTTACTGCGTTAACTTTCACTCAATTTCTTCAAAATACTTCTCATAGTAAAATGTTATCCTCCTTTTAACTTCTTCACGAGAAGTGGAATTTACCCAGTTTTACTTTGTATTACAGTCACATCTTTCCTTAACACAGCTCTGAATTTCCAGCCTTCCCCTTGGAGCTTGTTCTCAGAAGACTCAATTTGTTCTCTCTGCTAGTGAAGAAGGGCAACCTCTTTCCCAACCCAAAAATGGGCAGCAGTTGTGTTGTACACACCACAGCAGAATCTCATCCCACGAATATCACACACAAGTCGAAAGAGACCATACAGCTACCAAATGACATATTTATTGTAACAAGAGGCTGTCAGTCTACAACTGTTACCTCCACTAAAAATGTGTGACAAGCATCACACCATAAGTAAGTTTTAAATCGAACCTCACCTTCAATCTGTTGGCTCTCCACCATACATTTAGATCTAATTAGATTGTGTTAATAGACAGTGCTGAATGAAAAACCATATAAAAAGGGACAGAATAAGAGCTGAGCAATATCCTCAGTGGAAGGACTTGATCCCATGAGGTTCTGAATGCCCAGAAGTCCAATGCATTCAATGTGAGTGTGCCAACTGAGCAGTAAATAAATGTACTGCCTCAACAACAAGATGCCACCACTGATCTGAACAAAGTTCATATGCCACGCTATATGGCTCTGCACCCATGAATCTCTAGAGACTCAATTTACAGGAATCCTTTTCCAGAAAACAGTAGATAATCTCTTGCCTACATGGCACAATCACTAACACAAAAGCAGTTGTGAAAACCTCTCAGCATTGCTCCAGCTACGAGAACCTGTGTTCACCCTTAACTGTAAACTCTTGACCAGTCCTAAAGCATTAAGGAGAACGACACAATTGTGTAAAGATAGACACACAGGCTATTGCAGACCTCTTCAGAGAATAGGATGCACATTTCTTTAAAGAATGATAAGAAAGCCTTTTTTATCTTTAATGCAAGGATGCAATGTATTTTATAATTTTAGTTTAAATTTAAGGGCGGTTTAGGTTATTGTGCTTTCTTACACAACTGTCATGCAAAGAACAAAACTCCAACTTACTGTCAGCTTAAGTAGCCCCCCAAAACCAATTTCAATACATTACTACTAAGAGGACAAATTGGCCATTCTGTCAACAGAGAACACCAAGAAGTTGACTAGTCTCCTCACAAGATGGGCAAAGATGAAATGTGATGAATATGCAGCTGATGAAGGAAATGTATAGTGAAAACTCTTCAGGATGGTACTCAGTCTGCTAGCAGAGGTCTCTGCCTTGCCAGCTGCCAGAGCTCAAACAAAGCCTTTGATGAAATCACAACTACCCTAGTCTCAGTTTCACAAAAAAAAAAAAAAAAAAGAGACTGTGGACAGTTTAATTATCACAGAACCATTACCATCAGCGGCAGTTTCATAATCTTGAAATGCTGCCATTCTCAAAAGCCATTTGCCTGAAAAAAATCCTTAAAACACAAGAGGCTGTCATACTGTCCAAACAATAGAGCAATTCTTATACAATCAGACGCCACAACTAATTATTCAAAACAAAAACACCCCCCCATTTTTAAACAAGGGAACAAAGGATGTAAATTTTATCCAGAAATATTAGATTTTAAAAGGAGTAAAAATATCCAAAAATCAAAACAGATGAACACTGCAGACTTGCCTTTCTTTCATGCTTGTACGTGCACAAAACTGATTCTGTGTTAAAGGAATGAGTACATACACTGTTCATGTTCCTAACAAATGCAATAAAAAATAATAAGTAATAAAAGCAAACTGTAGGAGCTGTTTTGGTCACTTTCACTTACATTTCAAAGGAACTGCCTGCTTCATTCCCACTCTATCTTATTAAGGTTAATCAAACTGTATTTTATTTTTTCTTTGACACCTATAAAGATTGCTCCGATAAAGTGCCTATTAAGATAAGTGTTTCAATGTTCTTTTTTCTTACCATTAGTCACAATTTCCTAATGCTGATATTTTGCCAGGATGACAGAGGAAGCAGTTACAAATGCAAGTGATTAGTATGTGTGTGAGTGCCTTGACACACAGTTTTGGTCACTTACTAATACAAATACTGAGCTGGCCTAAGGGCATCTTTGTGTCATTTTCCATTAATAGAAAAATATGAACCCTTTGTAGCAAGTTGCTACTAAGCATTTTGTCCTTGACTTCTATTGAGTTAACTTTTCAAACATCTGATGTTTGTTATTCATTTTGTACAGCATTTGGACGATCTAAAAACCTCAGTAATCAAAGCAATATGGCATTGGAGAATGTTCTTTTTGTTAGTCTATACTGGTCATATATCAATCATCTGACTATACAGAGACTGGACGAAGTTCAGCTTCTTTTTTTTTTTTATGAGACAGATCAATATGTAACAATTATGTATGTAAATAGTGCCTGAACACATGGGAAAAAAACAACACAGACAGATGGCAAAACCCTCAGCCAGTTGAATTGAGTAGGGCCAGAATTACATTGCTAAAATTTTGGCTTAAGAAATCCTGTTTGAGAAGGTAAAAGGAGTCCAAAATGCTGGAGTTTATGAAGAGGAGACTCAGAGACTGGAATAAAAACACACTGCCAAGATCGGAAGACAAGTTAGGAACAGCTAGAGAGGAACTGCTGCAGGAAAAGCACAAGTACAGCTGAAAGAACAGTTTGAAAGCAATGAAATGAGAGGATGAAAATGGGAGATTCAGGTAGGAGAGAGTAATTAATGGAAGCAAATAAAACCATTGGCTGTCAATAGAGGAAACAAGAGAAGAGATGCATCTACTTTGCAGCCCAGTTCATTTGACATAAATGAGTGGAAGGAATATGGTTACTGGTTGTCAGAAGGGGTCCCAGACTAGCAGGGGGTTTTTAGAAGTGCTATAGGCAGCTCAGTGGTGGGTTTGATCCAAGTCTGAAGTGGGCATACAGGCCAGACTTCTCACTTCTGACAGCCCCATATTGAAGGTGAGGCTCCACTGCCTGGGGATTTCAGAGGTCTGCATGAGAGTGGATGCAACAAAGGGAAGCAGAACCAGTCCAAGACTTGAAAACAATCAAGAGAATCCAGTGACCAGAGCAGACTACTGAAGAAAAAAGGCTTGCACCTGGAGGCTGCAAACACCCTAAGTAGCAGCTCCTGTTTCTAAGGTGGCTGACCTGCATATTAAGACTCAAAGAAATCCTTCGGAAGAAATCCAAAAGGATTTCTGCTGCTACAGGAGGGCCCTGGCATTTGTGGTCACCTATCATCCAAGAGAATATTTTTCTGGCTGACCTGAAATAAGAAAAAGGCAGGAAAATTTTATTTGCTTCATTCTTCTGACCTGGCTGCTTTTCCTGGAGTCTCTTAAACCAGTAGCAAAGATGTGTAAGGCAGCTTCTACAAAAACACATCAGTGGGAATCCATGGAAATCAGGTATTGTAACCAAGACATGACTCCCTTGATTTTAGCTAGATGTTGTCTAGCTTCATCAGAAGAGGAAAACTGCTTCTTCCTCCTTCATCAGTGCCTGCTTTTTCTTTTTTTCCCTAACAAACAGAAAATGAATGTATAAAGTAATTTGGGAAAGGTGTGCTGCACTAAGTACATTATCATTATAGGACACATAACAGCCCATGAGAAACAACTCTGAAGATGGCTTTAGCTCACATCCACATCCAAGTGAGTTCTGCAGAGTCTGCAATATGGGGAACTCAAAGCTCGCTTCAGTGGTCTCTCCTTCCACTGCCAGAGCAACTTTCAGCTCTGCTCCTAGCAAAACAAGCATGTCTAGAGCAAAATGTTTTAAACTCTGTATAGATGTAAAGGCAGAGAGAAAAATAATCCCTTCACTTCCATGGAATCAGTTAAGGAAGGGATAAATTACAAAACAAATTCTAAATGTAACTAGAGTTGAAGTGAGGTGAACTAGTAAACCAGCAAGGTACCGCTGGCATCCTGTGAGACATTTCCATGAAGTCTAACTTCTTTTTTTCCTCCTTAGGAGACACACAAAGAGGCTGTTTAAGCAGCATGTGGAGCCCTAACTAACCATGTTCTGAACACAGTAAAACACTTGGGAGTCTCAGTGGCTGCCACTACACAAACAGGGAAAGCAGACTGGTGTGGCAAGAGATTGCTTATACGTGTAGCAAAGTACTTGGATCTAGCAGCCATTGCATCAATGTCACCTGCAAGAAGGTTTTTGGGATACTCTGTTTGGCAGTTTTGATTGGCCCTACACTGAAGCAGAAAGCACAAAAATTTCTGCATGCCTGGGTGTGTAACGTCCAAGAGAAGCTAAAATACAGTGCAGAGAATATCACAACAATCCTGATAACAGTGAATTTATTGAATGTAAAATAATACTGCATAATATACGTGAAATGTAATTTAGACCGTCAGTCTTCTACAGAATTCATGTATGTGCTAGTTGAAATTATAGACAGCAGGAAGAAAGATTATTTGGAAAGATACCACATTAAACAACAGAACAAATGCATAAAAAATATGCATCCTTTATTTGGGACTTGGCATAAAATTGAACGGAGGGAGAAACACCGCCATACATTGTTGACAGAACAGAAATGTATTTAACACTTCTTCGATCTTATATAAATAGTAAGCTTACTCTATGAAGATTTATGACACTAATTCCACTAGATCATTTATTTTAAATGAGGTATTTAAATCAATTCACAAATGGATTGTTCCACGCCAACTTGGATAGCTCACAGGCACTGTACAAGGATTTGAACATAGTAGCCCTTTTGGCAGGGGAGGGGAAATAGCCGTGTTTTTCCTTCCCCATCAAAAAAGGCTTTTCTATTAGAAATATAAACTCAAATCCAGGGTGACAGCTCATCTCTCCCTAAATCTAGGTATGTTTTTTTTAAAAGCCTATGAAATTATAAAGAGTTAGGAATTATATACAAAATAAAAATATGACAGAAAGGGAAGCTTTCATCTCTCATGGAAGCAAAGACTGTTTTTGTTGATACATATGGAAAAAATTAGGCCCAATTATATGTTGTGCTTTGGCACTGTGGTTCCAACTTCACCACAGGCTTATTTTTTTCACAGATATACCATTACAGCCAATTCTACCCTTGAACATTTGAACTCAAACCTCGTAACACAGGCATTTTTGTTGCTAGATTACTTGTACCCTGGATGAAATGTTCTGTGTTACCGTTGTCCTATATTTAGAAGTTAAAAAAGGGTTATCTGTATAGACTTCAGAGAACATATAAAAATATAAGATTAAAACATCTTGTGAATAGAGCACACTTTATTGCAGGATAAGATCTCAGTTTATAAATTAGATTGTAGAGAGACTGAATGTGATGTGGTAAGGGACAGAATAATAGAGATCATCAGAGAGAAAGAGGAAAAATTTATCTTAAAGAAAGAAAACTATAATTTTTAAACAGGACAGATGAGGGAGAGGAAGCGATGATGAAGACAAGATTGTAACAGTCAAGATAATGACACCAGTCAAGATAATGACAGGACAAAAATCTGAGGTTTACAGATGAAAATTTTTATGAGATCTGTATTAATCGTCACTTAGAAATGACAATAAAATTTAAAAATAGGCATCTTTAATTTCTAACAAACAGTCAATTAAAGGCCTTGAAAACACAAATTTTTATTACAGTTTTGCAACTCTTTTGGAAACAGTGACAATCTACAAATCAAAAGAGTTTGAATAAGCACTAGTCCAGTTACTCCATAAGTATCTCTGTTGCTAAGTCCTTATATAAGTTTAATGATATTTTATTATTTGAACAGGAACACAGACACAGCTATCTTAAAATTCTGCATTAAACACCTGTCTGCAATATCTGTGAAGATCATTAGTCATAGCTGGGCTAAAGACACAAGCTTCCCAAAGATCACAGGCATAAGCAAACATGGCCTGGCTGTCTATAACCTGGAAGAATAAAATTTCCGAGCAGGCAAGCCATCAGCCATCTATCTGTGGGACTTCCTAAATGCCTAATATACCTCGATATACAATGTCACCTACCTGAAATACTATAACAATAATTGGTTCTTCCTGTACTTAGACAAGAATGAACATTATGCACAGAAAATGGAGAGGGACATAAAGGACAAGGGAGAAATATTAAATGCAAACATAATGCATAGAGTGAATACTAATAAATTGAGCTATTATGGCTTGCAGGGGAGGACACTGAATTTTTCCTCCTATGTAGCAAAGGCTGCTGCAGAACTAGGAAAGAATTCTTTTTAAATTGATTAATTTTTATAACAACTAGATGAATACTACAGGAAAAATTCCTGCAGATTCAGATGTTTCGATTAAATCTTAAAATGACCAAAACATGTTCAAGAATCAGCCAATTATATATCCCAAATAAAGTTTACAACAGTTTCCCCATGAGTTTCCTCATTTTAGAAACAGTGGGAGAAAAACTGAAAGTGGCTAAATGTATCCAACATTTATCCAGTATTTGGATAGACAGGGATTTTTTTTAACATGTTTTTCTGATGCTTGTTTAGGACATGTAGTTTGTTTTCTTAAAAATTAATACTGTCCACAAACATCAACAAAAGAAAACATCAATATTATTAAATAGAATGTGAACTTAATTGGTCTGTTGGAAATGAACTCCAGCCATCTTGAAAATACCAAACATACTTTTGTGAATAGTGTGCCCCTTCCAGTCTTTCATGGGAAAATACATCTACTGTTGATATCTGCAATCTTGACAGTATGGATAATCACATTCTGATAAGATCATGTTGTCTGGGCACTGCAAAATTACATAGTTCTGTAGTCTGCTACAGGTTTTCCATTACATGCAAAAAGACAAGAGTAAGCTGCAAATTCTGAAGCAAGTCACCTATCAGGCTGATGTCACTTTTCCTCCATATTATTCAAGTAAAATTTGTAACTAAAACCCAGAGTTTGATAAATAGACTTGAACATGAACTTTCTAAGATTTTAGAACCAATGTTTAAAAACCAGCAGAATAAGTATGACATTAACACAAAAAACAAACAAAAAAACCCAAACCACAAAAATATGGTTTCTTAACATATCTATTGTTTATTTCCTGATTTCCTATATTGCAATATTTCCATCTCCCAAAAACTCTACTAAGGAGTTTATGCTTTCATAGAATTTTGACTATCCTAAATTAGGAATAAAAAAATTATAATGAAGAAATAACTTCATTAAGACAAAATTATTTAAGTAAATTGTTATTATATATTTGACCTGGCACACCAAATTTTAAAACACCAACTATCATTTTTATCTTTTATGTCCAACCTTATTGGTTCTTCTTCAAAACATATAGCAGTAAATCATAAATATTTTTGTAGAATTATTTTTTCACTAACTAAAAATGGGATAGGACAGTAAAAAGTTATTAAATTAAATCAGTAATGCATCTTTTAAAGGTGTATACTCACATTAGAGCAGCCCCATTCTCTTACAGCACTGATTATTGATTCAGTGGTATTTGAAAAAAATGACACCATTTTACATTTTATGTTTCCTGGAAAGTTTCCTAGGATGGCTTCTCACGAACAACGCTTTGTTTAGTAAGAGACCAAACTGTCTCACAGTAGTCTCACAAGGCACAGTGAGAATGATGCTGAGATTGGAGAAGCCTGAGGCACTCAATCTACACAGTGCTATGGAATACCAGGTACATTGAAGAGGGGCAAGTGTAACACAATGGCTATGGGAGTAGCATAACTCTTTCCACATGCCACTTTCACTTCCAGACAAAAATGTTGTGGGCTTTTTTCAACAAAATCTTCCTATGCCATTCACATGATGAAGTTAAGCTCCAAAGAAACCTCACGTTACTGCCACAGAAGTGAGGCAGTGATCCACTGGCTGGATTAGCTTCATGCATCTGGGTTCATTCAGGGAAGTTAAAGTGATTAAGCAAAAAGTTTGAAGACAAATGCATTAAATAACATTTGTTACAGCTTGTATATTTTTAGCACCCTGGTGGCACACTCTACCATCATCTTAATTCCAAAAAGAGACCCTTCACAAGGGCATCCATCCAGTTTTGGTTTACATGCTTTATTTCTCAATCTTAAATAAATTCCCTCTCACTTTCTTAATCATCCCTCTATACACAAGCACTCTGGAAACAATTCACTGCAATCCTTTTCCTTTCCTCTGTCTCCACAGAGAATTATACAGGCTACAGTTTTAAAGAAAACACAGTTTATGAGTCAAAAAGACTGTTTGGGGAAATACAAAGTAGATGACAGATGTGTAATACAATATGGAACTTGCATATGTATATGTAGGGGCATACAGATTAAATTATTGCCTGATGGATTTCCCATGGCAGTGAAATATAGGCAGTCATTCTGACCTTTTAAAAGTTGTTCATTGGTGCTCTGGTGCTGAAAAACAATCATTAAAAATTATTTTCTGTAGTAAACAGATGGCTCACCTTTGCAAAGGAGCTCTCAGATGTTCTATATAATGACTCCTATATTTCCTTACGTCCCACCTGCTGGTCATAAGGTAAGGAAAAAAGAGAAATAGCTGTAAGTAGCCCTAACTCTGAGTAGGCTCTTGCTGTCAGCCTTTTGGGTTTAGAACAGGTACATGTAATTTATGACAGATATTAGAAAAATGATTCTGAGAAGCAAAGAGATCTATACTGCTTATGTACGTTAGGTCATCTAAATCTCTGTTAAGTCGGTGGAAGGCAATCGAAGAAAGTAATACTTTTTTATTGGACACATCTTTTGGGAGTTTTGTCTGAGTAACATTCCTTCTTTTCAGCTGGAGCAGGAAGCCAAAATACAGCACCTTAGGGTATTTCTACTACAAAGAGAAAACTAAGAGAAAGTTGCATGTTTCTTTGAAGCGAATTCTCGCTAATGATATTATTTGCCTTTCACCCCAGATTTGGCCTCATTTTAGCTCAGTCTTTGCTTTTTCTGAGGCTTAGTTTTCACAATTGCGTGTCTCACAATTCTCCACAAATTCAGTTTGTCTTCCATATATTTCCACAGAGAGAGGGAAGGCTCATTGGGAATTTTAATGGGCACCTGTGTGAAGATGTGGCCCCAAAGACAAGCTACAAGCCTGCTACTGGTTCTCAGTGCTCTTTGGGACTGCTGGCTTGTGCCACCACATTGCCACCACTGGTGCCAGCAATGGAGTAAAGCTTCCTGTGCTGAAGGCACATTCATTCCCTTGCTTAGACATGTAAGCATGTAGACAATAGTCAGTAAGACTCCCGAGTCCACATGTTTTGCTAAGAGTTAACATTAAGTGGCTAAATATCTCTGTATCTTGGCAGGAAACAACTTTCAACCCTCACCTCCCAGCTGACTCCACAGAAGTTTTACTTCTTCTTGTGCTGAATTAAGTCTTAAATTGCAATAAAATAGCAGTACAACAAAAAAAAAAAAANAAAAAAAAAAAAAAACCAAAAAAAAAAAAAAAAAAAAAAAAAAACAAAAAAAACAAAAAAACACCAAACCAAAAAAACAAACCCCACACCCAAAAAACTCCCAAACCAACAAACACCAAAACAACCAAAGTCAAGATTAGGATTTAAGTTTTTGATTGGGATCAGAAAAACACTGTTGAAGAACTGCTTTAAGATGTAAGATTTTGGGGCAAAATCAAGAGATATATAATTATCTTAAATTTACAAAAAAGTAAAATTGGATGCTTGCCTTTCACACTGGACCACACAGCTACAAAATACAGCACGTGATGTCAACCAAATGATGTCCACAGTTCAGACTGAAAATAACCACAGACAGTTTCACAGCCCAGCTCTGGAAGATTCTTTCTATCTTGGAGATGTTCACTGAAGCTCAGACACTCTCATAACAAATATTTGTAAATACTGCAGCAGTTTTTAGCAACTACACAAATATTGTAATTTGGGTAGAAATAGCATACTCTAATTTACTGAAATCTGGACCTATCAAGGAGGATGTTTTGGGAATTTACCAGGGGTGTGTGTTACAGACAGCATACATCTTATTTTGAAATGAATGTTAGTTTACCTTTGATGTCTAATATCAGTAATTGGTTTTTCCAGAATTCTCTGTTATTAATGTACTTGCATCTATACATACACATTATTTTGATCATGGATTTACTAAATCTCTGAAGGAGAAAAACTCCCTTTTTTACGCTAACACTACTCCTTTGGTATGGCTCTGGTACAAGACTACTTAACTAATCATTTCATTTTAATGATGTAATGAAAATACCACAAGGCTGTTCTTACAGTCCTAATTACTACTAAAGGCATCTATGAGGATACTTTAGAATATATTCATCCTGTACTCCATATACCATCAATTCAATTAGCAAGCTATATGTTAATACTTAGATTAATATACTTCAGAGAAATTAATTCTTCATTAGTGACAGGTATACTAAATACTTCATTCCTGTTTGTACCACTTATTCCAGGGATTAATTTCAACACTTTGAAGTCACATAAGATTATTGCTGAGTAGCAAATAGAAGCAAGATTTAACAGTACATATATTTATCATCCTCAAGAAGTTAACATGAACAAGTCTATCTATCTAAAATAAAAATATAGTTTGCTTTTACCGACAGCAGTCATCCAAGCTAGAGGCAACAGCAGAATTTTAACCTTGAAACTTTTTGGATTTCTTGCTTTATTGTCCCAGCTTATGTATTTTCCTATGTACTACATACCTCATGTCTCCGTGGCTTTTTGGACTCAAGTTGTATTTAATTTTAAAAGGCTCCACACAAAAGGACAAGTTTAAACATTCTAAATCATGAAATTAGATCCATAGGAATTTCTGAAGCAATTAAAAAAACCTATGCCCCAAATATGGGGTTTTATAGACTTAGCCTAAGTTCTTCTCTGAAGAATTGTTAAAGTAATTGTCTTCCTCCCAAATTTCCTCTTTCCAGGAGGACTCTGAATATGCTGTTAAAAATGAGCAGGCAGATTATTAACTATAATATTCAAGATCAACATTAACAACTACATTATTCGAGACTGACATTCTTAAAGTAGATTTGCCTTTTCTGAGTCTCTTTTCAACCTGTCAAGAAAAGAAACCATTTCACTGCAAGTGTATAAAAGCCGCATTATTTCACTGTCCACCAGCACAGATTTCTTTTTCTCTTACATTCTATTTATAAATGAAAACAGATGAACTCAATAAAACATAAGTCCACAGAGTTATGGCTTCCTTTATTCTAGTGGTAAAGAAGTTATACATAATTGGCACATAATTTTATCCAGGGGTTGAAACTTTTTCTTGAAACTGAAAAAGGAACCACTCTGTTTAAAAACCTGATGGTTTCATTTTAGTGCCATCCATCATATTTTCTGATGCTAGTAAACGTGGGTCGACTAAACAGCACCTACCTACTACATTGCTTGATACTCAGGAAAGTTTCTCTATTTCAGTCTCAAACCTAAAGTCCACACCATTACAGTGGACCAAGGCAACCATTCGCTTATCCATAATGAAGACAGGGTGGCTTAAGAAGATGGAGGCCAAATTCACCTTTCACATTAATGTTATCAGGAAATTGAATTCCATTCAACAGAAAGCAGAACTTTGCCCTCTGTTATGCCAATACCGTATTAATGAAACAAACCTATCTATACATTTCATTGTTTTATGTCAAGTTTTATTTCAGGTGTATACTAAAGCTTAACATTTTGGTTTCCTGCAAATGATCAGATAGCAAAAATTGCTTTGTATTTTCATTTGGTTACTTCTGGGTAAAACAATCAATTACCAAATCTTTACATGCTTCATGAGTAGGTAATAAGTGCCAATTCTAAAAAGTGACTGACACAAATATATGGCAGTGTACTGTGTTTTGGAGACCCTAACAAAGTAAAGGTAAACCTAAAAGGTCCTCCACACTACTCCGTAAGACAGGCCATATTTTCAGCTCACATAAAATCAGCAAAAGTCCAGTGACTTTAGTAGAGCAGCATGGATTTTTACATGGAATAAGTTTCTGGGGTCTTAGTAAAGGCACTATTTCTATCAAAGCATGAGAACACTATCATACAAACACACTAAAAATGTTAATGTTTCATTCGTTACCAGCTTTAGTTTTATCTAGCAATTGACTTCATTATATGGGGGAATGGGGGAGAGAAGGAGGAGGGAGTGGGATTCAGCTCACGTAATAGTAATCAGGCAAAAATTAGGCATCTACTCCAACAGTATAAAAGAGTCTCCTCTGACAGATAATGGAGAAAGGAATTCACAACCACAGAGTAATCCACTTCCTTATGTAAGACGTCCATCTTAGAGCAGGATGATGTTTCATCCTATCCTACTTTCCTGCATGCTCTACAGCCCAAGTAGTGAGGACTGATCACATATGTGACTTTGATACCGTAATTGTGAAAAGTTTCTGATTTGGCTATTTCATTTTTCTTTTTCTTAGTGTACCTGATGCTGAAAGACAAATTAATCATAGAGCAAAATGTACATATTAGCTGCTACATCATGAAATAACAATTATCAGAAATTCACGGTTTTTTAAAGTATGTGGAACCGTATGAGTTGCAAATAGACAAGATGTGTAGAACTGATGTTTTTTAACAGATCAGTGAAGATAAGTTCCTTTAAAATCACAAAGCAGTATGTTTCCATCTTGAACTATAATATACTTAAACCATACAGCCACCTTGAAAAAATAAAATGGGAAGAGGTTATAAATTACAATCCAGTCATTAGCTCAAAGTTCTTTCCATCACAAGATCATCCAGAATAATTTTTCCCTTTTTAACCTCTCCCACCCTTCAAAATAAATTAGTTTTGGAAAATTTTAATGCTATGCCACATTTGTGGCACACAAATGGCACACATTTGTGTGGATATATACAGAAATTCTACTTTTCAAGTCACTTAGGTCACTCAGCCAAAGACACACTTTTATAATGCACACCTTGTTGTGTGCTGTAACTTGCACAAAAATATTATTCATACAAAGCTTGTAATAGCATACTTTTAGCATTATGATAATAAACATTATTAACAAATGTTCTATAGTTGGCAAGAACAGTACTCCACCTTACACAAGCTACTAATCTTGCAGAATAAAGTTTCACTTCCAATAATTCTAAATCCAGAAGATTTTAGACGTGTTTTTGTGAAACTACTTGGAAATAAAAACAACCAAAGAAGCAGAAAAGATAACCACAAAATGAAGGAAAGTAGCATTAAAAATCTGAAATATTATGTTACAGATCAAATTAAGATTAGAACTCATCAAGAAGTTTTCAAAAGACTTTTTAAACTTGAAAATTTATATTTTACCCATTCAAAAACCAAGGATTACAAAAATGCCTCCAGGCAGAAGATACACTTCAAAAAGGAGAGTCTTCAGGTCAAGAGCTGAATTCCACTATTTTCCCAGCTACCTGGGCATTCCCTGCCTATCAATATATTGGCTGCTTGGAGGTGGTTAACTCCTTCTATGCAACATTTTTGATAATTAAAATTCACTGAAGCAAAGATGAGAAGTCAAAAATCTCCATTTCCTAAGAGAACTCAATGTGGTCCATTTCATTGTGGTCTTTCCCTCTTATTGATACTTTATGTAAAATGAAACAATTTCAACAGAAGAGACTGCAAAAAAATCAGTTCAAAATTACCAGCCTAGCTAATGGTACAAACACATTCATCTGTCTCATAACAGAGCCATGGTCATGCTTCTGCTTAGGTCAGTGAATAAATATCAATTATCAAAACACACCCACAGGCACAATTCAAATTAATTTTTCTTATTAAAGTTACTTTGAAATTAAAGCCATCTAAAAGTAAACTGAAAAGAATAACTGGCACTATAGAGTCTACTGAAGGCATTTAATTAAGCAGGCATACCTGGATTTCACATGGGTGAACCAGTCCTGTCCCCCAGCTTCTGCCCTTGGTGGGGAAGTTCCAGCCCTGGCCACCTGAAATGGCTCCATTTCATTGGTAGCCTTCCTTTTCCAGAGGTCCCAGACTGGATGCAGTACCTACATGTGGCCAAATGTATCCAACAGGTGCCAAGTGGAAGAGGAAAAAATATGATCTCTCAACCTACTGGCTGTGTTCCTGCCCATCAGGGCTCAGTGCTGTTCTCCAACTCTGCCAGGACATGCTGGGGACTCATGTTCAGCAACCCATCCAGCCTCTGCAGGCCCTTCTCACCCACTGCTCCCAGCCAGCCCCTCCTGAGTCTCACTCTAAGGGGTTAATTATTCCAGGTGCAGCAAGCACTTCACAGTATCCTTGCTGAATTTACTGAAGTTCCTGTTGGCCCTTTCCTCCAGCCTGCCAGGGCCACCCTGAATGGCAGCCCTGACCTTGAGGGTCTCAACAGCTCACCCCAATTTCATGTAGTGCACACCTGATGAGAGCACACTCTTCTCCTCCTCCTGATGGATGACAGAGCTGTTCTATAGCATTTAGTCACAAACAAATCTCATTTGCGACTGCCCTCCAGGCTGAGCACAACTCACTACTACTCTTTAAGCAGTTTTTTGCTCACCTACCTGTCCCCCCATTCCAGGCCACAAGGCCCCAGCTTGCATACCCCTTCTTTTTGGGTAGTTATAGTGCAGAGCTATGTTCTCATGTCGTATCTTCTCTTTTATTTTTTAAAACTCCCCAAATACAAAGGGTAAAAAAGGAGACCTAAGACATGGAAGCCAAAGCTTCTTTAAGGAATTTATCTTGCTACTGAGCTATACACCATAATTTATATTCCAAAATATCATCTATCATTTGGAAAATTAATGATTTTGTAGAATTCCTTCAATTTTGCCAAATATTGCCATAGGAATTAAGAAAATCATTGCCATACGAGTTAAGAACATGCAGTTCCTAGTTTCTTCCCAGCCCAGCTTGCTTACTAAGACTGCCAGGCTAGCAGCAGTACCACTTGGTTCAGCAGATTTAGGTTTTATACCTCTAATACTTAGAGAAGGGTCTGTCATGGGTGGATATGCAGGTTTCATTACAACAAGCTATGCTTCTGTTTTGTCAGAGATTTTGTCCAAAAACTGTTTAATATTTAGATAATCATTTCGTTTCAGTTTGAATGATTTCCAAAGCTTTCTCAGCAAGACTATGGTATCAGCACCATGCAAACAAAGCAGCTAAACAGAATTGCAGCAAATGTCCCATTTAAGGGTCAACTTTCAGTTTGCTAAGAACTCCAAAGTGTAATGAAACATATCATGGGAAGTTTTCAACAAGAGTCTTCTATTCCCAACACCCGACTTCTTTGAGCTCTTGGAAGGTTATCCAATTTAATGGTTACATCAGGAATCTTAACCCCTCCTGACTTCATTTTAAGTGCTCTTCTGATTAGATAATCCAGACTGCATGAAGTTACATTTGTTTTCTTTGTTTACAAGAAATGTCTTCACAACAGTAGAAAGTATATTCTCATTAACTAAAGAAATTAAATAAACTAGGAGATGTACTGGAAGAACAACTTTTGCTTTCGGTTATATACAAGGAGAGACTTAAATTGGGATTTATAGGCATCTTGAAAAAGTTAATGTTATGAAAGAACTGACATTTTGTTCCTGTGGCAAACTCAGGCAGACATAGCCTAGGACTACAACTGCTAGTTGATCCACTTCTTGTTGGGAGTGTAGCTTCAACCTCTTTAGTCAGCCATATCAAAATTTTAGCAAAAAGAAAATATCACCTTCTTTTTTGTACTTGACTCAGTCACTATTCACTTAAGAATGGTGAAAACCTCCAAATAAAAAAACCAAAATAATTTCTTGGCCAGATTGAATCATTAGACAGCCCTCTTGATTTATAAGAGTCACTTTCTCCTTTTTGGATAACTTGTTGTAAGGCCAAACAACAAAATAGACCTCTGATCTCATTATTCCATTGAAAATAATTTCTTCTTCTATTTTTATACAAGTATTTGGGTGGTTCTCTTGATCAGATACTAGCAAGAAAATAACCTATGGGGGGAAAAAAAAGAATGATGCTGAGAGAGCCTTTGATTCCATCAGTGACTCAAAGAAAGGTCAGAAGCATTACCCATAAAGTCATGAACTTTCTTGTCATTTTTGCTAAAAGAGCATCTTCAAAGGAGGAGGGAGGAGAAGAGTCAGCCAGGAAGCTACAGAAGTCATTCTCAGATGAGTGAGAACTGGCTGAAACTAGAAATAGCACCATGAGGGAACAAATTCCTAGGGACAGAAAAATCATCCCTCTGTACTCCTTAGGAAAGAGAAGAATCACCTCTGTAAGACAATTAGTTCAGCTACAAAAACTCTGAAAAATGGATAAGACTCAGTGGCTTCTGCAGACACAAGGAATTCCTCTTCAGAAGAGAAAGCCTCAGCTCCTCTATTTTTTTTTCAGTATAGAAAGAAACTACAGATGTTTAAAGAATAGACTTTCAGTCCAGCTTTGGCTGTTAATAACAAGATGAAATCCCAGAAAAAATAAAGTACCACTTAAAACCTTTCAAAACATCAGCTAAGATGGAAACAAGAATCAATTGCTACTACTCCTCTTTGTATTCTAGCCACATCCTTAATAAAAATCTGCCTAAGCCCCTGCAGCAGTTGGACAGTACTTAAAACAAGTGGAAATTCATTACTATGAACACTAATGCTCACTTCCTCTTATGTCATTAATATAACTGCCCATGGAATTCACTGTCACAGAGGAAGAATTTAACAGAATGTCCAGATACATTAGGCTGTCTATAATTTAAATACTGAAAACTATGCAAAGATTAAGATTCATCAATGGGATTACTCTTCTCTGAAAAGCTACTGAAAAGGTAAATACTCTTTTAATCAAGCAGCAGGTCAGGTTCTTTGTATTCACTGCTAGCCCAGATCCTCCATGACTGCCTCAGTCTTCCCTTCTGTCATACAACCCCTACTCATTTTTAGAATTAATGTACTGTTTGGCTGCACTTTACAGTAGGTGATGAATCATATCTGCTTCTCTCTTGCCACATTATATCCAAGTTACCAGGAAAAAAAGATTAGTCAGGAGTGCAGACCACAGAATTAAAAGAATAAGTGTCTTGGATTTTTTTCTTTGTCAGAAACATTACAGGGAAGCCAGAGGTGGGCAGGTCACATTAGGAAAGCAAGCTCATTAGAGAAAAATATAAACAGCAGTTCTAACTCAGAGGGCTGTGAATGTTGTATAAAAATTGTTGCAAGCCTCAGACGGCACCCCACATGCAAGTGATTCTGAGAGTCATCATCTTAATTACTCAAATTGAAATATGTGCAAATCTTGCATAGACACACTCACATACACTAACATCACAACAGCATAAAACCAGCAATATGATCAGCAAAACGAGATGGGAGCCTCTAGACTTGTGTTCACATGCCCAAATTGAAAATAATGCAGTTAGAATTTGAACTCTACAATGGAAATAGGTAAGTTCTTTTCTTCTGCCTGTGCCTTCATAAAGAGGCGATAATTCTAGCACTCAACAATGCTCCAAAAAGGAAGTTCCAAAAATACCACCATGGACTCATATATCACTGCCCAACACAGGATGTACTTAATGCTCATCAGTGAATCTACCTTTCATTAACACCTTCCTTTAGCTGCTCAATTTACTAACACATGATTCATTACTGTCAGAAAAATATCTTGAAACATTCTATGATCCAAGTTGTTATTGTAATTGGCATCAGCCTAAGCTACATTCACTTTTCCACAGCTAACTGTGAGCATCAGATGTGATTTAGAAGTCCTACATTTCTGAATAGAGGTATGAAAAATACAACACTTTTCTGTGACTTTACTTGACTTCCTGGTTTGGTTCCAGAAACAATTTGTGCTCTGGCTAGGACGAGTCACAGCACTTTCCTATGTCAAGATCCTATGACACATTCAGCACCTTCAATTCCTATCAAGTTGACAGCACTTTGATCTTCAACTTCATTTCACCCCCCACAAAAAATTTGGCAGGTTTGTGAGTAGGCACTGTTTGTTTCCTTCTTTCTCATGAAAATGATAATGCGAAGTCATTGTGTCTGGTTTGTAGCCCTGGCTGCAATCAAGAACTTCCTGAAATTTTTCCATCGTGTTGTTTTGCCTTATTTGAAGAATATAAACAGAAATTCGGTCATAAAGGTGAACAGCTCTGCTGTGAAATCTCTGATCCCTTCCAGCAATTTCTGTAAAAACTTACACATTCACATTTGCTTTTCTAAATCACTCACTAGCCTTTCCATAAGGAGAAATAAATCATCTTCACTAATGACCACTAATCATCATATTGGGTTAAAAAAAAATTCTCAAGTCCATTTTCCCTTTGATTTCATCTCTGGGGAATTGGTTCCAGTTAATACATAGCACACCCCTCGCCTGACTAACCAGCATTGGCTGAAGGTGATTTATCCGGCTGCCATTACCTAGGTAATTTGCCATGTATCATTACACTGTTGACCAGTGATTTGGGAGTCCCAGCAGTATCCCTGCGATGTAAAACCAGTGAGAACCTACTATATGAAAGCTGGAGTTATTATACTGCTCCTCTCTGAGCTATTTAAGCTACTTTTAGGAGACCCTGGAGCTTGCTCCTTCAAGTGCAGTATTTATTTTCCATGACAGTTACAGACTTAAAAGCTCAGGGCCCGATCCAAAGACCCTTGCAGTCAATGGAGAACTTTCTTTGCTTCCCATCAAGGCCTCGCACACCGCTCCAGAAGCTACAGCCACAACAGGAGCCTGTTCTGAAGGCAGAAACGATGGCTCACAAGGGGTGAGCTTTACACTTCCCCCTGCTGCTGCCAGCAGCTGGGGGGAGCAGGAATATGCTGCAGAGCCATTCTAGTGCCAGCTCACAAACAAGTACGGAGGGAGCAAAGAAGACCCTTGACTTCAAATCCCCAATTTTACAATATGGAAACAGTTCACCTCTTGTTCTTTCTCACTGTCACACAGAAGATTCATTTGGGGGGGTGCCTTTTTTTTTTTTTTTTAATATATTATATAAATTTTCCCTGTGAATGAGAAATATTTGAGTTTCAAAGACAAATTAAAATGTTCCTTTCCTTCTAACTCTTCCGGATTTTGTGGAGGGAGTAATGTCTACACAACGTTTGAAAATACCAGCTGTGACTTCACACTTAGAAGAATTCTTGCTAAGTTAAAAAAAAGGGGGACCCAGACCACGCAGGAAAACAGTGGGTAGCTTCTGCAAATTATCCTAATCTACAAATTAGGATTTAAAAACAGATACAACCCACATTCAAATATCTGATAAAGTAAATTTTAAAGCAACTTTCGACATATTTTATTCCACAATGATTGTGAATATTACTTTTCTGTAGCACAGAGACAGCTTACAGAGCTCTGAATCTGTGATTTATCCATTGGATTTGCTCCGTACTTAAAAATCTCATTTTGTACATTTAAAACATCTGTTGTTCTAAAAGTTCCTAGCAACAAAGAGGAAACTAAATCCAAAATCAGGATCATAATATGGCTAAATCAGTCCTCAGTTTTACTTCTGTATTAAAGCTGCTTTGGGGTTTATGAGCCAAAGAAAGTTTGTCTCATTACAAAAAGGAAATGAACACACACTTTGAAATGACTATTTAGAGCACAGATTGTCATCAGTCTAAGAGCTGGTACTTTCAGTAGCTAGAACAGACTAATGACACAATACTGAAAGCTATCAAAGTAATATGATATAAAATAAAATATAAAATAATAAAAATTAAAATCATATTATTACACAACTATTTTCAAATAATTTTGCCCATTCAATATAATAGAGATTAATCTGGTTTTACAATATTAAATATTAATTCTCTGTCTCAAAAATGGTAAAAACCAATTCTTTTTAAGGTCAAGCATGCAAAGTTCTCTTTTTTTCACTGCAGAGGTATTGAAAAACTGAAAGTACTTTTATAGCTAAAGAAAAACAAGAAGAAAAATAAAATAAAATCATTAAAAGGTATCTTGATTTTTTTCCCCAAAGATCAGAAGGGAGAAAAAAAGAGAAAGAAAAAAAATAAACTGATAGAATTAGATTAAGTATGACTTTTATGTATGAAGTTGTATATTTTTCACGTAACAGAATGAAAGCAACTTCCTAAAGCATTTATATTGTCTATTTCCATACCACGCCTCCTCCCACCTTTCTCTTGACTCTAAAGCTGGCTGTAGGATCTTTCAGCTTGAATATCCTTGTTTCACACCTGCCTTACAACAGTGACACATGTTTAAGTTATTACATTATGCACATGCTCATATGACATGCCAGGAGTTAATGTTTCTGATCTGTAAAGAAAACAATGGCTTCCTATTACCAGTTAACCAATATATTGTGCATGTGAGTGCACTGCAGCACAACTGCTGGGAAATTTTATGTACCACATACACTTCTTTGACCAGTGCCAATATTTCCCCCTGTGTGTACTTTTTACACTCCCCTTGTACAAACTCTTCCAAGGATTGCTCTACCTTATTCATTCCACAACCAAGACATAAGCACACCATGGGCACGGCAGCTGCAGACAATCCATTTTTTTAAGAATTCTACCAAAGGGTCAGCTATGCTTGTTAAGATATTTAAGGTGTCTGTTCTATTTAAACCAAGTCTAAAATAAATTTTTTTGAATGGAGTCTAGTAAGAGAGAACAATTCCACATAAATGAAAAACATATGGAATTGTTCAAAAGGTCAACTATGTAAAAACGTGTTATATACTGTGTTTATAGGTATTTTATTCACAGACAAGGCTGGCATTGGGGTTTTATTGATATCCTGGTGAAAAGCACATTAATCAAAGGGTTGCAACCCCCTTTTCTCTGCATTTTAATGCAGACCACGAAATAGCACAGTAACATACAATTATTTTTGAAACATATTAACTTGTATTTAATTTATATTATGTTTTTATTGTAAATCACTTCTGGCTTTGTATCCAGATATTTACAGGTGACCTGTACATATATGCCATTCCCATTCATATGCCATATGAACATTTGTGAACTTCACAGCTGAGATTATAGATCCAAAATCAGAATCCTATATTATACTGCAGGCTCATTTCCACTCAAAAGTGCTGAATATTTTACCACAACTAACTAGATAATCTAATCAAAATAGTAAATACAGTATCAGATTTTGCTGTGTTCGAGAACATACAAGATTTGGCCAGAAGCAACTAGGCTAAGCCTAAACATGAAAGTCCAAAGGAAAAATAAAAAAGCTATTGCATAGCAAAGACCTTGAGGATACAAAAACATTTACGCACAGAAAGCAACTTAAGAAAGGGGGAAGCTTGTGCCTTTGCTTTCAGTGAAACTAATGATATGATTGTGAATAAAATATGATGCCAGTATGGTGTTTGTACACTGACTGTATCAATACATTACATTTATGTTTGGCCCTAAAAATCATGCCAGTTCTGTACAGAGCATAGTAACCAGTCAGAAACTGCCAGGCACCAGCTTGGTACTCCTGGATACCAGTTAGGAACCTCAGTACATGGAATTCTCTTCAAACTATCACCTTGACAACTGTCCTTACCCAGCTGCACCTCTCCTGCATTTAAGGAACTAGGAGCCCTATAGGGAATGCACGAGCAACTGCAACGGGAAGTTGTTAGCTGCTGGGCTCAGCAGTCAGAAATCTGCTTTCCATTTACACCTGCTCCAGCCAGAGTCTGCAGAACAGAAACAAACCCTTGATTGAGGTTCGGAGGTGGAATAGTAGGTGTGATTGTGGAACACAGAAATCCTTTTATGGGTTATGTTCTTTCTCAGACTCTATTTAAGAAGCTATGGATACTGGGTTTTGTTCATTTTAAATTTTTTTAAATGAACAGGCATACATGGTGCAAACAGTCAAATTTGATGACTGGAGTAAAATTGATGTTATAGATTGATATACTTGCTCTCTATACTTCTACCTGTAATAAACACATTCAATATGTAAAACTAGGCTATATACATACATGCAATAAATATTTATATTAACTAGAGAAACAATACTGTTCAATCTTATTTTACATTTACTAATTTCAGACTTGGAACAAAACTTTATCCAAATTTTTAAAAATCCACTGAAAATAGGAGAATCTTTCATTACAGAAAGTATTGTATCTGCAATTAAATATTTTGCAATGGACAAAAGCAAGAAGAAAATCTGAATACTAAATATTTAACTTTCAAACTTGGAGGGAGAGAGGGATATAAAAAAAGAGAAAAACTGAAATTAAGATCATCTTCTATGTATATTAATTTCATTTGCAACATGTCCAAAGAACAGTCTTTTTTTTCAGAGGTAGTATAAAAACAATATTGATCTATGTAATTTCTGAAAACAGCAGAAGCCTCAATACATGGACTGCTCACATTAATTAAAATTAAAAGGCTAAATTTGGGGACAACATGCGCTGGAAATGCTCCACTCATTTGCACTCATAAAAAGATCTGATAATTAACCTTCCAATCTCAATGTTAACATTCAAATGACGTAAGCTCCAACATTTACATTAACAGACATTTCAGGTTCCATGTGAGTATTCAAGTAATTTCAATCTTTTTTTTTTTTTTAGCTTTTGATTATTCCATCAAAAATGTAAGGTACCTACACATCTAAGCATGAACCCACATGTCCATAAGAGTACATTCAGAATTGTAAATGGCAGCATTTATGACATTGTATTGAGAACACTTTGTTCAAAACACATCCACAAGTAGAGGAAAATGCATGCAAATTAATATGTTGCTTTTTTATATGGTCATTAAAACTTATTATTTGCAATGATAAATTCTTTTGATGAAATCTTACAAGATTTATCTTTTAAAAGATATTTTTCCACTAACATACTTAGTCAGATTTTCAATCCTAAATCCTAGAAAACATCCCTCTGCATCCTTCTCATACTTATTTCAAAGACAATTTACTTATCTACTCCATTATTTTCATTAATTATGCCTAGCGTCTACTCCAAGAATTGAAAATAAGTCTATATTCCCTGTTTCTTCTCCGGTCTTTACACTGTTTAAAACATTTTTTCATCCCATAAATATGATAAAGCATAAACACATGTACACACCACTTTTCTAAGCTCTAAGTATCAAATCGGTAGCTGCCGAGTAAAAGGGAAAGCATTCTAGATTTAAAAATTCTGCACAAACTACTGAAACTACCCTCTAGGAAATATCAGGCATGTTGATACACATTAGCCTTCTCTTTGTTTCATATATAATTATTTATATCAGTGCTGATGCACATATATTGACTATTTCAGCACAGAAAAAACCCTCACCTAAGGAAAACAATATTTTTCTGTCAGGATCCATAATCTGAAGTGGTATTGACCACTAAATCACTAAATGGTTATTTCACGTATGTTAGGGACAGATGAAGTCTAGTGCAATTCGGGACTGCATATCTCATTTGTCCCCTTCTTCACTACTTTCTTCCTTTTGTTCAACTAAAACTGAGATAATTTCAAATCTCAAAGACCTCAGAAAACTGCAGCTTGAGGAGAAAAGATTATAGCTACCCAAGTTTCAAATTACTTCCTTATTCCACCTCTTGGACTTTTTTTTCCTTCTCTCCTTGCCTGGAACCAAAATTCTATGCAACATTTAATAAAACTGTTGAGAAATAAAACTGTTCTTCTCTTAGAAAATTATCTGTAAAAATGTATCATTCACAGCTCTTTTATTAACCTAGACCAGATGAACTATGGCATTTCAGGTTATCTTGAGAGTCAAGTCACAGTTTGAATGTACCTAAGCTGCTTCTTAAAAATTTGCTGGGCACAACTTTGCAGTGCACATATTTCCTACATCCATGCCTGTTCTTCCATTCTTCCTTTTTCTTGACCTTTAGACAGTCATTATCTACAACCCATAAGACTACTTCCTCAACCAAAATTACTTTCTGCATGGCCATGATTTCTTCTACTGTTATAATTTTGACCTCCACACTCCTTAGCAATTCCCATTTAATCAGGGAATGTACAGATGAAATTTAATTAGATGCTATACACAAACTACAAATCTTAAAAAATTCAAGCAACAGTTGTCACTGATATTGCAAAACTCCTAATGGAATCCAGTTTGGGAGAATACAATGCCTAAGATGAATGATCGACCTTCTTGTGATGCACATATAATTAAATTAATATGCCAGTGTAAGCTCCACACAGAAATATGCTTGAAAATAGAATTTCAATGAGGGTCAACATTCAGCCCACATGAATACAAAACTTGAAATGCAAGAGAGATTTCAACAGAGGAGCAAAATCCAAGCCATTAAACATTGCCAGTGAGGGGAGGATGATATATACGAAAGGAAACACAAACAAATGAGTTCATGGAATTTTTCAGAGACAGAATGAAAACAATGTAAAAATGGGACAAAGAATGAGAAGAGTTACATAGTTCAATCACATGGAGTAGGATTTGATACAGGACATGATTGCCACAGTGTTCTGAAGATTGAAACTTCAAAAGCTTACTTTCTGGGATTTGAGCTGAACAAGATTTGCAAAAGCCCTGAAAAGCAACTTTGCTCTTTTTCTGAATAAAACCCCAAAACTCACATTAGTCTTGAAAACACACTAACTCCTGAAGCATTCATTTGAACCACAGACATTTTATTCCTTACAATTTTCATTCAACTCATTTATGTGGAGAATGGGTGATCTGCAAGAATTTTTGGAAGCCTTATCAGAAGACATAAAAAATACAGATACTGGGAATGGGAAATCTTATAATGAAAAGCATGACACACAGCTTAAAACCCTGAAACCAAACTGTTTCCCCAAAACATCTGGCTTTCTTTTGTGGGATTTTATGTCCATAATAATAAATAAGTCAGGTTTAGGAGTGCCAGTTCATTAACTATTTAAGAATGTCTAAGGCACAGCAGCTGTCTGGATCTCACAGCATGTCCAAATAGAGCCAATGTTCCCTGTTGGTAACAGTATATTCAAATACAAGTATTACTATTATGGATTGATACTAATAAACACAGGTTTAATTTTAAATGGGGTTTAAAATCCATTTCCTTCCCTTACCATTTGTTATTTATTTTTTAGCTACTGAATATTCCTGGACAGTTAACAAAAATCTTAAACATTTCATCACTTTGCAGCACTGCTGAAGGCTTCAGATGTAACAGTACAATATTTCTGAATTAAAGTTACTTTTTTGGAATCAAGTACGTAAATACATATCATGCCTGTATATTTTTCTTTTGAAACTTTCATTTTAGTTCATGCCTTACAGTTTCAACTCACCAATTCCTATCATCTGCACTGAGGCTGAGGAACAGTAAAAGAAAAGTCTTTTTATGTCACCAGTCCTACTTCCTACTCGAATACATTTTTCTTTCTTATGAGCCCATGAAGATTATTAAAAAGACAATATTTTTCATCTGGATTTAGTTTTGAAAATGTGTAAACTCCATTTCTGAAATTAGGCTATCTTCACAAACAACTAATGAGGGTTTTTGATCCTTTGGGTGATCATTTTGGATTAGGCCATTAAGAATTTTATTGCTTTAAAGACAATCTCTGGGTAGCAGGAGGATGATCGAATTGTTAATAAAACTTGTTTTAGAGAATCATTGCACATCAGGTGCAGCATGGAGAAGGAAAAGAAGTTAATTGTAGAGCTGTAAAGCTATGAGTGCTCTTCACTAAGAGCCAACAGCTGTAAACAGTTCTCACAGTCTATTTATCAGGTTGGTTAGGTACTGGAATTTAGAGTCCATTACAAAGAGTGTGTTTTCATAAGTAACTGTTTCCATAGCTGGACTAAGTAAGGAAGCCATGGAAGAGAAACTCCTCAAAATTAGCTGCATATGATCACTGTAATGATTGAAAGATGAGATGTGTTCTCTGCACATGACATATAAAAAGACATAAATTCATAAATATCTCTACATTTGCAAAATATGCAAATCTCATAAAATATTCCAGTGTCATTGACTACCATTCTCAAAATTAGAAATAAGAATGGACAAAGGTGGGGCACATTTTGGGGATCCAAAAAACCTATTGAAAAGATTATACCTGCCTTCTGCCTGTGGTGAGACTGAACCCAATCCAAGGCAAAGACTTTGAGCAGTATGTTGCATTCTAGGATTTGGCATATGAATGGAATTCTTCAAACATTTTTGCTGTGATATAAGGATGACAATCAAAACAATTCCAGCCAAAAAAGAGTTTTCTTTTACAAAATATTCTAACCATCTGGAATTTTTTTAAAATAATTTTATAATCCAAAACACAGCCTGCATCAAAACTAAGTTAACTAAATGGAATTTTTCTTCTTCTCCAAGAATTATCAAATAATTTAGGTTGGAAAAATCCTTTAAGTTTATCAAATCCAATTGTCAACCTAACACAGCCAAGTCCATCACTAAACCAGGTCCCCAAATGCCACACTTATGTCTTTTAAACACCTCCAGGGATAGTGACTCAACCACTTCTCTGGGCAGCCTATACCAATGCTTGACAATCCTTTGAAGAATTTGAAAGAAATTTAAAGATTTCTTCTTAATATTCAATCTAAACCTCACCTGGACACAACTATAGGCCATTTTCTCTTGTCCTATCACCTATTACTTGTGAGAAGAGACCAACCCCCACCTTGCTACAGCCTCCTTTCAGGTAGTTGTAGAGAGAGATAAGGTCCTTCATGAGCCTTCTTTTTCCTTGCTTTAGCCCAGCTTCCTCAGCCATTCCTCATTAGATTTGTGCTCCAGGCCCCTCACCAGTTTTGTTGCCCTTCTCTGGACACGCTCCAGCACCTCAATGTCTCTCTTGCAGAGAGGGGCCCAAAACTGAACACAGGACTCAAGGTGTGGCCTCACCAGTGCCGAGTACATGAGGACAATCACTTCCCCAGTCCTGCTGGCCACATTATTGCTGATACAGGCCAGGATGCCATTGGCTTTCTTGGCACAAACTGGCTCATGTTCAGCTGGCTGTTGACCAACAACCCAGCACTGCCTGGGGTTGTTGTGACCCAAGAACTTTGCCTTGTTGAAGCCCATGCAATTGGCCTCAGCCCATCATTCCAGCCTGTCGGGATCAAGTTCTGTGAAGCTGACTCGATACATGCTCAGCATGCCACTATTTCAGTAAAGGGAGCTCATGCTCACTGAAGGGCTTGCTAGCTACTCACCTCAACCCTCCCCACCAGAAACACAGAAATGCCAGCCTACAATCTGCTTCCTTAACTTATTTCAGACAAAACAAATGAGCTTGACTTCATCATTTAAGTGGTAGGATTTTGCTAAGTAAGGTCATTCCGTCTGAAGCAGTTTAGACAGCATTCAGCAATTAGTTCCACTCACAAATCTAAATCGTTGCTAATCTATGACAGGGGAAAAAAAAGAGGGGGAAGAGGGAGAGAAAAACAATGCTTATCTGTGAAAAGGTTACAGATTATTTCTTTCGCTGAGAGGCAGAATAAGAACGTGTGTTTGTGATCCATTAGAAAATTGCACTTGTGAATTCTTAAAATGCGTATTTCAGGGAATAGGAATCTTTGGGAATGAAAGCCTGTCTGGATTGATTAAGTCATCAGATGCAAAGTGTTAGAATTGCCGGTCTTGTTTCCCTGTTTAATCTCTTGTTGAGGAAGTCCCCAAGGCACTCTTTAATTGTGTTTATACAGCAAAGCAATGATATATCACATGTGGCAGTACAAAAATATTTTCATGCTGATTCTATAGGTTTGCATAACTCTGATTAAGGTATTTTTCCTTTTTAACTAGTTTTAACTTTACAGCTTAACTTTCAAATTTAAATTTGAATTTATAACTGAAGACTTGCAAAATTTGTACTTATGCAATTAAAAAATGCTTTAAAAAATTACACTTGACTCAGTTTCATTTTCATTGCTTTTTTTTACATGATATAAGATGTTATGCAAATGTTTACTGTGCATTTCTTTCACATACCTTCACAAACAAAAGCAAGTTTGTTCCCCTGGTGATCACCCATTCAGGCAGCAGGGTACACAAGATTAACTGCAAGCCTATGCAGAGACTTAATTCCCAGTATCTCTTAAGAAATGCAGACTTCAATAGTTTTCTGTTTTACTCACTTGTCACAATGCTTCACACTTTCCAAGGGTTTTTTTTTTTTTTAAGCGTGACAGATGTGTAAGATTTGAAGTATTTGTTTTGGTTTTTGTTTTGGCTTCTTAATAATTGTACAATTCAACATTGTTCAAAAGATGTTGGGTGTTGGGTTTTTCTTGGATGTGGCCAAGAAAAACCCTCTAATAGTCTCCATTACAAATGGAAAGGCGAATAATTCAAATTGCAATCTAAAAAAAATTACAAATGTTTTTTAAAAGAGCACCAACTAAAAACTGTTTTGTGTTGTTTGAGTAGGATGAAACTACCTTGGAAGCTGCTAACCCAGACAAAAAAAAAATCCATTCCCCATGAATACTTGAGCTTGTACTTGTGTTACAGCACTGTCATGTCAAAAATTAGAGGATAACCAAACTGCAGCCTCACCCCAGTAGAACTAGTTTGAAGAAGGATAATCTGTTTGGTTTAGCTCCCCATAAACAGATTCCATACACAGCAATACAAAACATTGATTTTTACAAACAAGGAAAAGACATCTCAAGCCTCAAAAGTAGAAACAATTATACATTCCTAAAAGGATCTCAGGTTTTGTTTGTGAAGTTGCAGCTAACAGAGCACTGTAACATCTTGTTTATATCTATTTTACTCACAAACATACCCACTTTCATCTATGTCCTGTATGTATAAACTTTTATAGATACTCTAATGCTACATACTACACAAGTGGACTGAGACTTCAAGAGCACTAAGCATTGTTTAATCTATTCTGAATTTGAGTAATAAGGAGAATCACACCAGATTTTCTAACAGTTAGCACGTATAACAGGTATATATTTCAGATATGGTTTTACAGCAGACAAGGTACGTAAGCGAGTGAAAGTTACTCAGGCACGTTTGTATAGATTTTCCTGACTTTAGGATCACATACAAGACAGGAGTTGGACCTCCAATAAACTACAGTCTTTTTTTCACTTTTAGAATACATTATTTTCACTAACATTTATGGAGCCCAAACAACCAGCCAACATGAAACACTTCTGTTCAAATGATCCCATACAGCCTGTGCAGAGACCTCTAAAAACTGCCATGAGTATTGCACACCACACTCCCGACACAACACTAGAAAGCCATCAACAGTTAATCCCAACTGGTTTCTGTCACTGCCAACATCCCTTCAAGTAAGATGTCCTTATTTGTGTGTATACCCTGTGCCACTTCCATACTGAGACAGAACATATCAAAGGCTTTGCATGATTTTTAAAAAGCAGTTTAATAAAAGCAAATGAGCCAGTGACTTTTTTTAAAAAGAGTTCTTGGCACCCAAATTCCATTACATTTAAAATGAATTTAAGAGCTGAACTCCCTTAAGGTCTTTAATGTAGGTTAGCAGCATACCATTTATCAAAACAGTGACTATTTGATCCCCACTTGTGTAAAAAAAAGATGGGCACCAAGAGGCAGCTTCAGCATCTTGAAGTTGGTGATTTACATATATCAATTTAACCTTATATGTGGTGCCTCCAAAGTCATTACCCAATAACTACTTTATTGCTTCCTGGCAGGGGCCTCCTCCACTGTACCAAAGCCACTAAATAATACACTCAGGCTCCCACACCTCTTCCACATCATGGGTCTATCACTGGATCACTGACCAAGCAGTTGTCATCCTAAAATGGGAATAGTTCTGAAAAAAGCTGACTACACCAGGTATGACTTATCTTACAAAAAGACCTCAGTAGAATTTTCATAGAGTGCTATCAGATCAACTGGGTACACCTAAAACAATTTTTTAAATATATCCACATCACAACTGTAAAAATACTCCTAGCACTGTATACTGCCTTTGAGGGAATGAGATATTTGAAAAGTGGATACTCCTATGTTTTCAGGATATCTTCATTTTGAGCCTAGCATGGATGGCTCTTCAATGTCACCCAGGCAATTTTTCATTCTTCAGTTCAGCAGTTCTTCTTACACTGTGTAGGAAAAGCAACTGCCATTCTTATTGCCCAAACAGTAAAAGCACATAACTTTTAACACAAAAGCACAGAACGGGAGGTAACTACTCCCTCAGTGTAGATCAGCAAGAAAGAAACTAACGGCAGAACCCAGAGGTTGACCTCATGTTGTTTTGTAACATAAGCACTTTCCACCCAAAGGGCAAAAGTCAAGGAGAGTTTGATTGTGGAGTCAAAATAGTCCTACCGCTCTGTTATTTTAGCCTCCCTTTCTTCCTCCAGATTATTCCACTCAACATAACCTACAGCATTTAGTGATAAACCTGCTGGCACACAATTTATAGAGAAACAACACTTGACTCCCTTTCAGCTACTTATCTTTTTAAGCAGTGGAAAGAAAAAGACTCCTACTATATATAGTGACTCCTTGGTGTCTAGCCTTACCCCCCCGGCCCTGTTTTTGGTATGCACACAGGACATGATGGTTTTAAGCAGAGCAACAGAGAACAGTTCACTTTCCCAAAAGGACATAACAGATGCTTTTTCACAACTTAAGGCCACTCATAATGCATGGTTGACTGTGAAAAGTAACTGTGAAGCAATGATAAGATCAAGTATCTTTGACCATACTGAAGAACCCAGAGCCGTGAAGTTTATGCCACTAATTGAGAATTAGTATGTATTTGCATGATGTACAACCAAATCAAAGATTATTCCATTATAGGAATAATGTAGGGCAATAACAAAAGCTTTTTTTTTATAACTAGCCAAGTATAAGAGCAACAAGGGGGAAGCAAAAAAATTACTAAGTAAACTACTTTCCTATTCTCATGAATGGGGAAAACTTCAGTGGCTGATGTGTGGAAAAAAATCACAGAAAATTTGAAAGGTATGTTTTACTTTGCCAAATAGTAGTAAATGTTATTTTTCTAAAGGAACACCCCTAATATTGTATATGATTAACTTACACATTGCACAATTAAATAGCACTACCTTTCTGATTCTATAATTAGACAAATTAATGTACAGAAAATTAAGCACTTAATGAGTTGTAAGCAGCACCCCAGCACTAATTCTACTAATCAAACATTTCCAAATCAAGTTTTTAGAATATTGTTTAGAACTGTTAGTTTAGTACTGATATAACGAGTAATCAAAAATAAGACACTTTCCCCTCAAAATTTTATTTGTAGGCCAATGCTAACCCCCTCCTCAGACTGGAGACATAGCTTTTTATGGAGTCATGCAAAGGTCATATAAAGTGCTGTATTTGAGCTTTTTTGTGTGTGTCCAGTAACATGAGCAAGAAAGAAGGTGGACCGCAATTTGAAGGATTGCAAAAAAATCCCAAACAACTAAAAATCACAACCCAACCAAAAATCCCCACACCTACTGAAGTCTGAATTCTGGGAAGGCAAATTTCTCTGCCCACTATTTTATACATGTCAGACAAAAGTAAACACGTTCAAATCACAAGTGATGTTCACAGGAAAACAACACTTATTAATGCACAGAGAATTCTGATTTAAACCAGGCAAAGCAGAATAGCAGTGATTTTGCACAAAGAAACAAACCCAGAAAAGAGTAATTTGAAAATCATCAGAATTTGAGAAGTTTCAGGAAGTTCTCTATATTTTTTAATTTGTTGCAGCTTGGTCAAGAATAGAAGAAAAAAGGCTGTGTTCCATCTACTACAACCCTACTTCTGTTATAGTTATCCTGGTATCTTTCCCATCCTGTATATGCTTATTTCCTAGAAAAAAAAAAATTATTTTTTTAAATCACTTGCACAAAACACTAAGAAGAAGCTACAGAAAAAAACCACGGATTTACACATCTCCAAACTCTCTAAGACAGAAAAATACCAGAAAGAAAGAATAATCCAGCTAAAAGAACCGTGGGCTCTGCATACCTATATGGGGATGACACGAGTCCATAAAAATCATTCTTAGTGTAACAGGCTGAGTTTTGAGAACTGGAATTTCCAAAATGAGTAGTGTACTTTTTCTTTTTACAGGAAAATGGATCATATTTGAGTTAGAAAGCTACAGGTGACATTCTGTTTTATTTTACAGTTCAAAACTGTCTTTAAGGAAATGCCTTTTTTTTTTTTTTAATTTAAGCTAGCTCTTAAACAGTAACTCCCAGGTGGTTTCAAAACCCAATTTGTTCACAAACTATGGTCAACATATGGTGACTATTGAAGTTGACCATAAAAAAAATTAATCAAGTTAAGTGCACTTGAGAAAGATGTTGGCCTTCTGACTAACAAAACATAGAACTTTCTGCAAATGTTTCTGCAACACAGATCTATCTGCTTTTCATAGCTTTCCAAGACATATTAAAGGACAAAACTGAGTAAGGGTAATGCTATCCTACAAAAAACTGTACAAAAAGCGCACCTACAGACAGTGGCAATAACATGACTTGGCTCTTACATCAATAGGAGTGAGTATTCTTGTGTGCTGTCCATATGCAGGCTGAGTAACTATGAAGAAAATAGCCAAGGGACTCATTTATATCTGTTTTTGCAGATGATACAATTTAATATGAGGATCCATGGGGTGCATAACTGTAAATCTTTGACTGAAAATTACACATGGAGACAGAAAGCAACAGAATTATTGAAATAGTTTGAGCCTAACAATGAACATCTCAGAGCTCCTACAGCATCAGTACAGAGTGCCAAACCCATAAATCACTAGCCTGAATGAAAATGAAAATGCTTTATTTGTGTAAAAACATGAGAAAGGATGACTTAATTACAGAACAAAACCTTCACTATATCCAGTTGATTTATATGTTTTTCTCATCCATGAGACAAAAGAATCTTGCGTTACATTTCTCTGCAATAAAGGGCATGAGTTATCCTTCAGTACCACAGTGAGCACAATAATACATCAAAGGGCTCAGGAAAGTTACATTTAATGATATCCCTTAGATAGTCCATAAAGTAAAGCAACATATATTGCCATCTCATTAATCCCAACCATCCTAACTCTGTAAGTATCTCAAAAGACAGGCAAGCTTACCAATATCTTAACACAGCTTTAGCAGAAAGAGATGGGCCTGAGTCTCCTACTGCTAAGCGAAAACATTTTATGGCATTATGTAGAGTATTTTACAGAGTTTACAGTCCTAAATAATAAGCTATGAATTAATACATTTGTATAGTATGACCATACCTTCACGGAACAGAAACATACATATCTCTGTGCCATTCAGGCCCGCCCACAAAGCTTCTCAATGATGGAAAATTCTGCCCGCCTCTGGTCTGTGTTCTCCTGAGGCTGGAGATCATACAAGTATTTCAAAGCACAGGCTGTCTTCATGACCCAGAACTTAATATTTTTATTTCTCTGAGTTCAGGCTATTTGTACAGCCTGCCTGCCCAGCAGCAATGAGTTCAAGCTTCCTCAATGCCTCCTTTCTTACCAGCACCAGTCTCATGACAACATTTTAGAGGCAGGTGAGGTCGATAGGCCCCATGGACAAAGCAGCATGCTTAGTTTTCCATATTGCAGGTGAGTGAGTCTAGGATGTCTCAAGGTTTTCTCTGAAAGGCTGCGTTACACTAGAATTGAGACTAAAGGTGAACACCTAAGCTCAGATGGCAAATACGGCCTTCCTCTGCACAGCAGGTGCGCACGGAGATCCCGTACTACCATTCTCCAGTGAGGAAAATAGAATTCTCAGCTCCCTAACACGTGAGGCTTAAAGGCAAGGATCAAACAACTATCTCAGGCATTATACCACTACATATTACACCAGAGAGAGTCAGTTCCACCTATGTTCCTGCACTACTATCTATGGCATAAACCTGCAGAAACATCTAAACATGAAACACAAGGTGAAGATGTGGCGAGTGGAATTTAGGTTACCTGTATTTGGTGTTGGTCCCCCAAAAGAGACATAAATAATGACTTGATGGAGTCAAGTTTCTCCACAGTGCAATTAAGAAGAGCTTAAATAATAAATAAAAGTTTGTAATAACAGCTAGTAATGTTACCTACTAGGATTTAGGCTGCATATATAACTGAGCAAGGCACATATGCATTTACCTTCTCCAGTGCCAGCCTAGAGGACACATTGTTTTTGAAGAAGCAGGAGACCGGAATCAGTTCCTTTTCATAAAACTGAATAAAACCCACACTGTGCTCCTCCTAGAATACTAAAATGCCAGGTTGCTGGTGATTTTCCTCTTTTAACCTCTCACTCTGGGACACATTAGGCATTTTATGGCTTCTAAAGCAAAATTTTCCCAGAAGCATTATCAGAGAACAGAGCTTTTACCACCTCCCCCAAAATGAAGCAGTAATTCAGCAGTAGAATAGTAAGGCTTAAAGCATGCTGAAATCACTGCTTTGCATGCATACTAACACTGTCCCCTTGTACTCCATTGTCTTCTCCATTTCCACTTCCTCCCTCCTGTTTTGTTGTCAGACTGAAAGCTCGGGCACAGGCTGCCAGGCTGCTCTCAGTTTATACAGCACCTACTATAACAGGGTCACAGCCTGTGAAACAAATTCCAGTGCACTAAAACACTACAAACAACTACCGCCAACAGGCCTGTCAGAGCACATTAACTGAGTATATTTTGGTGACGCATGATTCCCAATGGCTTCTTAAGCACTTTCTCTTCCTGATTTATGAAATCATCCAGTTTTCCACAATGAACTAGATGGCTGTTAGCGCAGATTATTGAAATTCCACTTGACTTAGGCGAAGCACTTTATAGGCAGATCCTCTGCTGGTGCAAGCTAAGACCTTCAACAGCACAACAAGAACAACAACTGCCCCTTCATCCACACTGACCTCAGCCCTCCTCATAAACACCCCAGTTTTGAGGGTATGACTCAATACACATTCATATCTGAGCTCTCAGTCCTGTGGAAAAAAGGATCTGTTAGAGTAGGATGCAGCTACACTCAGTGAATCTTTCTACTCTTGACACTGCACATACTTGTAAGTGGCCCTAGTGGGATGGGAGGGTGGAGCTGGGAGAGGGAAGATTGCAACTCAATCTGTACTTCTCTGCTATCAGCAAAGCCATCCTCATGTTTCAACCGTGAGACAGAAATGGATGGGGTACGCAGGACCTCACTGGCATTTAGAAGATTTTTCCCAGCAGTAGCTGGTTGCTACAGCTTGGTCTAGACATGAACAATTTAAGTTTCCTTGTAACCCCTGTGGGAAATGTCCAGCTGTGAAAACTGCTGGAATTTCCTGATAGCCACAGCGTCCTGCCTTGTATTTTAGAATAAACAATGTTGACAGCAACGGTGCGCCAGAAGTAGACTTCACCAGTTTCCACCTACTTTTCACTTTTCCTTGTTATGAGAACTGATATGCATATCTTGAGCCATTCCTGCCACACTCATATCCATTCCCTCAGCTACATAAGTGAGTACAAATAGAAGAACAGAGAATACATAGCAAAGCGGGATTATTTCAGAAGCTTTTACCCATTACTCTGTTTCTTTCACTATAAGAAATTATGACAAATTCTATAATCAGTACTATCTTCAGGCCAATTTTTATAGATTAATTACAGTACATTAAGACTTCATGTACTGTATAAAATCACGCCTTGGGAAAAATAATATTTATACACTTCTTTTAGCTTCAAACTATGGGCAGCCATGTAATTGGCTTTTGACTGTTCTTTCCAAATCAACACAGACTCTGGGTTGTATTGCCAGAAAGACCAAGAGATACGACAACCTCAAATACACACATTTCATCTCTGTACACCCTTTAAAAATTATTATTATTAATTAAAGATTATTATTATAATGTTCTGAAAATTTAGAACTCAGAATTCTATGCTACAGTATTTTTAGCCACATCCCCACCTTTATGTAAAACTTTAAATATATGTTGAAACTTATTTTATACACCAGGAACAAGGTAACACACCACAAATTAAAAAGAAATTCATGTCACCTACCCAACAATAAGCTCATACTTCTTAACACGTAAAACCCACAGAATTTCAGGAAGGTTTGTTTTCCTCATCTGATTCTAGAGATAAGTGATCGGTTCAAGTATCTGCATGTTCAGCCATCATTTGACTGAATGTGGTAACACAAGCATTAGCTATAGTGACATGCCACTACACATTGTCTGTTCTTCTATCTCACGTATTCAAAATTTGACAAAACCATACTTTAGGACTCCAGGAAACTCCTGCATATACATCCACCCAGCATGATTAGCCTGCAAAAACAAATGGTGTAGTGGCAACTATGAAAGACAAGTTCAAAGGCAGGTCAGAAGATAACAAAACTCCACATGAAGAAGGATCAGTTGAGCTCAGCTGCTTTCTGTATGATCAAGCAACACAATATCATGTCTCTTTCTTTAGGGCTATACTCAATTCCTACATCATGTTTTTCAAACTGAACTTCAACAGCCAAATACAAATATCAAGCAGCAGACCCGCAGCAAGTGAATGGTGACAGCAGAATTAAATGGAAACAAATGGACAGGAACATCACCAACTGCTTCTGGGGAAGGAGAGTTGCAGGTCACCAGCTACATCTGGTCATGCCAGTGAAAGGCAAAGAGATGAACAGAGTTGGAAGATGAATAAGTATCTTGATATGGTTGTATCAGGAAAGGCATAATGGAAGATGGAAACTTACTGGCTAACAGGCCAAGAAAAAGAGAGAACAGATATATTCGAACCAGAATCACATTTACGAATGCTTTTAGTTGGATTAAGCCAGGCAGCTCATCTCCAATTACATACACTACCATGGTGCTTCTGTGAAGTACAAATCCAGCCCCCAGTAACAGTGCCAGACACACTGAGTTGCTCGTGCCTTCTGTCAGGCCATTAAAATGTGCTACAGGTCTTAGACCTGGTCCAGGAGAAAAAGTTTTATTTGACCACCCGAGCCAGAGAAGGTGGCAGGCAGTGAGTGTGTGCTGATGCCTTGCCACAGGGAGAAGTTGAGTCACTGTTCACTGTGCCAGCTGGATTCAGGCACGAGTTTAATAAACTGGTTCACTGCAGTGATCATGCCTGGTTGTTGCTGGCACCAAATGCTTTCATCTCTAAATGTCATAGGCAGGTTAGTGTGGCTTCTCTTTTTTCTTTTATTTTTTCCAGTAGGTGAATAAAAATGTGGAAATTCCAGCTAAAAAACCCCAGCAAGAAAGAGAACAGCAAAAAAAAAAAAAAATTCTACTTTTCATGTTTGTTGCCGAAATAAACTGGCTCCACAATTCTAGCTCCACATTAAAATAGGGACAAAAATAAGCCTGTCCTCTGTGGTCAGTCATAATTGCTGAAATCTTGGAATTATTTTCTGTGCAATCATTCTGCAAAGATTTTCTTGGAATGGGTCAGGGAAACATCAAGCAAGGAGGTGACTTCTTGTCAGACAACCTGAAGAAACATGTCCAGGCAAGTGAGAGGTAACCAACTTACTGCTCGCCAGGAAAGTTGCACATATATGCCATGGAAAACTCTCAAGAAATGTATAACTGTACTGCCCCATTGCTTGCTAAGTTCCTTCTCTGGTTGGGATTGATCAATTTGAACTCTATCACATTTCAGAAAAAGAACGAATCTCTACATGGGTATAAACCCTATTGAGACCTTGTTCAGAGCTTCTTAACCAGATCTTAATGATCACATTACAAATTATCTTCTCTCACCACAAATAGGAACAAGCAAGCTCAACAGCAACATTTTCAGGAAGAATCTTTAAATCTTAGTGCCCTAGTCAGCCAAAAAATATGCTTAGTCCTCACTGCTCCCAAAGCTTCCAGAAAACAAGTTAAAGCCACCCCAAAATGTTTGTCACCCGCAAATGTTGGCACCCTGTAGCAGATGGATTTCTGTAAAATTTTGGGTTATCTGTTTTGCTGTGTCACACACAAAAAAGGCCTATGATAAAGAAAACTAAGGTGAAGGATTATTTTTCATTCCTCATCCATCAGGTTGCACATGTCTGCTGACCACTGAACTTGCTTTATTTGCAAGGGCAGCAGGGAACAATAACAATTCTCCAACAGAAAAGGAAACAGAAGTTATAGAATCACACATAACCCTCCCCAACATCCTTTTAACAATCAAAGGAAAAAAGATAACCATATTTCCATTGTGGATAATGAAATTTGAGATTCGGGTCATCTTGTTGCCTCCTTGTTGGCAGAATTAATTTAAGGAGAAAGTCCCAATTTACCACTTCAAATATACGTGCCACAATCAAAGATAATTTGCACTTCATTTATCTCCTTCCATTTAAGAAACAATATAGATACTAACCAGGCTTCTAGAAATGGGAAGGTCATGAATTTGATCATATTTAAAAGGAGAAAAAAAAGGTGTATTTTTATAACTTTTCCAGCATCTAAATAGGAAAAATTACTTGCTTTTCTCCTATTCATTCTGGATATAGGTCAGATGGGTCTCTCAAGTAATTTGCGTCACCCATGGCGTCACTAAAAAGATTGCCAAGCCATTACAAGGCTGTTTCTCAGCTTTGAATATTGCCAAAACAAAACTGCTTCAGTGTATTACAGGGAGATGTGAGGAACTTGTGTATTATAATATTTGAGTTCTGTATGGAGCCAAGGTCTTGCTGCTTTTTGATAAAAGCTATTTCTTTAGAAATATGACACAAAAATAGCTTTACATGGACAACCAACAAGTGTAACAAGAAAGACAGGGCCATTCACAGCGTCACTGCCAGTCTAGACAAACATGCAAAATCCTATGCTCCATCTCACAAGGCTCATTATATAAAACCATACAGAAAACAAACCAGGACCGAGTCAGCATTTTCTGCCAGGAAAAATAATATATGGCTTACCAGCTGCTGAGGACAGGAGTCTGTGAATTCAAAGAAGTAAAAATTATGTGATTCAGGATCTAAATATCTCCTCAAAAAGAACAGGAGGAAGACAGTCAAGTGGTTTAGCATAGCCAGGGCAGGATGTATTAGCAGGATTACTGGAGATGACTTATGCCTGTTCTGCAACTCAGAGTAGGAAATGCAAGCCTGCCTCAGTGCCTTCTTGGACAGGACATCAGACCTTTCAGTGACCTTCTGATTTTTCTTTCCTAAACCCATTTGCACATCAAAATTTTGGACTGCAATTTCTTTTGTTAATATTATGATAATCCATGTTAAATAAATGATATTGCTTTATATAGACAGTTTATTCTAAAGTGATTGCAGTAAATTTTTACCTCATTAGACAGTGATAGGATTTGGGTGCTGCATTTTAATTGAACAAGTTGACTGTAATCACAGATCTGAGAGAGATGCACAAACTTTTGCTTGAACTGAACATGATAAAACAGAAACATAATGAAGAAACCTCAAGCCCAACATTCTTTTTCATTATTTGCACAATAAAAATGCACTAACATAATTTCCCTTGTAGAAGCAATTGATTTTTCCCCCATTCTATGGATGACAATGAAGTTTGACCTTCATATCAGGTCCCAAGTAGATGCCTCTCTAAACAAATTCCTTTGGAGTTCCCTGATAAGCAAACACTGGTCCAATATCACACCTCAAATGGTTTTGGTTAGATACTGGTAGCCTGACATTGATTTTACCTTTCTCAAAACTTTGGAAAATAGTGAATGATGTGGTTGGAAACACAGCAGCTGGTGGTGGAACACCAAATTGCACCTTTTCAACTCCACTGAAGTTTTTAGTGATTTTTAGCAGCATTTGGATGTCATGAGTAATACATACAAAAGACATTATCATTGCTTATTTACATCAGAAAAAAATGCAGATACTTAGGTCATCAACTGCCTTCTCTTGACACTTTAAAAAAAAAAAAAAGTTGCTATATAAAAGTAGCTATACAGAAGCTATCCTTTTCAATACAGAAGAATAATTCCCATAATAGCAGAGCAAAGTTTTAAAAAAAAGAACAGTTAGTCTTTGAAGATTCATGAACTCTGCATACTAGAAATCTAAAATGTCAGAACTAATTACAAAGATTTTAAAAATTGATTCTTAGCCTTTCTCCCCCGCCCCCCCACAAGCCAGAGAAGATAGATGAAATTATTTTATTCTGAAATATTATCAATCAGTGAGGTTCTTTTTCTTCCTTTGAACTTCAAGTGAAAAGAAATCAGAGCCATCAGTGTTTAGAAAAACTCAGCTTTTCAGAGTTAGGGCAGTGATTCAGGTTATACGTGAATTTTCTCCAATACGTTCCTGTAATTAGTGAATTTGACTTCCATTAAGTATAAAACACATCATAAAAATATCATGGTCTAGCATACCAAGTGTGAGATTCAAGTTAAGTAAATTCTATATTTTGGTCCTTAATTTCTCCTTTTATTTATCTAACTTGTAATGTGTCTGCTTTAGCTTCCCTCTGTGTGCATATATCTAATAGTAATTACTTGCATCACTGACCATTTTGCTGACAAATTCATCTAGAAAATGCTTATGCTCAGATCTGCAGAATGAGCATGGAAAAATCCTAATTTACACAGTTGCCTCTTGCAAAATACTGTGAAAGTTTGTTTATGACACTGTGTGTCACAGAGTTAGCATCATTTCTGGGACAGGAAATAAGGTAGAGAAACAAGCACATCAACTGTGGTTGAAGGACAGAAACTGATTCAGGAATTCCTCCAAAGAAACTAATAGCAGTGGGATATGACCCACTTTGGACACCTGCACAAAGCATCTGTACTTGGCAGATGTCCTTAAATAATGACAGTTAAATGTTTTGGAAGCTTTTGTGGGGTTTTTGTTGTTGTTGTTGATTTTTGTTTTGTTAGGATTTTTTTTCCCCTTTTCTATATTGTATAGGTGGATCAAATACAACATTTTCTTAATTCTGGAGTGATCAACTTGTCCAACTGGAAGTATGTTTTATCCCAGAAATAAAAAAATAAATGCCTGCATGCCCTTCCACACTCCAAAGTGCTCTAAAGTATACAGGAAACATGACACTGCCAGTTCAATGACTTGTGCAAATATTGCTCTATTGAAAGCAATTCTGGGAGGCTTAGGTTCAGACCTTTTTCTCCTAGATAATCAATGAGCTTTCCTTTGTTGCATGCCCCAACACCTGAGTAGATGAAAGTACATAAAAATGCAGCAAAAATGGGGAAAACATGAATGTAGTTCAGATGTCTTGGGTGGTTTCGAAGACCGGAGAAAGTCACAATATGAAACTCTTTCTTTCAAAGAAAATCCAACTTTCAACAAATATTTAATGCTTTAAATGTAGTATTTTCTATCTACCACAGTGACAATTTCCCACTCTGTTAAAACACGGTTTTTCAACTGAAAGCCTTTGAACAATTAAGGGTTTAAAGTGCTAGTATGGAATCTTTACTCGACTGATTACATCCACACAAGAGATTTCATAGTATGCAAAACAGAAGAAAATACAAAGGTAAAAAAATATTTTCTCCTGTATCTGCTGATGATTAATTCTGACAATAAACTACATTTGCATCCCTGTTGGCCTAATACTTTTAGGGTATAAATCTGAACAAGTTGTGTCATACCTGTCAGTTTATTAGAAGCAAATTACCCATGGATGAAATTATGAAAGAGGAAGGTCATCAAAAGTTATCAAGATTTGACTGAGCCTTCTTGATAAAAAAAACGTACCCCTCTGACCTTTCCTTTCCCTGTACTTGCAAGAAAGTTATTCCATACAAAACATTTCTCGCAACTGTTCTAATTTCCTAAAGGCTACTGGACTGTTTGTTATTCTAACTGTAAAGGTAGCAAGCAGCAATGTTAATTAATGACCTCCTAGAAATCTGCACACAATTACATTGCATGCAAACACTAGAATGTTAGTAAATTATTTCCCTTCCATACAACATCAAAGTTGCTTTCTGCATATCATTATATAAACCTATTTAGACATATATATCTGTAAATTATGTCGCAAATTACCTTACTTACAGTATCCCCATGTTAGCAGCTGAATGAATATGCTGAGGAGCTGTTGCCATTCACTTTAGTGATATGATATTCCACAGGAATAATTTCCACTATACCTTCAGGTTTTGTAGTGATGTTTATGCTAGCAGTCACTGCTAATGTTTTATTCAATATATTTAGCACAGTTTTTTGCTAAATCACTAAAGCAATGAGCAAATACTAAGAAAAGAAAAGAATGAACAATTAGAAAGTGAAAACAGCAAATCATGGTCCAATGAACTCTGGCTTTGCCTTAAACACATTTGCAAATATGTTCCTCAGCTCCTCGTTTCTCCCACATTTCATAAAGCACTGTTAACCCCTTCCCTTTGGTTGTGGGTGGGAGCTCAGAGCACCAATAAGATATGTTCAAATCCACACAGCCTTCAATGAGTTAACTTTTCTTCCACAGAGGTGAAGAGTTTTGCTGACCCAGTGCAAGTTGGCTTGAATAAAATTCAATTCTGCTGTAGTCAACAGGAAAGTAGGAAGGAAAATAGGATTTAACAAACAAAGCATAAAAAGTCCGCAGCAGGAAACCATTATTTGGGCAATTGTTCACTTTGTTAACAGACTGGACTGTATTAATATCTATCAGTGCATACTGCTGTGTTTGTGGTTTCTCTGTAGTGGCACGTCTGGTCTGATTAGTTACAAAGTGGTCATATAGGCAAGTGAAATCTGCAATTGTGTGAGGTTTCCGAAGAATACAGAATACATATGTCATTAATGCTTAATCTGGCACCAGCTTATTCTGGTTAAAGTTCGAGTGGTTGACTAAAATTAAATCAATACTAAAAGAAGCTCAGAATGCCAATAGAAGTGGTTTACAGACATAGTTTTACTGACCATTACAGCTGCTATAGATTAGGCACGTGAAACGCTTCAGTTCAAGTTAACATTTTTAGTATAGATACACAAAAAACTGCAGCCACAGTATTCTGTGTGCTTGCAGTCAAAAGCATTCTAGGAACACATATAACATTGTTCCAAGTTACCATTTCATATTTGTCAATTTCAGTCATGCTTACCACAAGAAGGTTAAATTAAAATTATTAGAATATATACATGTGTGTGTGCATATGTGTATATATATGACATTGCCATTAAGAAGTAGATTTGTAGACAAAGATCCTATAAACCTCTGGGGAAAGCCTGAGATTCTACAGGGTTTTACATAATAATTATATCATAAAATTTAAAAAGCTATCAGTATTAACCAGTGAATATGGTAACACCAATGATGTTTGTACTGGAACAGTTCCTTAACTTTCATGAGAGGAGTCATAAACCAGTTTCTTTTATGTATTCTGAAGGTTCTGGATACAAAGCAGCATCACAGGCAGAACACTCATCTCCTCATCTAGGTACATTTTAGGTCCCCTTTTCCCAAGGGAAATACTTCCCAGTCTGCCTGCCTTACTCAATCTTCTTTGAAGCTACCTTAAAAGCTACAACCTGCCTCTGAGAAATGAACTTCTGGTTAAAAACTGCAGGTGGTGAGGTAAGAAAAGGCTTGCAATATAACTTTTTATCAGACTCAGACATTTCAGATCAATATGAAGGCAGCAGAGATGCCAATTTTAATTGATTGTGAATGCAGTTCAGTGGTTGTTCTGAAGAAAGATTTGGATTTACTTGTTTTATGACGGGAGTGTGGGCGTGCCAAATACTATTTCCCAATACTGCAGAGACTTAAACGAAACACATGCTGAATATATCACTCTGAGCCATTCATTTATCATCTTTTATGGAATTTGGGGGATTTACTAGGGCCACTTTCTTTTAACTATTAACATTTTATCCAGTTCACAGGGCATCAGCTATTGAGAAGAAAACTGGAAAAGGTCAATACACGTAGCCAGCAATTGCAAAACAAATCCCATGCATTGCATTTTACTCTTGACCCAATATCTTCCCTTTCCCAACCTTGATATTTCAGAAAACATGGTTATTTTTTACATCTGATAGTTCATAGGACTATCATTAGCCAGCTTTCACAGTACTATGCTTTGACCACTTTCCAAGGTGTGGGATCAAATCCAGTATCTGAGAACATTTCTAAACCCCTCTAGAAAAGTCATTAGCCGAAATGTCCAAAACTGCTGCAAGGCTCCTTGTAGCAGTTAAGCCCCACATAAAAACCATTTGGCAAACTTGGGAACAAGCTCAAGCAACACCTGTGTGAGTTACCTGTGCCTCCTCTGTCTTTCAGCTTTCAGCCAGCTTTATATCTGAGCAAAGGGGGTTAGATTTACAGAGAACCAGTGGCCCATTGGCCTTCATAACTAACATGGAGGAGATGCTCTGTTATGCCTATTCATTCTCAGCCACTTTTCAAAAATAAAAATAAAATAGGATTACTTGCATGTGCCTCAGCACACTGCTTGGCTCCAATACCCCTGTGGGTTTACTACTCTGTGTATTGGAATAGTGCAGGAGTTTAAAGCTTTTAATTGAATAATTTATTATTCTGTCCACCTTTATATTTATTAAAGTTTTGTTCTGAGCCATATTTAAGTCTAAAATAGTTATTTTCAGTTTGGTTCTCCTAATTTGGAATCAGTTTCAAGTAGAATAACAGAAATTTTGTGGAACTTATCTGCAGTTTACAGTTTCATAGAATCCCCCACGTTAATCTGAAGGATAAGACAGGTTGTTGGTAATAACCTGAATTTACAGAACAGAATTTTGTCTGTTTATTGTGAAGGGTTACCTTTTAAATTTTACTTATATGGACTGCCTTTTTCTGAGATAATCCATTGTAAAAGTAACAAAGCTCATACTCACCTTTACACAAGATTGCAACTCACTGAGGTAATCTAAGGGGTGAATTACAAAGCACTAACCACTTGTCTTTTATAAATTACTATCAAGAATCAATCTCATGATTCATTTCAATTTCAGGTACTTGAATACCATCTCAGTGCACTGAATTCTGTTGACAGTTGCCAGAAATTTTGTAGGACAAATTCACAAGATTATATTGCAAGCTTTTGCAGTTAGTGTCCAAGTATTACCCATATAAAACATTCATTTTAATTATTTAAATGACAGTGTGGTTCCTAAGTCAAGCCTTACAATGAGAACAATTAATCTTGTGGCTTTGACACTAGGCTGGCACTGAGAGGTAGAGCCAGTTTAACTAAAACTACACTATGCTTTCAGAATGTCTTTTGAAACATATTTAAGATGTCTCTTTGGAAAATGGGAACAGTCATATTTTTTAATTCAAATTACAATTGCCTTTTCTAGTGATATCTCATTTATAGTAGCACAACAGTAAGATAATCTTGAAAAAACCTATTTTAAAACTTTAGATCACAATCTGCACTGACTAAATTCAGGAAAAAAAGAGGAGCACATATAGAGATTGGAGATTCTGAAACAAATATAACAATGGAAACACTGCACTAGGTGTCTGCAAAGTGAAATACAAAACTAACAACGAACTAACACGAACATGTAAGGAGAAAGCATCTCCTGCTATTTTACACTCTCTAAACTATGTTACAATTATTTCATGTCTTTTACACTTCTCTTATCCAGTGGCATATGAATTGTATTTCAGTTACATACTAAGTCAATACTAAGACAGTATGAGATTTTTTATTCCTCAGATTCATACAATAACTCTGAATAAAATAGTGTAAATCAAATCTCATGCTCCAAACAGGGTCAACACTGAATTCAGAACAGGTTGCTCAGGGTTTTATCTAACCTATCTAAGCCTGACACCTCCAAAGAAGGAGATGCCACAGTCTCACTAGAAGCATATACCAAAGTTTTAACGTCCCCATCATGAGAAGCTGCTGGGTTTTTTTCCCTTTTTATAATTTGGGAACCTCTCCTGTTTCAGTTCATAACCATTGTGTCCTCTCTTCCTGCCTTGCAGCTCTATGAAAGCCAGGCTCTGTCTTCTCAAAACCTCCTCTTCAATACTGGCAACCTGCATTCAAGGTCCACACTAAGCATCCTCTTGTCCAGGATAAACATCGCCTCTACTCCTCCTCACAGAAAAGCTCCAGCTCTCAACTTCATAGTTCACTGCTAACCTTACACAATTTTACTGACATCTTTCTTGTACTGGAGGGGACCAAAACTGAGCACAGTATTGCCCATGTGCATATTTTCATGTTTGTTTGGGATTTTTGACAGAGGTTTTGATTGTTTAAATTTTTAATGGTTTTGGGGTTTTTTTGTCTAATTACTTGAGTTAATCTAAATGTAGCCATTAATCAGAAATATTAATATAATGGACTATGAAAAAGGATATAAATCTCATGTCCTGTATCCTGATACTGTTATGAACTCCTAAGATAAAGGATATCCTTTTCTGAGTATACAGTTTATTTATACTTAATTTATATCAACATTTGTCAATATATACTGGTTTTGGAGTGTCTATTTAACCAAGAATCAAATGTCAATACCATTTTGTTCAGAGATCAAGTATAGTTTAGAAATAATAGATGTCCTGCATGTAAAGAGCTAGAATGTTTTCATAATAGTTTTGTTATTCAAAAAATAAATTGTCAGATGTAAGTATTAAAATCCACACCAACTTTTCATATTTGACTTCTCATTTTTTCTAGCTTATAATATTTCTGGACTAATTCCTGCTATAACTATTCTATTACACAAAGTACTAAAATCACCCTCATCAGCCCCTGCTTCGGTTCCTCCTCGCTTTGGATCACCCATACACCAGGTTCATGCTGTACTCTGTTTTCTATACTCACAGTAGAGAAAACTCTTTGTTTCAAAACTATGAAATTTAATCCTTCTCCATTGCTGCATTTTAAAAAGCATCATCCTTGCCTTCATCTCAGTCATTATTTTCTCATGTCACACTTTTCATTGGAAGTCTTATGAACATAAAACTTTTTTCAGACTAAAACACCAAAACGCCACAAAACCCTACCAAGCTTGAAGTAACAAAGCCTGCCTTATTTGCTGTCATCTTGATCTTTTCTGTTTATCAGTACCTTCAATCTTCTCTCTCAACCAACAAAATGTCTTTGAAAAAAAAAAAAAAGTGCCTTAAATCTTTTTGTAGACAAAAATAATTATTGCAATGCATGAGTCCCATTATATACAAAAAGCAATGCAACAATTACTTCGTTTGTTAGGAAGAGGTTAACATCGCTCTGTGGGCTCCTTGTCAAGTTCCAGCAGTTACAAAATGTCTTTGTGTAATGTACCAGCATTCCTGAAGTTTTGTGAAACTGGGGAGGGGAAATCAATATTAAAAATCAGGGAGCTGGAGCCTTCACATGAAATACAGTTTTGTTCCTACCACAAAGCTAAGTGGTTTTGATCTTTCTGAACTTCTCAATCATGTGTGACCAAAGAATTCTTTGCAATGAATTATGTTTGCCTTCTATGTTAATGAAAAGCCAACATGCATAATTTATAGAAGCTAGGAACCAAACATTAAAAAATAAAGTCATAAAAAAGCCATAGGAGTCTTTAATGGCAGAGTTCTCACCATCTAAATGGAACTGTTATACAATATTTTTCTGTCAGATTTATTAGGTTTTATCTGAATATGTTCTACTTCACAATGATGTTTGTACAAAAATTCCAAAGAGTGAAAACATTAAAAACCAATAAAATCAAACAAATGAATGGTCACAAGAAAAACAAAAGTCTGCAGAAGACTTAATTTTCTTCTAAAGCCAGTATTAGGCTTAAATCTCGGCCACAAATATCTAAAATACAGTGTTCCTCTTTCACAAATGTGGATCCTAATATTTTACTTTCTTTTTTGCTTTTATGCTGCTACTCCTCAGTACAATGACTTCCTGTAAGGAGTGGTATTCCACCAAAGTAACTGTCATCCTCTTTCTTTAGTGACAGAGAGAGGCTTCTTCCAGACGCAGGAATTGAAAAAGCAGTGGAAAACAAGAAAAAAGTTTGAATCTTGCGCCACAAGCATCAACAAGGAGCATTTCCATTGGCTTGCACAACTTCAAAGTATATGTAACTATATATGTTTTGTGGTGTCATATCATCCCCGCACCCCTCATCGGCATATAATTAAGATTGTAGAGTAAATACTCTATTGAAAGACAAAGCTAGCAATAGAAAATATGTTTATTCACCCAGTTCCTGCTTGTGGGACATACTATTTGCTTGGTATACAGAGCAATTAGATTTTTCATGTAATGAGTAAGAATCATCTCTCACCCTTTTTATATATATATAGTTTGTGCTTGTCTCCTTAAGGTGAGGTTTTTTATCTACACCAATGTGCAAACTGGAACTAGTAGAGAGTTGCTCGACTATCACTTTAAGTGCTAAACTGTCACTGATTTCATATGACAATGCAACTTCCTTGAGATCTATTAATACAGATTTCCAGATAAAACAACTACTTTGTACATCTGAAGAATTAATTTTTGAAAGTACATTCAATAACTAAACAGCAAGATCTTAACCAAAATGTTCTGTTGATAGTAAGTTTGAAGGTATGTTTTGGGAAAGCATTATAAGCTATCAGTAAAGCAAGCTTATTCTGTGCTGATGCAAATTACACAATTATGAGTGACGTTAAGATTAGACTGCTTGCAGGCTACTTCTGTAAGCAGAGGAATGGAATAGCATCTACTTTGAAAACAACTCAGGAGCTGGATCTCATTCCCAAGGAAAGCTTAATCAGGCCAAATTGTTTCACAAGTGAGCTGGTTAGACAGCAGGGAACACCATTTACCTACAATAAAAACTGAATCGTCAGTGCAGATGGGAAAGAGCTCCCTTGAACAATACCCTTCCTTGCTTCTTAAAATCAGTAACTGAGAAATGTGTCCTCTCCATTTATTAGTGCAATATTCGTTATGAACCTTGAAAAGAAAGCATTGATTTGGAGAGAAGCTGTTACAAAATATATTGCTAATTTTAATAAGGTAAATCATTGGATCCTACGTTGCTTCTAGTGATAATTACGGATTACAAATCCAGAAACAACCTTCTGTTCACCTTTTCTTCTAGCTAACCTACTACATTTTGGCATTTCCTGTTCGCCTGTGGTAGGTCTGTCCAGAGGTTACAAAGAAAACAAGCAAGGAGAAAAACTGTACTCCTCACTCTGATTGCAGTCTTTTTTCCCCAAGCATAGTTCCTATCGTAAGACAGCCTTCTTCCTTATAAACATTTTAACACAAAAAACCTACTACTCAGGGTCAGTCATAACAAATTCATCATCTTAGTTCCAAGAAGACATACATGCAAAGACCTGTACTACTGATTGTCAAAAATAATTGACTAATTTTCTTAAACAGCTGAATGACAGGAAGCACTGACAAGACATTACAAGACAAAATTATAATTTTTTTTTCCCCACAAAGACGTTTTACTGGGAAAGTTAATTGAATTAAAAAAAAATTCTGAAAGAATTATTGTCAGGCATTTGCTTTCTCTGCAGCATCTAAGCTTAAAACCATTAAATCATCTGCTTCAAAGTGCTGGTCTGGCTGTTATTATTACAGAAATTAGGTCTTCAGATATTTCAAAGCCCCACTAGCGTCATACAAAAAGTATGAGCAATTCCATATATCTCCTACATTTCACTATGAAATTATCTCCATGATGATTAAATAGATCTAATAGGAATTGGAGAATAATTATAATAATTCAAAATCTTTGTTTCATATGGGATTGCATTCAGTACCACAAGTATAGGCATCTTGGATGTCTTTAATCAGTGTACCAGTGGGTAAGAAATCAACACTATAAAAAATATGTAAAGAATTTGACAGAGCTTTCTGACACTTCTATCATATTTAATTGCATTCCTCTGGGATTTCTATGGGAAGATTCAAAACTGACACTGCTATTAATGTCTTCAGACATGTTTAGAATACACAGAGTTATTAGATCTTTGGAAATTTCTGGCCTTAACTATTACTAAATTTTAAAGAGCTCTGCATTAGAAGCCTGGATACAAGCAAACAACTAGCAACTCTGAGTTGACAACCTCAGAGACCAAAAATTAAAATAACTATATATCCTTTGATCTAGTTTCTCAAATAAATTACAGACATACCATGGCAATATGGCACAAAGGAATCTGTACCATTGCTGTGTCTGATTTTCCTTTTCTTTGGAATACACAGTTAAATAGACAATGGAGTAAATCACACTGATTCTTTAGTAAGTACTCAGTGAATTTAGTGTCACTAAATAAGTTCTTTATGACTTGGAATCAATTCATAAAATCCCATTATAAATAAGGGATTTTTCTCTACCCTACACCCTAGTCTTCTAAAAGACTGTTCGTGAAAATTATGCAAATGTAACCTCCAACACAAGTTAAGCACAGACCCATCAATTATGGTTTAGCTGTCCACAAGGAAAATAAATATGCTGCATACAAGATCACATACCACTCATTATAACCTTTCACAAATTAAAATTCCATAACTACATTATTTATTACTTAATAGACTACCACATGGAGTAACTAATTTATTCACTGATGTTAAACAATTTAGTTAATAGTAAATCAAATACTTAAAAGCCACAGATTTTGCTAAGATACCTTCTGCAGCTGAAGTTTGCATTGCTGCAATGACTCACACCCAAGTAGTCATTTGGCTAAATTCCAATCAGGATTCTACTGTGTTATGCAAATTCAAAGCTTCATGATTACAAAACTAAAATTGTCTCCAAATGTGAATAAATATAATTTTTTAACTGTGAAAAGGTAATAGCATATTTATAATACCCTAGAAAATACTTATTCTGATAAGTTCTATCTTTACCACTACATAGCAATAAACTCAACTAAAACACCAGTTTTCTGTCTTAATCATCTCAAAGTAAAATGAATATCAATATCAAACAGGGCCATTTGAATCCATTTAGATATCACTGACACTTTCTTTCACCAATTTTCTTTTTTTTTAGAGAGAGACCAAGGAAATGAACGCAATCCCATACTTTAATAGGAAAGTGGATCTCTATGGTTAACATAATGAACAAACTTAAATAGTTTCTAATCGGGTCAAACTGTCAGTAAGGGTCCTTTCTCATAATCAGAGATCAGGAGAATAAAACTACTGCTCCATTATCTTATGCAGATATTCTAAATGGCCAAACATTACTTTTACAGTCCATATCCTTCTCATTACAAAAGTCTGATTTGATTAGGCATTTTTGATGCTTTGATAGAAAGACTGAAAATTACTTCAGTGATTGAAATCATCAATGCTAATAAAAAGGGAATTGGAAGAGACGTGTGTGGTGCACTGCAATTCATTTTTATAATTTTTTTATTAAACTCTGAGCTATGGATCATAAAATAAAAATTTATTTTGGCTAAGACAGAAATATATGCATAAACTTGCTATGACTTGCAGCTGAAATTATACTTTCCTACATAGCCAGAACCAAGTAAAGCAGCAAATGAAGCACAATCAGCAAGCCAACACAATGACAAACCTGAAAATCTCATTTCTGATGACCACAGGTACCATATCTACAAACACAGATAAACTTTCTGTGTAGAAGTTTCAAAAGTAATACTAAGTAAATAGTAAGTAAAAGGAATACTAGAAGTTATACTAAGCATGGTTGTATCTAAATAAAACAGAATTTCACCTTACGCACTGCTGTGGTTTGAAGACAATAAACAACACTTACCAAAGTGTAAGACAGCTGGCAGATTTTCACAGCTCAGGAAGTGACTATGTCTTTTACTGCCTCTAACCCCAGTATTAGTTGGGATGAATATTCACACTCTTTAACCTGTTGATTAGTGATTTTTACCATAGCTATCAAATAATACACAACTGTGCATTCGTTCCTTTGATCAGCCTACAAACAAACCCTCCAAAAAAAAGGGAAAAAAGAAGGCTAAGTAAACACAGAAAAAAGCTTTATATTAACTTCCTTCACATATTGCAACCTTAATTGCACAGTAAAGCAGCATTTCAGTGGGGAAAAAAAAAAAAAGAAAAACAAAACCAAACCAAAAACAACCAAAACCAACAATCAAGTAATCCTAGAGAGCCTGTTTCGACTTAACTACTTTCCCCATTTTGACTTTTTAACAGCAAGAAGAAAAACACAACCCATACAAAAAATACAAATCTTCCCATAAAAGCTCCTTCCCAGGTTGACTGTTAGTGCACCTGGGAATTTAGTACAAAGACATTTTCTGCAAAACTTCCAGTTTACACAATGATGAATGAAAATATTACATCTCTATTAAACTGACTTTCTATTTATCAGGTCTACAGGGGAGACTGATTCTGGTGAAGATATTTAGAGACTGAATAGAGACATAGCACAAAGAGAAGCACTTTTCACTTTATTATTGAAAAATCTTTGCCTTCTACATCTCCAATTTCATCCTAATACACAGATTATTTTATACTTATTTAAGCTGTCACTGTACACACACCATGTCCGTCATAGCCCTAAGAAGCAGAAAATTTTTAAGAGTTAAACTATTTACAACCACCATCCTTTTTGCTTCCTGAAGTAAAACACTGCAGCATTATGTATTTGTTTTACAATGTCTATTGTTAAATATTTCACAAGGAACATATAAGTTTATGTGGAGAGCTGTTGTCTGTAAAGGGAGTAAGGTTACAGATCAACAACCAAATTTTACTAGGACTTTCACTATCATCAAGGGGTCAGTTTGATTAACCCTTTATCTGTAAGGCTTTGCCTCAGGAATACAGCAATTTTCCAGTTTCAGAGAATTTTCCTCTTGCCTGTTCCAATAGCTTCACTTCTCCCCAGAAATCTGGCCAGTGTTACTGACTTTAATTTTAGATTTCTGCTAATTTACTTGTTAAAAATAGTACTTCTGTCTTAATGCTATACATTTTGAAATATTGCCCATTCTGTAGCACTTAGAGACATGTATGTGAAAAAAAAAAAAGAAAGAAAAAAAAGTAGTTAAAATATTCACTGCTTTCATGCACAGAACAGGACCAGAAATCTAATACTGTGTCAGCAGACAGACTGTTTCAGAACCACATCCACACACTCTCTGGCAATATGTAAACTCGCTTCCTCACCCTTATACATTTTCCTCTTCAAAGCAGATACCAAAGAAATGAGTTTGTCCCCAGTTTTTTAACATCAAAGACAGCAGGCCAAATTAATCCCTAGTGTAACTTGATGGAATTGGTCCTTGGTCTTACTCCCCAAGGAAAGCACTACTCCAAAGCATACATTGCATTAATATCCTCTGTCGTCTATAGATTCCTATAGGGCTTTTAAATTTTTCCTTGTGGCATGTTCTTTGCAACTAGTCTAAGTTCATACAAAGGCCCCTTCTATCCTGGTGCTTTATTAGTGCTAGGAAATAATTTTAACATGTATGTTAAAAGATGTTTCCACAAGAACACGGATAACACAGAGTGAACACTCAACAGTGGAATTTTGCAACTAACATAAAGCAAAACCAAGGAAGTAGCTTTACAGTCTGTGACAGTATATGGAAAACTGGTGAAGGAGAAGGGGAAGCAATGGCCCAAGACAGATAAAACTGGGTATGGAAAAAAAATAAAGTTTGACCACTATCTTGCTTACAGTAATAATCAAAGGCAAAGCTCCTAATAGCTAAAAATATATAGGATCAAGGTTTTCATGAAGTGGAATAAAATTCTCTCAGGTCTCTCAAGCAGAGATTATTACTGAATTGATGTAAGTATATACTGAAGAGTCTTTCTGAAAAAAAAAATCATCTTGAGTGTACAATAAGCAGAAGCAAGATGAATGGGGTTTTTTTTGAATCAGAGCTAATGTAAGGAACACAGCAGCCAGAAAGAGAAAACTGAATAGAAGTGTAATGGAGAAGAGCAATATAACCAGAACTGCATTCGACTTCTTGACATTAGAGTTCGACAAACCAGGTAAATAAAGACTCAGGCTTGTTTCAAAAATCTTTTAACTGCTTCTGCATGCATTACGATTTCTAGCTCTGAACTGAAGTGCAGGGATAGGGGACAGCAAAGACACATGGATATTTCATGTTATAATTTGCAAATGTGTGCATTTTCAAAGTTTACTTGACAAAGAAAACCAAAGAGTCTTTCACACCCATGCTCCATGATTCTCAAAACCCTCTAGCATTAACATACTTAGCCGTAAGAAAAATGTGAATTTCGATTTTCTAAAGACAAACCATGTAATTGTGAACTGCTATACATGACAAAAAAAGATGTTTCTAAAATCTACTGCAACATCTTTCAGCTCCTTAGATTGCCTAGAATGCAAGGAGCTAAGATTCCAATAAGAAAAGATCAGTGTCAGACCACAAGACCAAAACGAATGCCCTTAGCAGGGTGTTTGCATAGTGAGGCTAATACCAAACATAAAAAACATTTGAAGCTTTCAGTTCTTGGACTTTATCCTCTGCATTGTACTTGCTCTGGAAATAGCCAACTGAACAGAATCATTAGCCATACTAATGGAAATGGCTTTGATTACAAAGCGTCCACGAGGTCAGAAAAACCTCAAATATCTTGAATTCAGCTTCTGGAGGAATTTTAAATTAAATCTCATTTTACACAGCTAATAAGAATACAACTTAATAGAATATGCTATTTGTGGTATGATGTGATCTTCTAGTATGAAGGTCATGCCAAACATTCCATATTTCATTATTTTCTTATGTATGCAGGCTTTTTACATTTAAAAAAAATTTAACTTTTATTATACCATATTTTCAGCTGCTACGATTCCTAAGGTACAACATGATTTTTGAGAAAGAAATTAAAAGCAGTAACAGCTTGAAAACAAATTTAAGCTGGTGCCTTTAAAGTCTCTTCCCTCAAATTGAAGTGATCTTGCAACACACACCCAACTCTTAGCACAATCCAGTTTAAAGTAACTGATTATGTGCAAAACCATTCTAAGATACAGTACTGATGTGCTCTTGCATGTCAATAAATGGGGTAATTTATCATACATGCTGTTAATTTGTATTTTCTTTTCCAAAAATTTGTAACTTAGGCAAAAAGTCCATTAGAACTGCACTCAAAATCACTGTTCACCTGAATGCATTCTGCAGAGAAAGCTCCCCTAGTACCATGGAAAGCAACACAACTCCAGGGTTCTATAAACAATCTTTTTATCAAGGGATAAGCTTTCTAACTTTATCTACAGCTTTTGCTCAATTAAAAATTCAGCAGCAGCTTCCAAAGATCATGGAGCAGGTAGATTGTCCTAACCATACTCACATTTTGGTGAGAACATGAGCATACTGCAGTCAAAGGGAAGATACTCCAACCTACTTCAGGGAAGGAAGTTCTTAGCCCTGGTATGATGCATTAGTCCATAAGCAGTTCCACTGGTCAGCAACTACGCAAGAGCAGCAAGACATGGCAGAATTACTAGTCATACAGCTCTTTTCAATTCTCAAGAAATAGCTATGTTTATTTGGCTTGAAGCATAACATTTAAGAAAATATTTTGAACCCTAAAACTTACTTCTGATCCTGACTTTCTGCATGACCTTGGGTAAATTTCAAACTTAATATACTTCAGCTCCTCCTGTACTAAAATGAATGCACCATAACATACACAGCTCTATAAATCTCTATCCTGCTTAGATGAAAGGCATTTTGCAATGTAAGTGCAAAATCTTGTTATTTATTAAAGGAGGCTTCTACCACAGCCCTTCACTTAATGTTGTTAGGGCCACCCTTTACCTTTAAATCTAGCAAGACAATTATTGATTAATGACTGCTGTTATATTTCTGTCAGAAATATAAAAGCAATATAAACATGCCTTCGCCTGACAGATCAGTTGTCTTAAGCAGTGACTTGTGTAATTTTATCTATTTATCCTAATGCACCCCCATTTTAGTAGTTTCCAGTAGTCTTAAGTGGATACACTTATTTTAGCCAATCCTAGTTCCTGTGTGGTGTGCTGGGACTAGTCCTGAGGTGCTCTCAGCTATAGTAACTCATATAACTATGAGTTACTCAGAGGCTCTTTTACAGATCAGTTCTTTTGTCCCCACATTTAGGTTTTTCAGCTCATTACAAACACAAGTTCAAATTTCCAACCCAGCAGGTGGGACTAAAAATAGATAAATATTTATAATTTAAAAAAAAACTGTCTTAAACTACAAAATACTTAGTAGTTAATATTTAGTATTATAAGTATACTTATAATATACTTATAAGAAGCTACCCTATTAAACTTGATAGGAATCTGCACTATCCGGGGCAATATTGGCCAATTAAATCCTGGGGGAAAAAATTATGCTGAATTCAAAGATACCATCCTATGAATTATGTGCTGTTGGGATTGCTGTAGTTCTTAGTACTGAATGCAATTTATTGCTCAGAATTAATACCTACCTTCAAATAGCAGGGACTGAAAAAATACAATAATACTTATTAGTAAGCAAAAGAAGCACATTAGTAATCTATTTTTGGAGTGCATTCCTGAAACAAATTTCCCAGTTATTACAGACACCAGTTACGTGGTGTTGCTGGCAACAATTTCTTAAGTGACCAAAATTCATCTTAAACTTGGCCTGAATGAATCTTACTAGAAAGCTGTTTAAGAGCATCACTGTGCTTTGTAGATGGGTGAAGGGGTGACTTATTTAGCAATTATTTCATCTTGGCAAGAAGTAATAAAAAGCATGACATTCAGCTAGAAAGTAACAATCTGGAGCAGGTTCTCTTTATCCAAGAGTTGATATATTCAATAATCAAGTGTAGATCTGCTAAAACACACAATCCTCTGCTAAAATTACTTATTAAAATTAGCACAGAGAGAGTAAAGCTCTGTAAGAATGATAAGTGCTTAGTGACTGAAAAACATTATATTAGCCATAGATAAACAGACTGAAATAAGCAGACTGTCAAAATATGACAGGAGCAAACTGTTGCACCCCAAATATGAGGAGAGCTTTATAATGTGACAATAAATTGCAACGAAGGAAGAATGCACACCAATGACTTTTTCATCCCTCACAACAAAAATTTGTTATGAACAGTAACCAACTACACATTGAAGTTGAAATAACATCAAAATCCATGCATTTAAGAATGTCAAAAGCAGTTTCTAAGACACTGGGATAAAAATAATGAGTACAAAATATAACTCCTCTCCACTTGCCCATTAATAAACTCATCTCTAGATTATTATGAATTAAATAAATAAACAAAAAACCCAATCAAAACCAAACACAAATCCCCCACACACCTACAACTCCCTGTAGCAGTTTTTGTAGAAGAGCAGCATTATTTCTTTTTCTAACAGCTGTAAAGGTATGTCATTCTAAAACAAGCAAAAGATGCAAGGCATCCCCTAATTATGAATCTAGGTCTAAAAAGAACCTCTAAATCCCATGAAGCCTCAAGGTAAACTAAAGCGTCAAGGTACAGTGGAGTTGGAGGCATTTCTTTACCTATATATTGTACTTTGAGTGCATCAGTATCTGCATTATTTAGACATTGACAGTACCAAATACATTATCTAGTCATACACAGAAAGATCCCCAAAAAGGAAGTGAAACCACAGTAAGAATCATTGCTTTAAAAACCCAGCCTAGCCTGAAATAAGGGAAATTAATAGTTTTTAATCAAATATACTTCTGCATCTAATATCCTACATTTTGCTGAAAACATTTATATCCAATGGATATAATAGGCAGTGCTGTCAGGTGCATGGGTAATTCAGATGTGCAAGAATTTGTAGAAACCAGACAGCCAATGCTGAGGTAAACACTCACTGGTACCTCACTCATTAATTTACAAGAAGTCACACTATGGGACCCAGCTGCTTTTAGCTTTCCTTTATGCTCCATTTTCTTTCTTGCTCCTAGTACATTTCTTGAGCATAGATAATTGTAACCTTTCTAAAGAATCAGAGGTCTAAAATTCAGCATCCACAGATCTGCTAAAGTATAGTCTTCCAAGAGCTTCAGTGTTTAAACGAAGGGGAAAAAAAATTTGCAAGTAGAGCCATAAAAACAACTACCCTTTGTTAAGTGAAAGAGTTTACATACCAAAGTAATCAATAAATTGTCTGTATGACCTTCATAGCCTCTGTCTCCTTCCCCTTCCAGGGAGTTCAGTGGGTACAAATGAGGTCTCTATTGCATATCCAGGATTCCCATTCTTTTCCTCTAATTATCATGTTGCTCTGAGTTTTTCCTTCTGTCTAAACTACTTGGTAGAGAAATAACCTTTTTAAAGTGGATGTTCATCTAGCAGATGACCCTTGATCATCTTCACTTTATGATCTGTTCACTATTGATAAAAGTTGTAATCAACAGAAACATTTTTTTAAAAGGGCAGGGGGTTGTTTAGAATTCAACACTGAGGAAAAACCTAAGAATGAAGTTTAAGCCATTTTTTCAACAAAGGTGTTTGTCCTTGAAAAAGTTTTAAGTTTCATAATATAACTGGATGGACCTGTTCTCTAGACCTACCCATCTTTTCTCTCAGAATGAAAAATTTTTTCATTGCTAGCACTGTGCCATGAGCCTGGAATTCTACTCAGGAAAGGTCTCAGAAAAAAAGAGACAAGGATGCAAGTAGTTTTCCAACAGAAATGAAATTTTCAGTGTGATAAAAGTACATGCAAGGAGTTCACGATCTGAAGCCAGTATGCATAAAGTGTAGATACACACATTCCCTATGGAAAGCTTTAAAAGCTCTGCAGGAGCTGCAAATAGCAGTGAGGCCTAAAGCAAAGCCAAGGAACACTTGGAACTTCTGAGAAACTGAATGTCAACACAATATCATTTATGAAAGTATGCGGTAAATTCTGAGAAGCTGCCTCGCAAGTCTCAGTTCAACCAATGACTTTAGCAGGAGCTTAATTGGTTTTCCTTCTACCCTTCTTCTTGAGCTGGTTCTATTTTGACCATTGAGTGAAAAGCAACAGTGTAAATCTCCTAATCCGTCACTCATGACATTTAAACAGAGTGCGTTGTCATGAACAGCGTGACTCAGGTTAAATTTCCATTAAATACTTCCCTGCTTTAATTATTTTTTCAATGAAAGTTGACACTAGTAATGCAAAAAAAAATCCCATCATTAGCAGGCAATAGGTTGGAACTCTATCACAAAGCTGTCACTAGGCACAGGGAAGAATTCACTATCAGGTGGTATCAGGTGGTTACTCATCAACAGAAGAAAACTCATCATATTTAAAGGCTCGTCTTTTCAGTCTGTATGAATTCCTGCTGATTCTTACAGCACTTTTTATGTGACACTTTTTATGTGTCATTTTTTATGTGACATAATTATTTTTTCAAACAGTTAATACCGGAGTTCAGAAGAACCAAAGAAATCTGAAAATTTCAGACAGCAGAAAAGCAGTGCAATTCAAAGATTAGTGTCAAATAACTATTACTTTTATCAGTATTAGAGCAAATAATTCCAGGTATAATTCATCCTGCAACCATGTGAGAATATACTTAATATTCACACTGCAATGGCAATAGAAATAAGAGAGCCTGCACATACAAAAGGACTGTTACAGCCCTAAATTTCAGCTAGGTGCATGAAATAATCATATGCCTAAATCTATTCTTACTCAGTATAACAGTCCACTGATATTAAAACACATTCTGGAAACCAATCACTTCAGAGGTCTGAACACCACAATTATCACATTAAAATAGGTGACTAATGAACTGGGTACACATGTGGCTACTCCATCCTAAAATGTATCATAATAGCTGCAGTGATTTAAATGCCATTATGAAGAGAGACAGTTGAAAAATCTGGACCCCATTCATTTGCATAATAAGTATTAGACTATAAGATGTGATTTTCTCATAATTATTAACCAGTAAAAAGGTATTTGTTGTCTTTTTGTGTGGCTGCTACTGTTTTCAACCTCTGGAGTAATAGCTGAAAATCAATTCAAAAAATTTACAACTGCAGGAGGACTAGATAAATATAATAATTTTAAGAAAAATTCTAAGCCTTACAGGATCATACCAATGACAAAATGCAGACAATTCAGGAACATTTCCTTTGGAAAACTAGTAAAAAATTATTCAACCTGACCAAAATCTGTACTTAATTTTATAAAATATGATGACATGAGAATTAGATGAGACTTTAAGCAAGCTCGTTCTACTGCATTCCACTTCATTAAAAATACACTGAACAAATTTTGAGGCAAGGGGCTGAAAGTCTCAGCATTTTTCATGCATAGAGGGAAGTTTCTTGTTTTCTAGTTCATGTGTCACTCAAATTACATCATTATCAAACATGAAGGAAAGAATTAGCTGTTTTAAAAAGTCTAGAGATGTGGCCAATATCTCTGGGAGATACAGGGAATGGGCAGATCTTTTTGAGGAAACCAGCAATCTTTCCTTGCCATTAAAAACACATACAGTCCCTGAAGAACTTTGAGGAGTTTTTTAACCACTTTAACTCATAGGAGGGACATAACCCCAGTCATATGAAGGGAATACAGCTAAGAAGTGGTACTATAACCTCTCCATGATCTGACCTCTAAAGAGTGCCACAAGATGCTAAACCTGAGCTCTAATGCCTTTTCCAAGTACTTCCCTTCTCTCAGAATGACTGTGAACCCCTAAAAAATAAGACATCTCTAACTGAAGCAAAGACAACACAGGCAACAAAAGGGAGATCAGCAAAAGATCAGCAGGAGGAGAAAGCAGTAATCTCTGAGTCTATTCAAGTAACTCAAAGATCCAGTCATCTCCTGATTCTCTTCAATTTCATCCAACCATCTTTTGCTTAAACATGGAATTCCACAGTCTAAAATATAGTCTTCCTTTTAACCTTAGACATACAGAAAATGCAGGATGATTGGTTAAACACATATACATAAAATCAGACAAGGCACCCATAATAATGAGATAAGCTAGAATTACATCAGCCCAATCCACTTTTGTTTAGACAGGATATAATCAGTTCTTCAGAATGAAATTCAGCACAATCCAAGTTATGCATAAACAATCTAAAAAATTATTTGAGCATATCTAACTTCCACAGAGAAAATTTAAGAACAATTTATAAATTTGTCAGTTTTGTCATAGAGGTTGTTGTTTCTTGTAGTAATATAATTGTCGAGGAACAGACAGATCTTATAGTCCAACCTCAAGGACCTCTTGCAAAAGGCTACAGCATCAAGGAACGTTTCAACTACACAGCATTTCCTGAATGAAGGGGAACATAAGACCTTTTCACTGGTCTAAAACCACAAATATGAGAATTTATAATGTTGATGATAGTATAGCTTAAGAAAAAAAATGCAAGTAGAGGATTAATTAGTTTGTTGTTTGGTTGGTTGGAGGTTTTCTTTGAATATTCTAGTTAGAGCATCCATTCACTAACGTATCACATATGCATTCAGAGTTACAGAAAAGCTTTTATTGTGTGTTTAATGCATCAAAAGCTGCTATAAAAATTCAAACTAGCCCTTCAACTGATTTGCACATGAGCAGGACCACTATCTTCAAGCTAATTCATGCTGCTTCACAGACAGTTCTTAAAAATAGTTATCTCTTTCCCTAATGGATTTGTTTTAATCCTCCAGTATGGTTAATGGGTTTTTTCCCACAGAATAATATTATATATGACATAGAATCTTTTAAGAGATTCTAAGCTTGAATCCTTAGAATTGAGCCTAAGTCCACAGGCCTACTTTTCAGGGAGCAGATCAGTCAGCCTAAAATCTGAGTCTGAAATAAGACCAAAATTTTTTAAAATGCATTAAAACCCACAAGAATTATTAGTTCTGCTTGTCAACTCCATTTTAATAGTTTTTACAAGTCTAATTCTGACATTGTGTGAGAAATAGCAGGCAAAAAAAACTAACTATAACTTATCAGGGAAAACACAAAGAAATGTAAGCTATCTTGAGTGATTCTCAACAGCTGCACTTTAAAAACAGAATCAGGACTGCAAGTGCATAAACTCTGATGAAAACAGTGATTTATTTTTAAGTATGTTGTACTTGGAAAATCATTATAAAGCAAAACAAGGCAGAACTCAGCAATGGAAAAGCAGCTAAGAGAAATCCATATGGGCTTAATTTTTTTCACATTTTTCCCCCCAGATGAATTCTCTGGCTCTCACTGCTCTTTTCTGTGCCCCCCAATTGCATTCATCTACCTCTCTTGTATTCCTGACACCTTCAATAGAGACCTCAGAGCTGCTTGTCTCTATCCTTCCCTTCCTTAGAACTAATTATCCATCTGCTTGGCATTCAGATCCTTTCCAAAATTTCCATAGACATATGCATTCATATGTACATGCAGAACAAACTCAAATCCAGGGGAAATTAGGTCCCTAATAAGTGTACTTGCAAACCTGGATATGAAAATCAGGCTGGAAAAAGAAGAGGCAACAACATAGCAGTTTAATTTATTCTACATTTGATTCTGCAGACTGGATGGCCAATGTGCCAAAAGTTGAATTGGAATTATGGGAGAGATCCAGAAGTACCTTCCCAGGAATCTCAAAGTTAAGGGTTGAAATACCTAAGAGGTGGACATTGGATTCCAGACTGAAGTCCTGGTCACTTGCCTAACACAGTCTATGGACACAGCAAAATATCTTCAAAGTAAAGGGCCCAAAACCCCAAAAAGTTGTGTTTAGGATAATAAGGACAATAAGGACAGCAACTAGGAAATATTGTAATTACATTGGAACTTCATCTCTCTTTTTTATCAAAAGCGTGACTGCCTACCAAGATTCTCTAGTTGGAAGGGATCAAGGACAGAAGCCTCCACTGAAGACAGCCAATGTCTCTTTGTCAAAAACCTCGCTTGATTTTGAGTAGGTATAGCTGTTATGCTGAGCTGTGCTCTGAAGCAGACATTGTGGGTGTGTTTTAATAATGCTTGAAGAACACGACTCCAGGAATTTTCATGCACATCCCCCCCTTACTTGGTGAGAGGTAGTGAAACAAGGGAACTTTCAGTCCAACAGACTTTCTTAGTGCATTTAGGGCATCTCCAAGGCTAAAGTAGAGCATGAGCTCACTACTGTTTTCTTAGGAATTTTGTCCACTTCTTCTAAGTCCTATTTTAAACACCAAAGCAGGTGTTTCCAATCTTGCCTTTAGAAAACCGACACTGTGAAATCAATTTCAGTACAATACACCACCATGAAAAGAGATTACACCACAATGTGATACAATAGACAGATAAACTACTGTATATCTTCTTTAAAAATAAAGATCTAAGTTGTTCTTGAAAAATAATTATTGTCAAGTGTATCATTTCATGATGGCTTTGTTGAAGAGTATACACTGTACAGTGAAAGAAAAAGAGAGAAACCAACAACTTTCCTCAGGAAGAAATTTCGTATGGTATCTCAGTGAACATTTATTTGTAATTGCAGCCCCCACCTTTGCTATTCACGGTATTGCCTATGTAAAAACAGCCAGCAATTGTCAATCACACAGCCCAGGGAGCAATAACCTGGTATACAGTTTCAGAGGACGAAAACTGAGAAAGACAATAGAAGAAAAGTAATTCTGGCAGAAAGTTGAAGATACAGGGTTTGTTGCTGCTTCCATACCTCAGGAGAAACCTCCCTTCCTGCCTACCTAAATAACAGCAACAAACACACACAAACAACAAGAACACAAAGCATTTATAAGTTTTGGCTCAGCACCGTGCTAATAGATGATATGAAAGCACAAGGGTATGAGGACAGCCAGTAGGTGCCATATGTTGGGAAGTGCCAAACACTGCATGCAAGGTACTAAGAGACTACAGCCTCTGCTGAAATAATTTGCAGGCGCTTGGGATGACGCCTCTGGTTGTGCTCTGCCAGCTGTTACACAACACATTCCTGGAATGAGATCAGCGTAAATGAGCAAGGCTATGTTTAGTGCGGGACATAATGGGTTATGAATCAGGAGCACTGAAGACAAGCTGGTCTCCTTTTTTAAAAAAAGACATGTTTCCAACATGTATTAAACACACCAGTAAAACAGTGACTGCAACTTTGAAAATATCACTGCAACCATTTATTCCACTTAATATACCACCTGTATGACAGAAAACAAAAATATGTGAATACAAATGGAAAGTAAAATTCCACCACAGTTAAATATACCACACAGAGAGACCTTTTCATACAACATTATCAGTCAAAATAAGAAATGTCAGAAAATATAACGTCAGTGAAATCTACTAATAAAATTAAATTCCATCAAGGCTGTAGCCAGAGGAGACAGCAATAAAATCTTGGTAAACAACCTTACACTATGTTTTAGAAAAATATCAGAGGAAGAAAATCTAGCACCATTTTTTATTTTTTATTTCAATCCTCACTATTTCACTCTAACAGAGTTCTTCTTGCAATTAACTGGAGAATCAAATTAGGGGGGTTAGTCATCTAACTACCTACTAGGCAGGTGCAATCAAGTGAGTAGGTGACTAAATCTCAAAATACGGCTTTGCAATTAAACAGCAAAAATAAATTTCTGCTTACAAAATTATAGGTCATCTTTCAAAAACAACCCCTTAAGGTAAGAAGAAGGGAAAAAAAAAAAGAGAGAGCTCCTTATACTTTGTCTGAGATTTGCAAAGCAACTGATTCTTATACTTCAGCACCCAAGGGCTTTTCTGTTAGAATGAAACAAACAAAATAATTTAAAATGCAAGGGATTTGTAGAGGTTCATCAGTAACAGCTATGCTTTTAATCTCCCATATAGCTTTGTAATTAGACAGATCTGATCCAAGCAAGCCAAATTAATCAACAAACTTGATTAAATCAAAACTCTGAGGTTTCCCTGTTCTGTGGATAAAGTTATTAAATCACTTTGGACTACACCAGCACAGATATAATGTGCTCTTCTTTAAAGGCACCAGGTTTATAAAGCCATATCATCTCTTTTTTTCCTTCAGAAGCCTGTGGACAAGTTGAAACACATGAAGCCATCTAACCTGAACAACATGAAGTGGAGGTAGGGCAAAGAACTCCTCTCTCTGGAACTACTTTCACATTTCTGTTGAATCAAAAACATGAAGTTTCATGGCGGAGCCAATTATCAAGTCAATTTGGTTGCTCTTTTCTTTTCCTGATGTAGGTCTTTAAACTTTTGCCCCTGTTAAGTCTGCGAATCAGTGCAATTTACAGCACTCCTTACAATAACTGAACATGGGCAAAAGGAAGCACAGACAAGAGATACAGTATTTTATGTAGAGAGGATAATTTATTTTTCACATATCAACTTAGAGAAATTAAACTACAAGAATGCTTAAAAAAAAAAATCAGGGTTTGTCCTACACTTCATTTCAGAAAAATAGTTTTATATGCTTCACTAAAACATAATAGAGAACCACAAAATTCATGGTGCATTGCATAAGAACAATGAATGCTGCAATTCAAAATAGTTACAAGGAAATACTTTCAGAGCACAGCTCTCTAGTGGCAGCGAAGTGCTTTAGCTTCAAAATACTTATACATTTAAACCAAAAAGCAGAGATAAATATTTACTGGACAAACTAAAAAGATAAGAACAAGCTCAGGCCTCAGTTCTGCAAACCACCTGTCTATGAATAGCACCACTGATTTATACACTAACTTATTGTCATACCTTTATGAACAGGGCCCAAAACAAGCACAGAAGTTTGCTACAACATTCAAATATTCCATTTGTAATATTAAAAACATGCATACAAATGGTGAAACTAGAAGTGACTACAAATACATAGTTGATCCTAAAATCTATTATAATGAATCTTCAAGGCTTTTGTTCTTTTTTTTTTTTAAGTATGCCTCTTTTTTTATCCTGCAGAACAAGATGAGAGAATATAAAATTAAACAAAATTTCAACTCAGTTAAGAAAAAAGTGAGTGAAAAGGTATTCATCCTTTGTACATCATTCTTCTGTGAAAAGGTTTTGCTTGTCAGACCATCAATGCCTAAGGGAGAGTGCCCTCAAAAGAAGCACTTTTTCCCAAGACAATTTCTGTCTAAAGGAAATGTGTTTGAATCAGAGAGGTTTGGATGCATAAACCTAATGAGGTACAGCTGTATTTTTCCTTTCTCCATAGAAATAAGTTTCAATCAGACTGAGAAAAGTACAGTTAATAGTCTAAAGAGGCAGCAAGCATAAGAAAAGTGGTTATGGCAAACACTTTTAGACTGACCTTATGTACAGGGAAAGTTTTCATATAAAGGATAAAGGTGATCAAGTCACATCAAAGTTCAAGCTAGTCAGAAAAACAATAACCTTTTAAAGGAATCAAGTTTGAAAAAGAATGTATTTTCTAATAAGAACCCTTGAAAAAATCCCAACCACACGAAAAACTAACTGTCTATATATTTGGCAAGTATTGAGCAAGCCATTCTTTCTTAAGCAGTACGTGGATCCTGAAGTGCACTGAGCATGTTGTTAAAAGTTCACTTCATTGATGGATAAGTATAAACTGGTTGCAAAATTTTGCACCTGAGCAATGAAGAGCTAGTTTCGAAACTATACTGAGACTTTCAAAACTTCCCATAATATTTGACTAGAGTTAAACCCTCAGACTAGAAGAATTCTAAAATTTCATCATCTCCTGATTATTGCTATTTATGGATTTATAAAAAGGTTTGTAGATTAAAAAGACTGCACAGCACACAACCTAGTTAACTTTTATTCTGCTGATATGAAAGATGCAACCACTGAATGGCAAATGTAATTGTGACTGCTACATGAAGACCAACTTAACCAGGTATCAACAGAACAGAAAGAAAAGCTGATCAATTTTGCAAAGTCTGCTTCATCGCCTTAGAAGGGAGAAGTCCTGGACAGTAGTAAAAGGCAAACTAAACCAGTATTGAAGACAGTCAGAAAAAAAAAAAAATTATCAAAAGGGCACACTTGTAGTTTTGCAAAAGATGATCATGGATCATACTGCAGGTATCTCTCAGGTACTTAAAAATTCAGCTTATGTTTCATTCCACTGAAAAAAACACATTTGGCCAGTTCTTCACATAGCCCTTACCAGACAAGGATGTTCAATTTTTTTTAAACTCATATTGCTCTAAATTTCCACACCAAATAAACTAATAACACTATAAAGTAGTGATAGGTGCAATAAGAAAAACTCCTTTAAGTCATATATCACAATGTAGGAACATTTCCTATTCCAAGTGGGGGGAAAAGCTGTAAGTTTGTAGATAAGGGCAGAGAGATTAGAGATTAAAATATATTTTTCAATTTTTACTTGAATGTGGGAATACACTTAAATACAATCAGTATTTGAATGAACCATAACAGGAAGTACTCAGGTAAAAACAGAAACAGGAGGAAAAATATTCTAGAGGAAAACAATTGCAATTACCATATGAAAATACTTTGTTTAAAGCTTAAATACCATATGTAGAATACTTAATAATTAAAAACCAATTACTGAAAAGCTTTATTCAAATATGAGTAAAAATTGAATAGCATGTTCAGTTAAATCTGTTGCCACTATCAGTGATATATACTGGATGCATCTACATTGCAACTTAAATTTGGAACAGAAATGAGCTTTTGAAGTCATCCCCACCCTCTGTACTGTGGTTCATATATCACAGAACTAAAAGAATACAGATGAGAGTCCTTTTAGATGGAGCAATGCTAGAAAATGTACTCCAACCACTAATGGAGTCCACTGGACCAGATTAGAGCAAGTCGGAAGTGAGACACCCTGAAATACGGAGAGCGTGAACATCAAGCTCTCCACACAAACTGTTTCCTTCCACAAATGTTGAGCGGTTTTTGCCCTGCACTGCTCAGCACAGCCATTACAATCACTTTTTAGACCACAAATTATGCCTACTGTCACACGCACTTGCTTTTAAGTACTGCAGGGTAAACTGTACAAACTGCACTGAACCTGTTACTCGTTCCTGCTCTTTGGAATCTGAACTTAAGAGCTCTTGGTCTCCACAGCCCCAGGCAGACAGATAACCTGCTCATGCTACACTTCTACAAACGTAGTCAAAGAGCATAAACAATACTCATTCCGAAACAGGCAACGGCACTCTTCCAACCCTCATCATTTAACTTTCCAGGACTGACTCAAACACTTCTGCAGCTGCACAGAGAAGTGGCTGACAGAACTGCTTGAGGTGGGTCTAGCAAAATGTGCAAGCATGGCATGAGAAGTTCCAAAGCAAAGGCACTGTCAGGCATAAATGCCTGAACCTAGAAGAGCTTCCCCCAATGCCATGTGGCCCCCTGCACAGCATTCAGGCACCAGGGTAAGCTCCAAAACAATCCATGGAAAGATATGGGTAGATATGGGTATCTTCACTAGTTCTTTAGAGGAAATAGTTTTCTTCACTAACTATTCTGAAGCTGCTAATGTAGGTGGAACGAACGACGAAGCTTGAACCTTAGCTCAGATTGTGTTTTCAGATATTGAAACACTTTCTTAGGGGCCCGAAGAGAGTAGTAAAAATACAGCTCTTTGTGCTTGATGCAAAGCGCATTTAATTTAAAAGACAACCTATCGGCGATATGAATGATCTGGAATGTATCAGTGTTACAGTATACTAACCAGTAGCAATATTCAAAATAATTTAAGAAAATATTATGCCATCTACTTTTGCTATACTGCATAGTGAAATCAGTGGAACAAAACTCTGACCTATGGATTCACTGGAGACAGTAAAACCTTGTCTTCCCTTTTTGTCCTTTTAAAATGCTAGGTATCTAGCAGGGTTGACCTTTGGAGAAGGCACAAGTCTGCTTCTTTCCAAACCTAATAGATTAAGTAAATAACCTGAATATTTGGATAAACATTCCAACTAAATATGAGTAGCTCTACATAAATCTTATACAGATCCTGATGCTGAATTCAAAACTACACAGGCACAAACCTTCAAATAATAAATTATACCTAAAATAACCCAGAAGTTCATTCCAGAAGAGATTTAAAATGTTCATAATTTAGTAAGACGTTTTTGTTTAAAGTTTTAATGAATGAAATATAAGATACTGGCAGCTTTGCCTCATTCCACTGCTGTAAGCTCAGCAGAATTTAAGAGATGTAGGGGGACATGTATTTCAAGTCACATAAGCATAAGTAGGAGTGTCTTACACACATGTTTAGCACTGTTTTCTTTATTTTACCACATGCTTAGTAATGCACTTGGCTAAACATACTTTGAAGTTTCAAGTGCACCATTGAAGCATACTACAGATCTCTGCATATCCTCCAAAGGTGGAAAAGTTTATACTTTCCTATTGACACCCTTTTTGTGTTGGATCAATCTAATCAGTTATACTCAAACAAAACTGTACTACTTGTGTTTGATATTGCATTGCCATTGTTGGTGGTCCTGTATTTCCACTCCTGTCAAATGTCCTGCAGGTACTTGGCTACCATTTTTTGCCTTTTCTATTAAATACCTAGTCGTTAACACATCATCTAAAACCATGGCAATGATTTGAGACAACACAGAAGTAAAGAGCAGAATACCAAATTTGAAACATAGATCAGTCTTAACACACTTTCCTGAACTGGGAGTGTTGGGGAGCAAACACTTGAAGATATTTTTCTCCATTTTGTTATTAAAATTTTAACTGAATTGCTCCTTAGGTTTTGAAAAATATTTCCACATAATGTTGTTATCCCTCACTGGCCCAAGATAAACCAAGAGTCGCTGTCAGGTGTCTGTTATACAAGACAAGACTTAAGTAAACTGAAAATGGATTCAGAGTTTTTTCAGTCCTTAAAAAACTGGACTTCATAAATGTTCAATATATTTTTTCTCTGTATAAATTTATGATCAAATCATTTTATAGCATAACTATTCAGCACATTGACCTGTACAAAGGCTCCTTTGGTCACAGCATGATAGACTGTTTCTGATCTCACCTGAATGCACGCTACCCTTAAACAAAATTAATATGCCCAACCTTAGTTGGCACAAGAAAAGATTTGAGTCTATGCCAAAATGACTTGTCCTGTGCCAATGTTTATATCGCCAAAATACCTGACAAATCAGTTTGCTTATCATTGTCACAGTATCAGAATTATTCTGCCACTTCAGCAAAGGTTAATCTATTACCAAGACATTCCCTTTTCTATTGACTCTAAATCTGTGTTGGAAATCAAAGTAAATTTTTTAAAAATTTCTCAAATTCATCTCACCATGTGGCAAATTTCCTCTTGCCAGAACAACTAAAAAATAATTATTCCAGCTTCTACTGGAATGGCAGGTGGAAAGAGGTGTCATATGACAGGGCAAATGGATATGAACAGGTAGGAGAGAGATATTTTTCTGGGAGAAAAGAGGTCCACAAAACAAAGGAATGTCTATACAGAGATTCTCATGGAAAGTTTTGTCAGTTTTTTTATATCTGTGCAAAGACAGAAGGTCTCTTGGGATCTCTATCATGATGAGCCTGTTAATTCTACTTCAAGCAGTGCCTGCCAAGAATAGTCTCCTCTGAAACTGTTACTTATGACAAATTCAGGCAACAAGCATTGCTTAATGTATATTGCAGATTTTAAAACTCATCCCATTTGCTGTAAAAATAGAGAACAAAGCACATCACCATGGATATACAATATGGACAATAATACATATCGAGCAAAATCACATTCCAAAGACCTAAACTGGCTTTGAAAACCTATCTCAGGAACTCATATCCAACTTCTATTTTTCTGTGCAAGCAGATAATGGTGAGCAGACAAGCATGAAAGACCTGCTTTCAAAGAGTTAGCAGAATATTTCACCAGGAGTTAAGAAAGAGCCCCCTCCAACTTTTTACCTTCTTTTGGGACATAGAACCAAGTACGTCTCAAAGCTGCTACTCTGAAAATTAGAGACATTAGCATTCAGGTTGCTTTTTGCACTAAAAAAAAAAAAACAACTTTATAGGGTGTTTCTCTCACAACTACAGGGCACTCAGCAGGTAAACCCTGAATGATGACTACTTTGAGAAGTACTGAAACCACAGATAATTCCAAGACCAAATAACTGTTGAAAAAAAAGTTCATTTGTGTTTGAAACAGTGATTTAGGTAGATGATTTTGAGAATTAGAAAATTACTGACAATATCTAATTCTCCTCATATTATTTTTTTAATTCCTATATAAACTTCAGTTGTTACCATCCTTTCCACAAATGCTTTCCTACTGCTTTACAGAAATAAGTCTGAAACTCTTTCTGGTTTTCTAGACTGAATTGCATGGACACTTATTATTTCAGTTAGCTACTTTTTGATTATTCATTACAATTGTATTATATATTACTCTCGCCTCTCTTCTGTGATTCTGCAAATAACCAAGAATCTGATTTTAGGAGGAAACAAAATCAGCTTTACATACAAACCTGTGAGGTTTTGAGAACAGTTTGAGACGATGCCTTTGTTGCCTTATTTGTAGCTGCCTATGTGTAAATTCCTGCTGGTAACAATTAGTACTCCTTCACACTTCTGGAGAAGTTCAGGAACAAACCTAGCAGAGAATCATTCTTTTTAGCAATAATTGCTGAGAGGCAATGCTCAGCTCTGGAGGGAACCCTGATAGCCATTGACCTAAACTGCTTAAGAAATGACCCTGAATTGGAAAGAAGAAACAAATGGATAGTAAATACAGACAAGACAAAATTCAGTTAGGGGAAAACATACTCTAATCACTGAGCAAACTATTGAAATCTTGCATTTATTTCAACTACCTTTCTCTAAATGTAATATATTAAGTTTTACATGCCACCTATGATTGTTCCTTAAAATTCAGGACCACACAACACACTGAGAAACAGTTACCTAATTCTTCTGAATGAAATCCAGACTACAAAATCACAGAACTACAAAGCAGCCATCGTATCTGGACAGAAAATCCAGCAGTCCTGATCACCTTCACCTTCATAACTACCAGTAATTGCTAGAACCTTCAGCATCTCTACTGAATATTACAAGCTGAGCACTGAAAAGAATTGAATATTCTCCAGTAAGAAAAATGACACCAAGTTTGGAGAATAAAAAGAAGAAAGTGGGAGTAGAAGTGGCATCATTTCAAAACAAAGCTGACCAACAGGAAAAACAGATCTGAAATACAGATCTTAAGGGTTATCACTTAATGAGAAAACAAATCCGTTTTGGCTGAACAGTTTGTGTTTTCCAGTTTATCTTTGCATTAGAAAATACAATATAGGCCATGGTGAATTACATGACAGTAAATATCAAATATTGAGGACCCAGAAAACAAAACTGAAATACAGGACGCGACACATGACTTTTAGTCAGTGCATAATTATCAGAACAGTACATCAGAAAGCAAAAAAAATGCAATTTTTTTTAGTCCCATTTATTGTTATCACACATTATTACACTGTTTTTATTGAATAGCCTCTCTGAAAAGTCCTATTAACAAAGGGAAAAGAAAAGAAAGAATGGTATTTAATTTTAGACCATTCCAGATTGATCTCTAGTCCATGCTCAAACATCTGGAATTCATCCAGAATAAGAACTGTATTTTAGAGAAAACGAACTAACGCAAACCTTGAACAGTTTGTTATCCTAAAATTTAGCTGTTAGCTATAAATATTCCAAAATGTTAAAACTGCTGCTCAAGGGTATTTATGTGTTGGCTTAGCTTCATGTTCGTGATGAAGTCTTGACCTATTCTCCATTTGACAAAACCAAGGAAATACTAAGGAGAATAGGAGAAGCAGCTGTCCTAATATGACATTTCTTTCAGGCTTACAACCAATTTTACTCCAAGAAGGACCAAATACAGCTGATATAGAAAGACCAGAGGGCGTTTTCACTTTGCCTACTATACTCCCTTGTGAGTCCAGTGAGACTACATGTGCTTGGCAGTGCATGTGCTTAAAAACTTGTTGGATTAGGTCCTGTGTCCACAGTTTTAGAGCTGTGAGAAAATTGCCAGGAAAAAGCATAAATGAGTTCTGGCACAATGGATTGTGAACACAAGAATGAAGAGGCTCCCCATCATACACAAACCACCTCCCATGGCATAAAAATAAACTAGTACTTCTAGGACTGGTTCATTAGGCAAGAGAATTCGGAATAACTTTACAATTACACTTAATAAGGCATGGCACACAATTTAAAATATCCTATTTGCATTCTGGGTTTTTTCTCAATGCTCCTATTTAAGGGTTTGATTGTGCTTTAGCTACTGTGACAGCTGTGGGGTGCCCCATAAGGTGGGGCAGTTGTGGCTTCCCCATTCCCTTATTCCTTGATCCAGCACTTGTGCTCCTGCCACTACGAAGTGAATGACTCAGATAGCTGACCAAGTCAAAAGCTAGAGGGCAATCACATTTTATACTTAATTTGACATAGCTATGGCTTGCTGCCATAGGGATGTTCATGCTCTCCTCCCTGCATCATGGTGTACAACCAACCTCTCCCACAGCAGAACTAGCAGCTTTGCAGCTATGGACACAGTTACAGCTCACTGACCCCACAAGACAGCAACCTTTCCTTTTGATGGTCTAACTATACGGATGAAGATTAAGGTCAGAAAAAAAGCAGCTTGAACCACATTTTGACATTTCAATCTGTTCGGCTCCCTAGAGCTGCCTCACCAGCTGGTCATTAGAAATAGTGCTAGCACCAGTGAATGAAGAAACACTTGGTGGCTGAGAGGATGAGAAGATAAAGCCATGGCAACCTCTCCACTCTAGGCTGTAGCTCGTTTGGATACAACCAGTCTAGTTTTGAGTTAGCTACACTGGGTACTGCTGGCAGCCTAGCTGTGCAGAAATTATCTTTTCAGGCAGGTTTTGCAACAGGCCTGAGGAACAGTTGCAGTGATTGCTTGTTTAATGCTGCTAGCAGTGCAGCCCAGAGGAAAGTGTGCACATGTTTTTAATCACACTTTTCACAATTAAAAGCTTTACTGAATTATGACTACCAGGGAAAGAACTAATACCCATGTAATGTGGTACATTTAACGTATTTTCTACTGTGCTTTTGTCTTCTAAGCCCTGTTCTTACCTTGCTCCTTTTTCATCTTTCTCACCAGTAATGACAGCAGTTGCCAAGCTCAAAGTGACAAATGGTAGGTACTCACAAACATGAAAAAAAATGTAACATTTGCTGGAATATATACAACAGAATAAAGCTAGAAAAAAACAAAATTTTCTTGATAAATAGAGCCACAGGAGACCTCTGACTCTAACTGCATATAGTTTTACTATTTCTTCATCCTAGCTTTTCCATTTAAGGTTTTCTTGAATGGGATTGAGATCACATCAAAATCCAAGTTACAACATTTTGCTAAGTCTATTTTCCAGAAAACAAACTTAGCTTCTAACTTCTAAAATAGTATTCTATAGTATTCTATAGTATTCTAATACATAGCTGGGGTATTGCACAGTGCTACACAGACCATCACTCTGTCCATGACACTCAAGGTATTAGATTTGAAGACACCTATGACATCTGTGAGCCAAAATACATTTTAAAAAAATCACTGATTCAATTCAATTATGAACATGAAGGCAAGGGCCTTCTACAGGGCAAGGGCCCTAAAGAAATTTTAAAGACAACTAAATGAAGACTTCAGGTTTTATTAAGTAGTAACTTATTTGCTAGATAGTAACTAAACAGTGAGCTGAAAAGCTATGCAGCCTACCAGTGCCACAAAATTTTTTACTCTATTTAGAAACTGAGCAAGCTAAGGAACTACACGGTTTCTCTTGTGGTTCACCTTGTCCTGTGAGGCAATGTGGGCTATAAAATATCATGATACTAATAAAAGAAACGTGTCTTCATTAAGTGATATAATACATTTGTTTTGGGGGTACCATGAAAGGAATCAGACCCAGCTCTAACACAACTCTAAATATCATATCCTGTTCTGATTAATATTTTGGAACATCTTTCTATTTTTCCCTTTAAAATAGAATCAAACTTTGAAAACAAAATCTGTCCTAGGAAATACATACTATTTTTGCTTCCAGCCTATGTTTCCAAAGTACCAAACTTATTCAGCCTTGTGCACTGACCTATTGCTTAGTAACCCTGATGGACAGGTATAGATATACACTAACACAGGCTGGGAAGACACACCTGCTTCATGCATTGCTTCATGCAGCAGGAGAACATCTGGCTGTATGTTCCAGTAGTTATTACAAAATTCAGCACTTACCCAGTTTTTCATTCATTCCTACTTCAGCCTCATATCCTACTTTTGGAAACACTTCAGTAGGCTTAATACTAAATCAGTGAGGATGACACCCAACCACAGGAAAATATAATTACTCTAACAGGTGAAATAGCTGAGAGGATACTCTGTGGAGTACAACAGTACAAAATAACTCAGAATTAGAATATGCTTAGCAAAGATGGCTGATAAATATTTGATGAGGCTGACAAAATAACTGCTTACCTCAGGGAAAGTTATAAGTACCGCATTGTTGGAACTGTTGATTTTAATAACAAGGGCTACTGCTCTACTGTTCCTTGTCTCTTTTGTGGAAATCTTCCTAAGTGCAATATTGTTTGGTCCCAGGGTACTAAACAATTCCTTAACAAAGTCATCCAATCCCCCTCATTAGTGTGGTGAACTTGAATCCATACTGGAAGCCTGACTTTTGAATTCTGCCATTACAATTGATCTGTCCGTTGATCAGTAAACGTCAGAAGACCTCATTAACTACAGTCCAAGTGTCAATAACTACTACATTTAATTCTCCAGCAAAGTATTAAAAATATGATAGATTCAAGTATTAGGTACAACATAGTCACATGTGCTGCATCTCACAACCACAGGCAATGAGAACCAATTCAAGAAACAAGGAGTTCATGACAGTCCATCAGCTATCATGGTTGTGGACAGCACACAGGGATGGGGCCCCAAAAGATATTACTTTTAAAAGTAGAATGTGGATTAGGCATATGTTCACCTGGAGAAGTGAGTGGAGAATTTAAAAACTGTGAAAGAGCTCTTAATGCTATGGCATACAAATACAAAATAAGTCCATTTTAAGTAATCAGTTTTAAGAACTACAGCCAGCATGACCAAAATGTGTACTGCTCCAGCAGACCAAAGTGAGAAAAATTTTTATCTACAATAGACTACTGGGATATGGGGTACAAGCCTGTCCTGAGACGTATCAACACCAGTATCACAGTATCACCTACTTGTACAAGCACGGCAATCCCATTGCCTCTACAGAAAAGCTGTGAGTGGTAGAACCTTGATGGTGCAGTAACATTTTGACTATTTCATTCTAATAATTAAAAGGAAAAAAAAATTATTATTCCAACCCCAGGAATATTTCAATACTATTCACAATATTATTTCACTAAGATGATGTGAACTGGCAATATACATCATCCATATTACCAATAATATCCATATTACCAATAACATCCATCAAAATGGATATTCAAAGCTCTAGCAAAACTCCAAAGTGGCTTATAATGGCACTGATAATTTCCACAAAATGACATGGAAAACCTATTTGCAGTTCCAGTAACATTCTCCAACAAAGAGCATGTGGGAATGTGCTCCCTCTTTTGAGGCGTGTCAGCAGTTTTTTAAATAGAGTGTCACTGTTTCCATTCAAATGTCTTATTTTTCTGGGGGCTGCAGAGTCAGCCCTCAGGGAGAGAGAACTGATCCTGGAAGTTTCAGGTGCTTTCATGCAATCCTGTATCTCAAAAACAGTCCTTTTTTCTTTTTTCTAAAGAACGTTTAAGCCATTAGCTCATAATATGGATGGCTGCCTTCTGGAACGGCGAGGGGAGAAAGGGGTGCAAGACACTAAAATTACTTCTAAAAGAAGATATTTTGGAAAATAACCTCTAACACCTCCACAATGTCATTTTTTTCCAGCAAACAGTTCCTAAAGATCTAGAGCTAATCTCCATTTGATCGCCAATGTTGACAAGCTATAAAAGTGAGTCTTGGCATTTTGTATAACCTGGAAAAAAAGACCTGGAAAACCATTTTAAAGGCTCATCCTGGAATTAACAAATAACTAATACTCATCTGATATATCAAATGATTACAGAAATACTAGCTTTAGGGTTCTAAAAAGGTTAGTGAAACAGTTTTAGGATAGAAGTAACCCTTACTAAGTGTAATCTGACTTTTATATAAAACATAGGTCATACAATTCCAAATTTCTGCCTCAGAAAAACTCCTCCTTGGAGTGCTCAATGAGTTTTTGGGATTTCCTGAAATTTGCAGTACTGGTTTTCAGCAGTAGAGGAGATCTTAAAGTGGAGTGCTTGGCTTTGTTTTGTGCTATTGAATGCCTCCGATTTAATTACCTCTGTTATACAAAGATGGATGGCAGAAGCCAAAAGTGTCTGTCTGCCAACTGTGTTGTCCAGGCTATGAAAACCTGAGCAGGCTTCAATATGCCTGGCAGCATCTAAATTCTTCTTGGCTTGGAATGTTGAGCAGGCATTCAAATAATATATTGATGAGTTTCTCTGTCCCTTTATTCTCTCTCTCTTTTTTTTTTTTTTTAATAATAACACCTCATTAGAAATCAGAACAGCATGACATGTTCATAGTTCTCGAAGATTGACATGAACATATAGTAACCATTAATATCTAACACAAATAAAAATACAGAATCAACAGCAGAATGTAAATTTTAGAGATACTATTCTATAATGTCAAGAAAGTAGCACAGGTATCTGTGTACTATCTCACAAACCAACAAAGACCTGACAAAAGAAATGAAGCCAGGAATAATGCACTAATCCAAAGAACGTATAAAATTCAAAGCTATCCATGTTCTGAACAAAAATTATGATTTTCCAGTTAAACAAAAAACTAGGTACAAAAATTTGTGTTGCAGAATTGGAAAGCCAGTAATGCATTAGGTGCGTAAACATATGCGCTGAGAAACAAGTTTTACTGAGTATTCAGTAAAAAGGTTTCACCTGAGCTAAAACAGTAGCCAGCAGTTCAAATCCATGAGAAAAAATACAAAATGCTGAGCATATTTGTAGTATGCACTTTAAATAGCAACACTTGATGCAGCGGAGGAAACAACTGGTGTGAGGAAACAAAAGCAATGCAAGAAGTCTCATAAACATGCATAAGGAAAATGGAGCCTTAATCTGCACCAACACATACGAAAAGTAAGCAGCAGTGAATAACAGAGAAGTTTGACTAGTTTGTTTCCTGCTCATCTTTACTTGCAGAAGACAAATGTGTGAATGAATCCTAGTGACAATCATCTAGTACTCTTAAGCCCACAGTTATGCAAGAAAACTGCCAAGGAAATATGAAAACCCACATTTAGTCACAAAAAAAAGCTTTTAAACGTCTCTTTATTTTTTTTATTCCTTCCAATGTGCTGCAGTTCCCCTTTCTTGCCTGCAAAACCTAATAATTCCTAAAAATGTGTTTAGATTTGATTTTTGGGTTTGTTTCATATTTAGCATGCCATCTCTTCTCTAACCTATCTTTTGTGTGTTCCTTACCTTCCATTATCCAGCAGAATTTCTCATGTTCAGGTCTTGCTAAAAATAAGGAAAGGCTTTTTGATAGATTCCAGAAAGCTTTGGATATGGCCACGTTTATGTTGTTATGCCTTGTATCACTCTTTGCTGCTCCCTAACTGCAGCAATAGCAACCTTTTACTAATAATTTAAGAGTGCCTTTGAATTCTCTCTTCATTAATAAAAAAACCAAAACAAAACACTTTACACAAACAATTCTTTCTATGAAAGCCACCAAATTTCAAGGAAAAGGGTCGGGCTCTCTATACCATGACTTTTTCATTTCCTACCTCTTTTCTGTGATGTCACAGCAAATTCTGGGGAATTTGCACGAAAATACACGAAGCAGAGTGTAAGGTAGTCCTCAGTTCTTTGTTACACTGACAGTCATGAAACAAAGTGGAATTAATCAGAGACTTTTTTAGCCTCTGAATGAAAACGTTTTGTAAAACACTATAGCAACTGTTGGTATGGGGCAAACACAGACTGATCTCTTTACCCACTGCAGCTGGCAATATACATTATAATATAGTATAATCTGCAAATAATAGAACATACATAAGACTTGCTGTGTTCTCATGTGCTATATTACATTTCAGAGGAGATGTATATACAAGCTCCTGCTAAAAGAGAAACTGCACTTCATTTAGTATTGACTTAATGAAGGAATTCTCACATTAATCTCTTAAGCTATACTGCTCTTTAGGAAAACAGACTCTGTGGAAAAGAAAACTTCCATAAATCTCTTCAACTCTCTCCAGAAAAATAGGCTTTTTGTAGCCCAGTGATTTTCTTTGCACCTTTTCTTGTGGAAACAATTAGCTTAGCAATTTTAAAGTATTAGGTGGGCCCAGCTGCAGGCTCCTGGTATCTTTCCTATTGCATAGCAATGTCCATACAGAAAGAAACAAGGATCTAGTCTCCTAATACCACAATACATCAGTGAGAAACACCTAAGTGAGCAATTAATGAGGTTAGTTCTGAAGGAGCTTTCACTTACCTGAGGCCATCACAAGTTTCCGCATTTTTGACAGATTTGTTTCTAATTCAGGATTCTTTGTTAGCCAATGACCAAACATTGTGTTGTAACTTACTTGTCAAAATCCTTGAAACTGCACTCAAACTGTCAGCATCACAATTATCCCTTCAGATGAGCCCTGCTATATGGGCCTTCACGATTTTTAAAAAAATAAGTCTGTTGTTCTCTACTCATGCCACGGGTGTAGTAACCAAACTTCAGACAGAAGTTCAGGTTCAAGACTGTAGCCATGAACAGCTGAAAAGGCTGTGCTGCAAACAGTACTGATTCATTCAGCTGATTGTTTAGGAAGTTCACTATGGACATAAAATCCTTCTCCATACAGTATGGACATTTTTTCAAAATTATCTTAAACATTTCCCTTTTATTTAATCTCATGAACAATACAGTTAATAGTACAATTGATTTCTGTCCTATTATACTGTCTAACCTGGGAAAGTGAGTTACTTTGTACATTGCAAATACTTTTACTGTAATTGGCAAAAACATCAGTATCCAAATGATTACTAGTGCAGCAAATTATGATTATTACAATAACAGTAGTAAGGCCATCTGTACCTTACTCAAGCACGTTGAAAATGTAGGGCAGTTATTAGTCCAATATATAAAAAATATATGTCTGAGACAAAATAGAAGCCTTTCACAGACCTGCTTTAGAGTTTTTACAGCAAATTTAGGCACCCTTCAAAACAAAAAAACAAATTCCAGGATATGTCTTTCCTCATATGTGTAGGCAAGAAATAATATTAAGAACAGTACAGCACAAAAATAAAAAGACTCAGTGGAGAGCCGGCAGCAATTCATATCCAAAAGCTCTTTACTATCTAACTCTTTGTACAAAGTCAAGTGTTTAAGAGTGCTTCTTTCTAAAAACAAATACATGAAATGCTATCACAAAATTTCATCTTATATTACATCACTTTTTGATGAGCTACTTAGCAGATGTAGTTTGCAGTTTCACACAGTTGTGTATTCATGAGAAAAATTAGGCATACAAAGATAAATTTAAATGTGTCCCTAGACCCTTTAAAGGAAAATAGTTTCAATCTTGTTTATTAAAAAGTTAGTGCAACAGAACATCTTTGTGAGCTGGAACCACAGGATAGCTCCTAAAATTGTCTAGGCTATTAAAAACAGCAATCTCTGATTAGAAGGGTGAAGTTGAAAGACACTCTTAAATGGCACCTACAACATCTACATGAACATTGCCATTAAATGCTGGAGAAAAAGTAGCAAAAAAAATAAAATACAATAAAGATATGCAGCTGTACAAGTTCTGGGTGCAACTTTGGAGGGTGTTTTTAAAATCTGACTCAGAATGTCTTGTTTTACTGGAGTTTATAGCTCAACCTCACAGTCATCTATGTATAGCTGCCTGTCTATTTAATAAAAAATAATAAGCCAGATTCAAACTAAAGACAGTTACAAATCTATTCCAATCATAAATATAAATGCTGACACAAATTTTGGTCTTAGATGCTTTGAGTATTAAACTATGGAAGTTTATTTACTTTACTAAATATAATCATAGAAGATAAGAACTTCTAAATTTAATTTTTAAGTCATCTAAATATTTGCATGACAGCAACATACAAAGAATTTAACTGAACCAGTTGAAGCACAGTAGCAAATCCAAATGCTAAATCTTTTGTCTTATGAACAGCTTCTCAGAAATATTTGTGTTTAAACAATAAATGTAAATACTGAGCCATACTGCTCTCTCAGGAAGAGACAATTATTTTGAATTATCATGGCAAAGTCAGGCAAATATTTCCCTTTAATATTTAAGTTTTTTTGTTGTTGTTTAAATAGATCATTTACAGAATAGGTTTACGGGATCTTAGATGAAAAATTCTGCCAGGGAAATCAAGTCTTACAAGTTGTGAAAATTCCAATACCTGCATGTCATGATACTTGAAAAATTACAACGTAATCAGCACAATTGTTTCACGCAAAAAAACCCCAACAAACAAAAAAAACCAACAAACAAACAAAAAAGACCAAAACAAAACCAACCAAAAAAACCCAAGATACATTCTTTTATTCATGCAAACTTTTCATCTGCTTTTCCATCAATTTAGTGAAGTTAGTCATGATTTACCAGCATAAAACTCTTTACTCATACAAAAAACAACCAGACCCTTTCTGTGTAAAATAATCATTAGGAATATTGGTTGGGAAAAAAGGTCTTAGGAAGTTCTCTTTCATAGTAAGTAGCACACAGCACAGAGCATACAAGGAGTTCAAAATACTTACTTTAAGGGCTATATCCTGATAAATGTTGTTTTTACATACTAAAGCTCAGCACCAGCCCAGTTTAATTGCTGCTTTAAGGTTGTTTCCAATATTTCTTAGAGATTTCTCTAAAAAGCCTGCAGGTATAAGAACTTTTTTATAGCTCTTTGTGACAAGCCATATTTTTGATTAATTCCATCAGAAATATTCTAGCACAAGTGAGAGCTTGAGAAGTGGAGCTCTGCAAATCTCTGTTAATTGTTACCTTCTAGAACACATGAAAACTTCTCCATAAAATCAAACCACTCAAGCAGATGTAACTCTGGTTAGAAATTCATAACTTGTACAGAAGAAAACAGAAGACAGCAGGAAGAGTACACCAAAAGAGAAAGGAACTCCCCAGTAACTATGTAGAATCTACAATCACTACATTTGTACTTTTGATTGCAGTAGAGGTCAGCATTGGTATTATTGCTGTGAGCTCATGGAAGAAGTAAAGGCATTAACAAGTGAACTTCAAATTACATTCAAACTCTCTACTAGGCTTGGGAGTCTATATGCAATATATGCTGCTCTGTCATCCTTCTAACCAAAACAGCAAGAACAAAATTAGCAGGGATTTATCATGCTAACATTATTCCTCCCGATGCAATGCACACACACTCCATGTCTTGAGGTAGTAAGAAATGGAAGAATTCTTTTCCATTCACTGGGACAGAGAATGTTCAAGGCAGTATTTTGTACCTACTCAAAGCAAAAGCCATCTAAAAGAATCTACTCCTACAACTGCAATAATACCATTAGCTTCCAAATATCATGAATGTGATCCCATTCTCTACTATGAAATCACAACATACTTGGATTAGAAAAAAGTAAGTAAGAAAAACAACCCAGTGAGAACTATTTCAGCAATTAAAAGAAAACATCATAAAACCAGTAATTCCCCCTCCAAAGAGACTCCATGACTGGGCTAAAACCATTCATTCTGTCCTTGCACAGACTTGTAGATGACTAGTAGATGTCATTTTCTGCTCTCCTAAGTTAACTATTCCAAGTAAAGACAGAAGTCTCACTCACATGCTTAGCAGCTGCCTGGAAAGTCTCAGTATAATACTTTGCATGAGATAATTTGCAAGTCTGTGACAGGATGATGCCCTACAGCACAGTTTCTCACAGACCAGTCTTCCAGGTCTCAGTCCCTCCTTTCCCTCAGTTCTTTGCATACAACACATTATCATATAATCACAGAACATCCTGAGCTGGAAGTGACCCACTAGAGTGATCAAACAACCAACTCAACTTATAGTGAGAATCTATCTCGAACTCCATTAGAAAATGAAGGAAGATATATCAAGAAAAATTACTTTTGTTCTACTTTGTCCTTTTTTCTCTCTCATTTACTGCACATATTTAAATTAAATGCAAACTCAAATAAAAAGATACATAAGACACAGAAAATATTCTTTGAGGGCTCTTTGTAATCACCATGGTCTTGCTGCAGTCTGTGGTGCCTGAGCAAGAACTCAGTCCAAAAATATCATGTACAGAAAAACATTGAAAAGCTGTGATTTCATGCCTACTGTTACCTTCAGGTTTAAGTAGCTCCCTTGGCTCTTACACTCATAGCAATTAGAATTTCCAGACAGCTCGGTGGCAGATATTCTAGGTGTTCTCTATATTGCAGCACTAACTGGCAGATGGCAGTCAATTCTTACCATGAATGAATTAAACTCACTCGTATAACACATGGTTGTAAACTTAAAAACTTTTTAAAAGCTTTCAAAGTTTTCATTCTGCTTTTTATAGTTACAAAGCAACAACAGCCAGCTATGTGACGTAAGTCTCAATTTATATAATGGGCTAAGACTTACACTACGATATGCAGGTCCCCATGCTGTTGTTTCTGGATCTCATGAATGTATTTCTACACTTTTCCACTCATGCTAGTCTTCAGTAATAAGGTTATTTAAATATAGGAGAACACTATCTACCGAAGAACAAATATGTGCTTGATCAGAAGGCTGGAGCATCAGACAAAGAGAAATAACCTGCCATGTGTTTGTGATTTATAAGTCTAGTTGCCTGAAGTTGGAATTTTATCAGGATTGTATCCTACATCAGAGAGATGATATACTTTTCCATTATCAGGAGGTTACTTAATATATCCAGACGGCAAAGGTTAAAATATATTTATGTCAACTTTGACAGGCTCTCTTCTTCTAATGACCTGAAGTCCATGAGGACCACAAGTTATTAGCACGCTAGAAAAGTCAGAGCTTTAGGCCTTCAGGGGATTTTTCAGGTTGTTTTTGTAAGCAGGGACTAATTTTTAAGTTTTAAGTTACACTGTGGCATTATTATACATTGCTGCATTAGATATCCTTCTTTCCTGCCCGCTATTAAAAATTTGCTAATGTAAATTCTGCTATTGAAATTAACTATCTATTCCGACTCCCTGCCTGTCTGTGCTACAGTTATCTGGGCAAACAAGCAGATGTTTGCTTTTGCAAATGAATGCTTTTTAAACACACAATTGACTGGGTTTTGCAGATGTATAAGGATTTTCTATTTTTTACTGTTGTTGGTTGCAACCTCTAAGCTGCTTTTCTTAACTTCAATACCCATCCATAATGAAGACTTCTGATCTACAAGCAACATTCAAATACACTTTATAATAAATATTATAGGATAAAATCAGACAAGGAGAGGGGAAAAGAAGTGTGAAGGTACAACTTAGTAAGCAAAATGTGAAATTACTATAGTCAAACCCTGAGAATTTACCAGACACTTTATTAAACTGCAAGGCAGTACTTTACAGTGCTGCTTTTAAAATATGTTAACACTATATCACAGTTCCCGGCAGCATGAAGTCTTTCCAGAAAATGTGTCATCACTGTATGCAGCATATTTTATAGACAGTATAATTTCATTTTATTATATACAATAATATTTTTCTGAAATTCTAGGAAGTCTACCCACAAAAGATAAGTAATGACCATGTTTTAATCAGTTGGCACAAAGTGTACCCACCATACCACAGGGGAAAAAAACCCTTTATTACACCGAAATGCCCTCAGTTTCATTTTGCCTCCGTGGAAGAGATCGTGAATAAAACCTGTGAGAATCTCATTCAAGTATTATGTAGCACAAAACCTTTCAATTGTGAAGTTATTGAATTCCAAGACTGACCTTTACAGTTGAGCCATTCTTGACAGAAGAAGCTGAATAAGCTCAGAATCCTACACGTTGTACTATTGCAGCAAGAGAAGCTAGAAATTATGCCAACAAAGGCTGAAATATTTGCCATTTGTTTCATATGTCCACAAGCATTCTGAAAAGATGAGCTGTACACCTCTAAGTGAAATAACATGATTTTCCTTTTCTTACCAGGCTTGGACTTCTGCTTTGTGGTCTGCCCGTGACTGGCAAACGTTGCTGTGGAGCCTGGTATAACGGTCCTTTCCTCTAAATCGGATTCTGGGATTGTAGCACAGCCACCTAGGTGAAAATGAAAGACACTTAATGTGGTGTTTATGCAACAAAACAAACTCACTGGTGCATAATTGAGGAAAAGAGGCGATAAATTAGCTGACAGGAACATACAAAACTAAAATCATCTTTATTTTCACTTCAAGGAAACATTTGCTAAAGAAAACTATCACCATTGTTTAGAAGGCTAATTATGCTTTAATGAATTCTCTATACTACTTATGTCATCTTGAAAAAAAGTTTGAATGAATTTAGACCACAGAATATGCAAAACTGGTTCCACATAAAACATGGAAAATAATGTGATTTGTATTAAAGATCAGATTACTGGGAGCTATTTTTGCAATAAAGTAATTAAGTGGGAATAAAATAACTTTACCAAATCAACAAATCTTATGAAGATTGTTTGCTTGCCACAGAGAATGACATGCTGATTTTTTTGGATGGGCTATTAAATACAGTATTTTTATTAAAGATATGGAAACACAGGGACACTTTTAGTGTCCAATAACATGCCTTACTCAAGTGATTATAGGGTGTATGGTGCAACATCATCTTTGTATGTTTCAACATTGCTTTACGAGCTGTTCATTAAACAACAAAATTACTTGGAGCTTTTTCTTCAAATATGTTTAAATGTCTATATTTAAACTATGAAGAGAGGTATAATGTAGTAATAGTAGTATTAGCTGTAGTGGCTTGCAGTGGAATAGGTTGATGTAAATTTATTTCGGAACAGCTGTGGTCAGGACACCAGAGGATGTGTCACTATTCCACAGCAAAAAGATGGCCTCACAGTAAGTGCACTGCCAACAATACAGTACACAGCTGAGCTGCATCGTTTTCTCACAGCTCTCCCAGGAACACCACTAGCAAGCAAACAAATCCATGTACTCATCTATTGTGCTCTGAAAGAACTTGTTTATAAGCAGCACATCAAGTCCGAACGGTGCGCACAGAATTTTTACCTTCGTGTAAGAGTTGTTCTATTTAGAAAAGACATGTTCTACTCCAGGCCCCATAAAAAGTGCATCAAATTTGCAGCAACAGAAGCTATCCTCCCTTTAATAAACTAAATCACTAAAATTAAAAATAAGGTTGCATTCCTAAGCAGGAGAGTTGCATTTTCCCTAGCAGTTTCAGAAGCACTGGCAAACCAATGCACCATGTCTTGTGGAAATGTACCATCCTGACTAGCCAGGGTAAAGCACAGCAGCTCCAGTGAACCCTGTGAAAACACTCAAATCCTACCAGATGAAGAACTAATTCAGCATATTTTGCTCCTAAGGAGGAGTAAAGACACAAGCTGCTTTATCCAAATACACTGTGAGAGAAAGTATAAGGTGCATCACAGGACTTATGTTTGATTTACAGCAAGCAAATTTTGTCAGTAAGAAAGGAAGGTTAGGAGTAAGTGTGTCAGTGTGCAGACTTGCAACCCATGACAGCTTCAAGTATTTAGGATACCTGCTATGAAAATGGAAGAGAAAATTGGAAATTAAAAGAAGCTCTTCATGTTAAAACACTGTAACAGTGGGGTCATGTCTGACATTGCATTAAATATAAATGTACCAACAGCCTACATGAAAATAAATATCTGTAAACCAATACTTCTGTTGCCATTTGAAAATTTTGACTAAAATGCAAACTACAATATTTGAGGGAATAGAAATCAGTGCTTTAAAATTCAATTTAGATTTTTTTTTTCATTCTTATTGTTCAGATAAAATCTACACTCAAACACTAGCCTGTAAATACAGGATACAAAATTAAGGTTTCTTGCCTCAAAGTACTATTAAGAATGGCATAATCCATTTTAATTTTATAACATTTTGTAACAGCAGGAGTGAAAACTCACCAAGCCAAGTAGTATCTATAGAATTTCTACATGGAAATAGAGAACTTTTCTAACGTTCATTCTAAAACCCGAAATTCAGTAAATTACATAGCCTGTAGGACTGATGGCCTTTGGTGCCAAAATATTTCATTAGTTTTCAATGCTGACAGTAACTGAATAAGAGTTGGAAAAGGTCTAATTGCCCTTAGCTACAACGCACTGCTTGTTAAAAGGAAGCAGGATGTCGTGATTTTGATTTTAATGTGAGAGATTCGTTGAGATTTATTTCTCATGATACCATCAGAAGCTACTACAATTAAAAGCAAAATTAACTTCTTCCATAAATTTATTTTACTGAGAATATTGGTGACTGAAATGTTACCAGTGACAACCTATTTTACAGAAAAAGAAAATTTAGACAGAACATGCAGAGCAGTACTATCAACATCAATATTAAGAGTAGTAATTACATGTTACTTCTGCAAGGATGCCAATAACTGCCTCCTATGAACTATTTTTTAAACACTGTTGTTTCATAAAGGCATTCCATGTGCTAAAAGCACTGTTCTCAGTGGGGCAGGATTTCACTAGGATTTTTGCGACAATAATTATATGAATAAGTGACCAGAAGAGAAAGCAATGTAGTTGTACTTTTACCTTCTTTTGAGGCAATGAGGCTTACAGGATCAAGGATTACAGGATCATTTCTACCTTGCTCTTCTAATACCAGTACCACCTTCTAAATGAAGGAGCTACTCAAGTTTGCTAAACATCTCCCTTAACTTGTTCAGATGCATAGGGCTGGGTCGCATGACTGGACCCTCATCTACACACAGCCTGCCTCAACACAAGTGGCACCCACTTCTTCCAATTAAACTAGCAGGAAATACCATTTTCTTGCTCCAATTGGCACAGATACACATCCTCAAGATAACAGTGGATATCCTTGACAACGTGCTATGATTTCCCACAGGAAGGAAGGTGTGGAGACCACACTACGACTACTGTCACACTGAAAGAAGGGAAACATTCAAAGCAAATTTCAAACTTTCACTAGACTGAAAAAGAAACTGGATAAGGCACAAATACACACTACTGAATATAATATTTAAACTATGGTAGAGCAGGATTTTGTGACTCAAAGACATTTTACAACTCAGACAGCTATATGGAAAAAAAAGGAAAAAAGACAAAAAAAGACTTTTTCTGCTAGGACTACAAGATTTTCATTTCATACTTCAAAAGTTCTACTCATGGTCTATATTCTGACTTCTCTGGTCAGAACTTGTTTTAAGTTAAAAGAACTCTTTGAATTTTTCTATATTTCTAAACACATATATTCTCAATAAGTATTCACTGAATGTCTGTTTTAGCAAGCATTTTCAGTTTTTACGCACATTGAATCCTAAAAGAAATCACAGCAACAAAATAATTCACATTCATTCACAATTAACTGAATGGTACAGATCTGAAAAGTGAAATATTTAAGGAAAAAGGGGGGAAAGAGGAGGAATAGTAGTACATAAATCTACACACTGGAAATGATCCAAGCTGAGAAGTCCTCCAGATGTCAGTCTGTAAACAGAGCTTCATAAAATGAATTTCCCCATTAATTGTTGGCAGGAATAACATCTAGAATATGTTATTACATCTGACCCACTCTTTTCCCCTTTTCTGTGTAGCTAAATTCTTGTCTGCCATCACAGATCTTTTATCAATTGTGATAAATCCAAGAAAGCAAGCTTTTGTCAACAAAACTGCTTGATAGGGTACAACATGCATAAAATTACACTCAAGCTAATTGTGAACTTTGTTCACCAAAGGAAATGAGACTTCTCTTGCTTATTTTCACTACATCTGTTTTTGTAACACTTTTGTTTCTTAAGTTGGAAAAAGATACCCACACCCAAAGGAAATATAAACATACAACACATATTGAATAAAAATTAAGTACTGACAGTTTTCCTACAGGTTCCTATCACCATGTTTTTATGCATTTTAATATGGCTTTAAAAATTGAAAAACAAGAAAACAGAAGTTGTATACATCATAAAAAATGAAAAGGCACTTTGAGGTAAAGAGTATTTGAGTTTCCTTTTTCTCTTACACTCAATCACAACCTAAACTATGCACAAAGTTTCCATTTTCCTCTGAAATTAACTCTTAAAAGAGTCCACAGAAAGAAGAAAAAACAGCTTCCTGAGCAGTCTTTGGCAGCAAGATAGTCCAAATGTGCGCAGGAAGCTCTGTAAATAGCAGGTTTCGCATCCATATGTATACCATTATAAAATGGAGATAATCTAAACAGTAAAATTATTTCACAGAGATTCCAAAAACCTATACCCAAAACCATGTTCACTTGAGTTTTCTGTCCTGTTGACAATTTTAGGAAAGTGTACACCAAAAATGCAGTCTAATGCTTTAGAGGTTATTCTCTCTAAAAGACTTTATCAATTACTTGTGCTGATTCTGCTAGCTACATTTATTCAAGTCCTCTAAATTTTATTAGGATCTTCCCATCAGAATGTAGCCTGCATGTTATAATAAACACTGCATGCAGGTTGTGCAGATAAGTAATGCTATTTCTGCTTTTTAAATGGAAGATAAAACAACACAATCTATTGAAGAAAACAATACATATTTGAGTGTATCATGAGATCCATGGAACATTTATTCACATACCAGCTCTGGATTAGAGGCTATCATTTGAATAGACACATTCCAGGAATGCAAACACATTTCCATTGCAGAGTTTGAGGAGAAAGAGAGAGAAAAATTATGAGGAAGGGAAAAAGTAAGAGAGAGAAAAAGGGAGGGAGAAAGAGGGGGTGGGAGGACTAAGACCAAAAGGAAGGCAGGGGTGAGGGGGGAGGGAAGGCAGAGAAAAAGGTGTGTTTGTTTGTTTGTTCCTCCTAAATGGGTGTCTGGTAACAAACACTGTTACAACTCACAATAGCAAACAGTCCAGCTTTAGTTCAGGTATTCACTTGCAGAATGTAGAGCCACTAAATAATCAGTTATAGATGTCAGAACATATCACTTAAGTCTAACAGTGGCTACAATCGTGCAGTCACGCAATTCCATTGTTTTCTGCCTGCTTTGACACAACCAAATTCAACAAAATGATGGAAAATATTTCTGTATTACATTCCAGTAGAATAATAAATTAGGGAAAAAATTATACCAACAGAATATGTAGTCCAAGGTCATAGAAAATCACCAAAACATATTTTCAATAGAAGCACACAGAGACATACTAGACTGTTGTTCTGATTTACTCATGTTTTACTGAAATGCTTCTTAACAAAATTTCCAGTTCTTAAATTCCATAGCTTTTTTCCTATAATGAGTTGAGCACAGAGAGCTGTGCAAAGATAATTCACACCAATTGTGTGGCTTCTGTTTGAGCTTGTAGCCCATTCAAATATTTTGAACACGCCTGAGTTCATAAAACCTTGACTTAAAAAGTTCAGGGTACTTTGGCAGCAGAAGCTCTTTATGGGAGCAACAGTGGTGTTTAAACTGTCAAATAGTCTTGGCCATTCTTCCAGGATGAGGTTCAGTGCATGTGGTATGCAAGTCATACGAATGGCATTGGGAAACACATTGCTAAGAGCAGATCCAACAGCTGTTTTCATTAAAGACACATCATTGGATATTCGGCCAAGAACACAAGATCAGCATTCAGTAGTACCCTTACTAAGTCAGGACTGCAAATGCAGGAACTGTGAAGTGTATAAATGCCACCCAGTATCTACCAAAGGCACTTGTTACACGCTGTGAACAAAGGACGAACGATGACAGTTGTGCTTCGGCCACAGAAGGGAATTGTTCCATCCAACCACCTACTCATCTGATGAGCACAGACTGGCTGAAAAACACGCTCTGTGTTCTGATATGTGTTGGGAGAGGCAACTTACTGAATTTTGTAGTGCTTGGAGGATTTCCATCTGCTTTTACATAACAGAAAAGAAAAATCAGCTTACAAAGGAATTTTTCAAGAGGATTATCAACACTTGACAAACAACATAACTATAAAAATCACTGCTTTTTCAGAGCACACAGCCTCACAAAACACCTGGTGGTTTTCGTTGACTGGGTCTCACATCCTCTTCCCCATACTCAGTGTATCACTAAGTATAGCTTTTGTTTATCACAACTAGACATGGTTTTCTTTCAAAATGCCTAAATACAACAGTAGCAGAAGTTACAGAATATACCATCATCAATCTATTCTCAGGACAACAATCTCCAGTAACAAACTAATTTCATGCTACCTTTTTGGGAAGCAAGAAGAATATGCAAGGCTTTTGTTTTGGTTTATACAGAAAAACTCATTTTGTGCACATAAATATACATATGTATGTATTTGGATATATGCACATATAAAATACATAAAGAACTTCATACAAAATATTTTTTTTAGTAAGACTTTTTTTTAATCTGTAGAGCCTGCATGGCATTGTTTTGGTAGTACACAGTTGTAAGGAGGCTACCAGACCTTTAGACTTTTATACTAATTTACATCAAAAACTTAAATAGGTAATGCTCTCTTTGATAAACACTTTTCTTATTATTTTTTCTAAAAGCATATTTAAATGAATTTCCAATGTCAGTTCTGGTTTCTATCTGCCAATACAATAGAGAGCACCTCAAAGACAGTGTTTGGAGCAGCTGGGATCTCTGGGGCATGCTTGTCAAAAAAACTTTCACAATATCGTCTTTATGTAGTCTCTAACCTTTCTTCAGCATACAGTGAAAGTACACAGACTAAAACTGACTTTTATGGTCTTGATAACAAATCCTCCTGGTATCCATCACTCTAAAAAATTTAGAGAAATATTTTGCTCCTATTCCCATTTAAAACACTTGTATTTCCTGGAGCACATATATGAAACTTCCTTCCAGTTGAAGACTCAATTATGAGGACACATACACAGATACTATACACTTGTATGTATGTGCATACACACACAAATTTTGGACTTACTAGTGAAGAAAGAGCAAGTCCTCATTCCCTGCACTCAGAAGTTGAAGAGACTGGGAATGTTTGTGGCCTGGTTTGCAGTGCTGTAACAACCCATGAGTTACAAAAGGGTTCCATCACACAACCATAGTGCAACTGTCAAAGTGAGCAGCCTTTGACTGATTCAGGGGAACAAATAACTATTTATGTTCAGGGAGTTTACAGTACATTGGCCTAAGAAAAACACTTAACAACAGGAGGAAGCTAAAAAATGCAGGTTAGTGAAAATGGGATTTTTATCTTAGCTGTGAACAAGAAATAAAAGACAATGCAATTTGCTGCATGAGGCCTTATTATGCTGGGGATTTTGGATGTTTGAAACAGCCTTGACAGAACAGTAGTAAGACAGAAAGAGTTGATGAACGACCTATGCCTAATCCAGATGAGAAACTCAGTGAAATCAAAGAAAAAGCATTTGGGATGTATGCTAAAGCATGATTCTGGGCTAGAGAATACAGGAACAAAACATACTGACATCAGCTGTAATATCAGATATGCTGTGGATAACAAAAGATGGTGGGCTAGTAACTGGGATTAAAATGTAGGTACTGAAGAATGCATGTTGCTCAGAAAAACAAAATTAAATTGGTAGAGTAATACTTCCTAGCACTATTGTGATGGGCTACTGAAAGAGAAATATACAGAATTAGTCACTTTGGAAAACTACTGTAAAGTAGTTTAGTGAACAAAATGTCAAATTCTAGCAACAAAACACAAATTACTTAGTTCAATAGTGATTGCAGTTGCTTTCATATTATGAGAGTGAGAAATGATAGTATTATGGAAATGAAAGAAAATACCAAACCCAGAGAAATAATCACAGGCTGACAGAAGGAAAAGGTCCCAGCATGATGACTAGTAAAACTTTGAAATTCACCTGGAAACGTTTCATGTAAGGAAAAAGAAAGGAGTAACACTACTGAATAAGACAATGGTAAGACATCTATCTGGAACACTGAGTTCAATTCCTGTTACCATGTTCATGACACGTTAAATAAAACTGGAAAACTTCAGCTGAAGATTACTAAGATCATATGGGAATCACATACCTTATTACACTTGAACAGAAGACCCATCTTGCTGAGCTAAGACCACTAAAAATGGAACAGGCTGATCTTCATCAAAAATGCAATTAGGCCAGAAACCCTTAGTGTCTGACAAAATAGAAGACACTCTTAGAACCAGAAGGAATTGTTAACAAATTAATTTTTACTAGAAATAAGGTTTCTGACTACGAAGAGAGAAAGGGCTTAGAATCATCCATGAACAGAAACCATGAAGGTAAATAATTCTGTTTATGAATGAGACTAAATTACCTTATTCTAACACAGAGATGGAGTTTCTGAACAAGGGTTTTCTTTTCTTCCTTCCCTTCCATCCCCTCCAAATAGAAAATACAGGGAATAGAGGTCAAAATAGATACAGATTTATTTATTAGCATTCTGAAATTATCCAATTATCTGTTATGTGATTATGAATAGCTATCCAATTCATAGAACATAAATAAATTACTATTCTCTATTTATCTATTCATTTATCTATCTAGTGATGAAATAAGTATGGATAAAAGCACCCTCTTTTAATGTTATTGAAATAAAACAACATCTATCTGGTAGATTTATAAGACAAACTGCATATAGATCGTTTGGGCACTAAGAGTTTAGGAAATCAAAGCATTCATAAGAAAAAAAAGAGAATTCTCTTTTTTAGTAACACTGAAGTTCCCTTCCACAATTGAAAAGCAACCTTTGCTGAAAATTATTGCTTCTCTGTAAATTATATCAAAGATAGCATTGTTTTCATGTATTGGAAACTTCTACCTTCTCAGTTCCACTCAAATATTACATTTGTCCATAGTATATAGAACATGAAAATAATGTTGTATTTGTTTAGTCATTAAAAATGTTGTTTTAACATAATTGTCAACTATTACTTTTATTCATTGCACTGGGAACTAAGAATCAATTCAATTATACTAACCTATCTTTGCTCCAACACTGCAAAAAGAAACACACATTACTTAAATTTACTTTATTTTCACTAGCATTTAATACTTCATTCATTATATATTCCACTGACCAAATAAATCCAAGTATTATCTTGTGTTAATTCAACCTTCTACAGCATTAAAATCTCTGGGATTGACTTTAAAAATAATCGAAAAGGCAACTTTAGCTCCACTAAGTATCATAACGCCATTCAATTAATTTAGTTTATTTGGAGGAAATGAGCACAAAACTGTACATGATAGTTTAAAAATACATCTTCTCCTATAGACAGAACTTTTTCCTTTGTTTACAGAACTTCTTATTCAGAAAATTTTACTCTACAAACTGCATAGAATTCTATTCTTTCACTAGTACCACACCTATACCTGTGTAAATCATTTAATTTTACTAAAGTCACTACCATTCGAATGTTATGAAAACAATACAACAGAGGGATAAATAATTTGCATATATAAACATTTTGTGTCATATCTCCTGCAAGCATTTTAAGAAGTAGCCAGGAGATTCATGCGCTTCACATGATAAACCTTAAATAGAATCGATTTTACAAAATTGCAAATTATCTTTTGATCAAACACAAGGTATCTGAAGATCTGTAAAACAATGCTTCCAAAAATCTCTAATAACTGGGGAGAATCCTGGCACTGAACTTTTCAGAGAGGGGGAAGAGATTCAGTTTGACTAATGTCATAAAATGAACTACATTCCCTAGAAGATAATGAATAGTTAGGGAAAACTCTGTTCAAATTCAGCTTCTTGTTTTTTTTTTTTTTTCTTTTTTGCTAAAAAGCAAGGTCTGCTTTTACAATAAAAATGCTATGTCTGAAACAAAGTGGCTTTTTATATGAGAAAGCACAGGATTAACTGTTCTGTTTCATTTTATTTAAAAGCTGACATTGCTGCTACTGTCTAAGATAATAAATAAAGTAAGTGACAGAGCAAGTGATGCTCTCAGTCTGCTACTTTTATGCCTTATGCTTATTTAATTCTCTAGGTTTTAAGGATCATCTTGTAGCATGACCAAGACAAGGGCCTACTCATTTTTAAAACACACTATATTTCTAAATGTGATTGGATACTCTGAAATCTGCTAAAGTACAAAGAGAAAAATTATATGCAAAGGGGAGCCCCTACTTCCTTTCCCCTCCAAATCACATTTTCTTTTTTTGTACAACATCAGTACATGCTAGAGAAAGTCTATTTCAACTTATACATACATTTTGTAATGCTTATTTTAAATAAAACATAATTTAGAAATGTCTACCTCATTTTCAAGGAAAGTATAGAAAGTAAGATAAAGACTAAATGATGAAACATACTTTTCCAAATACAACTAAAAGTATTGGACAAATAACACAAAACTGGAGAGATCTTATGGCTTGCTTTGCCCAATCACACCAATCAAGAAAAAAAAGAGAGGAAACAAGTTTAGACATCCTGCCAGGAGCCTGCTCCAGGGCAGACTCTCCGTGGGGTCCCAACCTCCTTTGGGCACATCCATCTCCATGGACTGCAGGTGGATAATCTGCTCCACCATCTACTTTGATGGGCTGCAGGGGGACAGCCTGTCTCACCATGGTGTTCACCACAGGCTGCATGGGCATCTCTGCTCCTGTACCTGGAGTACCTACACTGCCTCCTTCTGCACTGACCCTGCCATCTGCAGAGCTGTTTTTCACACACATTCTCACTCCTCTCTCCAGCTGCAGTTAAACAGACTTTTCCCCCCTTCTTAAAATACACTATCCCAGAGGTGCTGCCACCATCCCTGATGGGCTGGGTCTTGGCCAGTGATGGGTCTGCCCTGGAGCCGGCTGGCATTGGCTCTATTGGACATGGGGAAAGCTTCTGGCAGCCCCTCAGAGAAGCCACTCCTGCAGCCTCCTGCTACCAAAACCCAGCCAAGCAATACTCAATACACCCTCTTACAGAGCTAGACCAAAACAACATACTAGTTAGTATCCCTTTTTCTAGGCTATAAACACTACTTGGTCTGGAAAGTCAAATATTATTTGAAATTGGTTTTTATTGTTTAAAGCCATTCTCAAACAAAGCTAGGATTTTGCAATTGTTGATATGCTTTAAATTATTTGGTGGACTTTACGAAGCTACTGATTAAACTAACATCAAGCCTGCTGCTGCTCCTATACTTCAGCAATGTAACTTTTCCTTTACTGGTTCTTTTTACAGTCGACCTCTTCTTTCTTTAAACTATCTTGCCACTGCACTGACTTACTAGCTATACTTTCTCTACTTGTACATTACTTGAAAGAAACAAGCCAGTGCAAATGCCTGTATCTGAGTGGAAAACCAAAGACCATCTAAAAATATGTCATCCAAAGATCATCACTGTAGCTTGTTGACTTCACACCCATGTGATATCAACTTCTTTTGACAGTTCATTAACAGCATGAGCAATCTCTTAGTCCCCACAATTGTGGGATATCTGAAGACATTCTAAATATTTTAGAGCCAAATTTACTACAAACTCTACTATCAAATACTGTCCTCTTCCTGTCATTAGACAGGAGAAGTATTCAATATGAAAAAAAAATTACATCATTTTGACAGACGGGTTGGGGGTTTTTTTGACTTGATATCAACTTTTACTCCAACAGCACCAAAATTCCTCCAGACCTTGGTAAGATCTGAACTCCTTCATTAAAAACAGTAACTTGATGGGGGACAATTCTTATAAATAAACAACACCCATCAAAAACCCCACAAACCACCACCAAAAAAAATCCCACTATGTAAACATCATGCATCTTAATTTCCTTCCATTAAAGGTCTGTGTTCATATAAAGAATTTGTTGTATAGCCAAGCTTACTGTGGCATTATGATTCTCTTCACGTAATCTTTTCTCAAGATTACTGAAACATGCTAGGTTGTCTTGGCTCCCCTTCATAAAATAAGCTTAATGACATCAAACACAAAATAAACAAAGGCCAAAGATACATTTCATTGGTAAAAATGTGTTTTCTACCCCTTTGCTTTAATTTGGTCACGTCTACAACACCAAGTGAAGCAGAGCAATGGTAGCCTGTCTTGAGAATGCAAGACTTCACACTGAAGATTCAGTGTCCCTCTGAACATGGTTCAAGCACTTTTTAAGTCTGTTCTTTTCTGAAACTTCAAGTTTTGATCATGACTTCATATTCAACAAACAGTCCCCTACAGGCCAATGTACTTTCTTCCTCATTGAAAATTTATGAAGTCAGACCAGTATCTAGAATGCAATACATCCCTCAACATTCGAGTATATGACAATAAATTAGAGGTTTCCAAAGCCTTGAGAAAGATTATCCTAATTAATTTTAACAGATGAACTCAGGATTAACTTCAAATAAAAGAGAAAATGATTATATTATTGTTATGAAGCACTACATCATTTACATTTAAACACTAGCTATATTTTATTCATATATAGAAAAAAATATTTGTTAGAAATGCTAAAAAAGAAACTCCTTTGGCTAAATATAGATTTTCCCTTTCCAAATGACCCAGAACTAAAAGAGAAATTGGAAAAGACATTGGCTAGATAATGATTTACCTAAATAGAGTTACTGAAATCCAGCTCCAGTTTCCGTTATGTAGCCAAACAGCCTGCAGGTATAATATCTTCAGCTGGCACCAGGCTTAATGCTTTTTTATTGATCTGCCCATGGCTTAAGTGCACACATAGGATATGGATTGTTAAACAATTCTTGTTATCTATCACTGATTATGGAAATATAATACATCTTGCAGCAGCATCTGCACTTTCTCTAACATGAAATGCTACTTAAAGCAAACTGTCCATTTTATCCTGTAACTCTCAAACAGTTGTGGGGTTCTTTGTGTACCAGATAAATGGCTGAATTTGTTAAGTACCAATTACACAAAAAGCCCTCTCTGTTAGAGCCCATGGTATAAGTGATAACATATCATTAGATTCTTTGTATTTGATTTGCAACAAACGCAACATATAATTATAACGGAAAGTAATAAGTACTTTCAGATTATTTCTATTTCTTCTCTTCCCCAATTGATGCTTTGAAAATTTCAACAAATTTGTGGAATTTGCTCAAGTCAGTCTTTGCAAAGGGTTTGGGACAGCTATTAATACTACATGCTGAGTGTTTCCTATTTGGTGCTCAGTAGGAATTAATAGAAATAAATCAATTCTATTTTCATATTTTCTTTATACTTTTGTCTCTGTTCTTGTCACAAAGACAAGAGTATAGCACTGCCATCATAGCATCAAAGTTATAAGGAAAAATGAGGCTTCTGCAGTCCTCTAGTTCTTTTCCTCCCAGAACGGAATTCCGTAGTTGTGTTTTCCTTTCTACTAACATCAAATCTGCAATAAGTTAAAAAACACATTCTGTACTTTCCTTTTGTCCAAACACTGAAAAAAGACCCACCTGATGTGAATTCAGACACTGAAGGTACTTTTAAAAGAAGTCTACTTCGGGGCTCGCTCTCATGCATTCTGCTATGTCAGGTTACCAACCACTCCACAAATGTTAGTTGAACAGTAACAGAGAACTGTCAAGTAAACAGGAGAAATCCTGACTAAATTAAGTCAGTGGCAAAACTCCCAGTGACTTCAAAGGGGCGAGGATTTCATCCTTATCTTGTTGATCAAAGCAATTATTTCACTGTTCAGAAGGACCAGACTGCTGCACCTGCCAAGAATTTCTTAAAGCAGCCTACCATGGTGAGTCTTAATCGTATATACCTCTATAACTATTCCTTTTTCATTCTACTAAGGTAAATTCTTCAATTGACATAAATATAACACCATAAACAGCATCCACAACAAAGATCCTTCCTTCATATTAGCAAATGTGCCAGACATAATAAAACTCTCCTTAGCATAACCTTACCACAAGTCTGCAAATGAATGATTATCACTCCCTTAACACCTGTTCCCAACCACTGATGGTCATGCCTGCTGAAGTGGCATACCTGCATTAAATAAGAATTATTTGATCCAACAAATAAAGTGCCTTCTTGGTTTGGCAATGCTGTGTTACAAAAAAAGCTTCCTATTTTACCGTGAATCACAAAGTACACACTGGAAGGAATATCTTCTACATGCCATGCACTCAAATTCAGAGTAGATTAACTGTGAGTAGTATAACTGAACACCTCTTCTATTTCTTCACGGGGTTTACAATATACACTGTAACTACACTGACCAAAATGATGTCATGCATATGCAATTCAATAGCCAGAGAGAATCAACTTATCCACATGAGAATCAATTTCACACTAAGCTAGAAGAAAACTGGTTTTAATGTGCTGCAAAAATGACCAAAAACAAGGCTCTTTTTGACATAGACACCAGTATTTTTTATTTGGAAATATTTGAGAAATCTGTTGTAAAATCGTACAACAAGCATTTTTCCCTTGATAACTAATTAAATGAAGTAACCAAGCACAACTGCTTCATTTTTTCTCCTCAGACTGGGAAATTATTGCAAAGTATTAATTCTGCCAATACAGCTCCTTTGTAGGGAAACATGGCAGTTGTTTACTGCCAAAGGCATCATAAGAACTTGTCTTACTTTCAGAAGGACTTTTAATCACAGGAGCATGAGAAAATCCAATCTGTAACACGTTATACGACCTCTTCTAGATCTTAACATCTTAAACTACTTCATCATATCTAGCTGGAGTCTATTTTACATTACTCCATAGAATCTCCTCCATCTCAAGAACTTTCTGGTAAAATGTAACCAGACCCAGGACATCTAACATAATTTATTGCACTAACCTTAATCTCCTGCATAACTCCTGATGCATTGTTCCATGCTTTATTAACGACCTGATTCAAATGAGAATGTCAGTTCATAACTTCATTTAAGCATCTCTGAACAGCAACCTAATACCCCTAATGACTACTCCGGTTACAAGAAACCTGCTCCATTTTAGAGAAAGTAAAACCCAACTAATTCATATCTATTTAAATAGATTTTAAAATTGGAAAGTCTGATCCTTCAGCAAGATTTTACCCTGAAATGTCCTCCACAAATTCCTATATGTAATTCAAGCATCCATTTATTTCTAAGCTGGTTTCAAGAATGCCACCAGCAATTATTTTCACTTTAAAAACCTTCAGTTTTGACTGAGAAGTTTATTTGAAAAAAGTGCTAGAAGAAACACATGCTTATCAATACTCTGATACAGTTTCAAGACAATTACAAAACATTTCTCAGTGCATCTGTAAAATTTAATATAGTTCAGCACCACATAACTTACATTAAAAAGGTTGTTCATAATATTTACTACCTCTGGTTGCTCTATTTCTGTTCACCCATCCATTTGAATTGAGGCATCCTTCATCATCCAGATACATCAGACCTTCTCTTTGATCTCTAATGGTAAATTTACAGGCTGACTAAATGTTCTTTGAAACACAGTGTAGCACAGCTGTTTATTGTTACATAGAAGACAGTAAGTCATTAAAATTGAAACTCAATTAAAACAGTGGAACATCCCCCTAATCATTTCCCAACTTTGAAGTAATACCCTTTTTGGTGATATCTCTAATTTACAGTTAACTAGTTTTCTTAAAGTGGAATAAGTCAAGCTTTGGTTAGGGTCAAAATTAATAAAGTACATCTTTCATCAAAAGACAGAGAGCTCCTGGCAATGCACCCTGCTGTGGTATTTGCACTTTTAACACGCAGCAAACACCCACCAGATATGCAGCCTACGATGATAATCGCATGAAACTCATCAAGCCTGCAGTTTTTATCAGTTTGCTGAAGGCTTTTACAATCATAAAAAAAAGTACTTCAGCATTATGTAGCTAACTATACATTAGTTTTTTATTAGTTCTTTAGCAATATTCTAATTAGTAGAGGGTGAGCTACATCTTTGCCTCAAAGTCTAACTGAATTAAAACAAAACCTTAAGGATTCAAGTTTATGAACTCTTTCCTTTTGCGTGCCCTGTTATCATCAGTCTTTGTGTTTTAGCCAGGATACAATTAGGAAAAAAAGAATTATTTTTAAAAAATTTTGAAATCTCCCAGAGTCATGAAGCACCTCATATGTTTGATTTTATGACCTTTTCCAGCTTAGATACTAGATCAGGGATGGGTGAGTCTGAATAAACACAGGGGGAATGGAAACATGAATTTATGGACCTTCACTTACCATGTGAACATTAGCTGAACCACTGATACCAGGCTCATGAACAGACTTAACAGCTGACTGTTCACAAAATGTGGAACAGTCATTAACATGCTCTCACTCATTAAAAATCCAGAAAAATAAAAAAACCTGCAAGTTTAATACTGATGATACACAGTAACAATGTAATGATGTCAGGCATTCAGATTCAGGAAGATGTTGCCCTTTTTCTCCCTAAGAAAAATCCATCAAGACCATGGGGGTGTAATTCACAATGTAGCTGCTGAGCCACATTACTTCAGCCAGATCAGCATCCAATCTGTGCTAGAGGCGATCACTCAAAAAGACCAAAAAAAAAAAGTGAAATTGAGATACATTCTACACCTCACTGACAGTCATCCACAACCCAAGATGCTACCTTGAAGTGGCACTATTTTAATCCTTAGGCTGATATTCAAGTGTATGAGTGACGCTTGCCAAGGTCCTGGCTGTGTCCCACGCTCTCTAAAACCCAGCATGTCCAATCACATCTGCCTCCAAGCCTGGGATCCAACCACCCAGAGGCACTGAAAACCACCCTACATCACCAGATGGATCTGGCTGGGTAATATCTTCCCTGAAGTTCAAGAGCTCTCTCTCAAATTAGTGCAGTTAACCTCAGGGAATAATTCTTTAATTGCAGTGTAGTTTTCCACTGCAGAAAAGAAAAAGAAAAAAGGGGGGGGNGTGAAATTGAGATACATTCTACACCTCACTGACAGTCATCCACAACCCAAGATGCTACCTTGAAGTGGCACTATTTTAATCCTTAGGCTGATATTCAAGTGTATGAGTGACGCTTGCCAAGGTCCTGGCTGTGTCCCACGCTCTCTAAAACCCAGCATGTCCAATCACATCTGCCTCCAAGCCTGGGATCCAACCACCCAGAGGCACTGAAAACCACCCTACATCACCAGATGGATCTGGCTGGGTAATATCTTCCCTGAAGTTCAAGAGCTCTCTCTCAAATTAGTGCAGTTAACCTCAGGGAATAATTCTTTAATTGCAGTGTAGTTTTCCACTGCAGAAAAGAAAAAGAAAAAAGGGGGGGGAAAAAAGAAAAAAATTAGGCCAAAACCAAAAAACCAAAACAAAAAGAGAAATCATTTATTAGTACAGACATCCATGGCTCTCTGAAACTCATAACCCAAGAAAATTTTAACTAAACTTATATTAGAACTGCAGTTTAAAGCTTTGTTATCATATAGTTATGCACGTTAAAAACAATCTTCTAGTACAGAGTTTGTCATGCTTATACTAAGACCCAAGGCAATTTCAGTTTCCAATGTTAAAGCCACTCTTTTACCTAAAGTTAAAAGACCTTTAAAACTATTTTTTTTTTGTTGTTTCAAAAAAGCACTGGGAACTTTCCTGTATGCAACTCAAAACCAGCTGTACTTTGCAAGTAAAAACTTTCCAAGTGCCTGGCTCTCTGCAGATTTTTGGCAAATCTGTTTGAAAAATTGAAAAGTGGGGGCCTGAGCCAAAGCTTACTGAAGTCTATGGAAAAACTCCCACAGATTTCATCAGGATTTGGATTAGGCTCTGAAAAAGTCTGAAGTAATTGAAAAATCAGTTCTGCATGTACAAAATATGAAATTTTCACTAGGTTTAGATTTATTGGACTCCTTTATGGTAATGTGGAAGAGCAAATACACTGTAAATGGTGTTAGTGATGGACATATAGTTTTACACTGTTAATTCACCAGAGTTCCATAGACTTGTACATGTTACTTACACTGCCTACATAATAGAAATTATGAAATCAATCCCACATATACAAACAACTTCATTTTAAAATTATCTGAATATTAAGAAAAAAAAAACATTAATACCATCATTGTTCAAGTGGGTTTTTAATTTCTTTTTAACTGAAGACCAAACATTCACTAATCTTTTTAACTGAAGACTAAATAGACCTTCAAAAGCTATAAGATAAATTCAGTGATAACATATAAAAAAAATAATTATGCAAACAACTATCTCACTCTGGGCACACTTGCTTAGAAGATTTTATAATAATGTAACAGCAATTTCAGCTAAGGTGCACCTAATTTATGGCAGTGTAAGAGAATCAGATTTACTCAACCTAAATGTGCCAGAAAACCAAGAAGAATAGAAAATGCAAAATAAATGGATTGTGGTACCTGAAATAATGGCCACAACATCTCCTGATGTGTAAACAGTTGCATCTCTGCTAACTGAAGGATGCTATTCCCAGTCAGAAGAAACTGAGTAAGTCAGTTTACTTGACATATCCTGCTTCATTCATCTGTACCATCTTTCTGCTTATAACTATTTGTGGATGGACAATTTGCCATGGTTGTATTTAAGAAAAGTAGACAATCCCTGTAATTTTTTGGTGGTCTTGTCCAGATAGGGATTGGAAAGGAAAAGTAATGTCATGCAAACTGCAGAGCTAATTATGGTCTTCAAATGCCTACAGCTCATGTATGAATACCAGCGCACTTCATCATTTAAGCTTTTCTCATAGGCTGTTCTTCATATATCACAGGAAACAAAGCTTAGGGGAACCAAGAAACCTGGTAAGTGGAAATCCAAAGACTAACTAGACATAAAAGACTGAATCTTCGTTAATATCATACCTTAAATAAAATTATTATGCTACATTATTAAAGTTTGGCTTTATTTTTTTCAAAAGGGCATAATTTTTGCAGCCTCTTAAAATACCTATCCAGGTTTTAGCTTTACTTTTTTTTTTACCTGCTACTACTGAATCTTCTGAAATGGAAGGTCAGAGACTGTAAACCTTCTCCATTAGCAATACTTTTTCCATAGTTTTGAACAATTACCTTATTAATGCAGATTTCAGAAGTTTATTTTTGCTTGTGGTGTCTAAAGGTTTCAAACAACATAGAAAATAAAGTCCAGTGACAAGCAGGATCATTAGGGGAAATTTTTTCAACTGACAATTATTTTCACCAAAAGCTTACCTCAACATTATGAATCATTTGTGACCACTTATACCTAAGTAGGGCATATTAAAATTTAATGGATTTCAACACAAAGAGCCAGCAATAGAATTGTGCACACCAAGGCACTAATGTGTTGATCCGAACTGTACTTAGTTGAGGCAAGTTGGAATTGCAATGCTGCCAACTAAATTTCATAGTACCACAAATGAATGAATCCCAAATCTCAAGAGGGATTTCTTTTTTATTCATTATGCATGACATTTTCCTCTTTAAATTATTCATTTTTTAAAAAATGTTATTGCTTTAGCCTTCTTAACCTTTGTACTCCTTCCCCTTGTGGTTTTTGCCAGCTGTAATATCAATTGAGGAGGGGAGATGTTCTAAAAAACATAATAAAAACCTTTTCACAACCCTACAAAAAAATGTGTCTTGTTACTCTTCCATCTTATTTTTCCCCTTTTCACAACACTGGAACTTGGAATGCCCTAGGGGGGAGAAAAAAAAAAAAAAAAAAAAAAAAAAAAAAGCATACATTTTCTATCAGTGCTTTCATTTCAATTTAAAAAAAATTCCAATGCTTTACCATTATTTATATAATCCCTGGAAATTAACCACTTGGAGAAATATCATTTGAGTCCTGCAGGGTGATGAAAGTTGACCAAGTGAATTAAAGACCACCTCAGATATTGTTCCCTGCTTTATTCCTACATCTGATATTCAGATTTCCAGTTTTCAGTGTGCTCACCTGAACCAAGCCAAATGATGTAAGAACAGGCTACAATGTGTTGTTAGACTCACCACCATCTATTTTAATCTCTGTTTTAACAGTAAAACACCTAAAAAAAGTGTACATAGGAGTTACAAACAAGACTGCAAGGCATATTTGAACTTATATATAGGTATTACAGTATGACCTTGAGAACATCACTTATCTTCTGCATAGTTCAATTTTCCTTTCCACATAAATAAATTACCAAAGTTACTAAAACAATAGAAATAAAAGTTTTAAAGTGCTAAGGAAGTTACAATGGAAAGAAATTACAAAGAGTAAAGATCCACATCAGAGAGCCAAGCAATCAAGTTTCTGGCTCCACTAAGCTGTTCTTAAGCTTCTCTTAAGGATCCACAAAAACTTCTAGCTGTAAGCTCTCCCAAAATTCTCCCTAATGACTTGCTACTCCCCTTCCTTTTCACTAAATCAGCTTTATGGGACAAGGAACATATTTTAGCCTCAAAAATAGAACCCAAACAATTAGTTTAAAATTTTTGATATACTACTATTCACTTATTTCTAAGCTTTTATATTAAGGTACAACTGTCCATTGTGAACAGCTGATAATTTTCTGAAAAAATATTTTCAACACAAAGAACCAGAAGTCAAATTAACGCTGCAGGATTGTATCATTATGTAGCATATGTATCATGTTCCATTATATACTATATCATGTCTCATTGTTAGCTCACCCAACACAATTTAACAGGAGTGCATGACAATGCTAAGGGCTGTAAGAGTCAGAGCAACTTCTTTGCTCTTATCATTCTTATGTGATTATCATTGCAATCAGACAGAGAGAAGAAAGTTATGTTTAAACTGGCACAACAGTTCAGCCATGCAGAGCTGCACAAATTGGACACAGAAGTACACAATGATTGCATTGTTTAGGGATTTAGTCTCTGTTACACCTTTGTCAAACCTTGCAAAAATCTCCTTGCCCGACAGATCCAGACTGGAACCACAGGATTTTCCCTGCAGTTACTGCTTTGGGGGACCCAGGTTGAGAGCTGACCAGGAAAAGGTCTTCCTACCCTTTTGTTGCTATCTCTCTGTCAGACTCATTTACTACCTTGGGTGGCTAGTGATGGGGTCACTTGCTCCAGCTATCACAGTGAAGGGACTGTGCCTGCAGTTTCATGGACATCAAAGGGCACAGGATGGAGAAGGAAACCAGAGATGGCAAATGTTGAGAGGAGAAATACAGAAAACAATTGAGGATAATCAGAGGGGGAAAAAATGAATCAGAGCCATACTGGTAGCCTTACTAGAAGGAAGAACTAAAAGGAGAAGACAGAAAGTACACATTTCACCAAATCTATGTTTGCCTTAAGGCACTATGAAAAATATGGGAATTTCAAAAAGACTTTTACAGTGATGATAGATCTGTTGTGGTTTCAATACAAGTAGTACACAAGTTTTCAACCTGCAAACATACATTAACTTTCAAAACAGGCAAATACAAGTTTTGAGTACTTAAGAAAATGAAGAATAACAAATGCAATACTTCAGTGACATATAGCTGTACTTCATATACATATATTAAACAAATTTAGCCAGCAAATGTAAGAAAAATCTTACTGTCTATTTAAATGAGGACTTCAGTTTTATATTATACATTGAAACAATAATTTTTCACTGATTGTAAACAACCCACTTCCTAGGGAAATCCATGAAGTTATTTAATTGATCGACCTGTATGATTTTAAGGAAGTTAGAAAAGATGAGTTAGAGTTTGCCTTACAGCAGTTAAAGTCACTTAATGTCAACTTCATATTTAAGGGCCTGTGCTAAGATATCTGTAGAAATGAATTGACACAGTGCTTTGGGCAGTAAAAGCTTCCAGGTACATCTAAGAAAAAAGTGCTTAGCAAAGTGATTTTCAGTGAGAAATAAGCACTATTATTAAGGTTTAGATTTCCTGAATTCAAAGATACTTCCCAATGTCCTTTAGACACTTTGAAAATGCTACTTGAACGGAAGCAGGCAGGGAATAGTATAAACAGATGAGGGGTACTATGATAAAGATAGGTAAAATGCTGAATCCAATTTGGTCAATGCCCACCAGTTTAATCAGTCAGTGCTGAATAGTGCTCAGGTCTACAAAATCCTTTCAAGTTCTTTCGACAACCTTTGTGAATACTCTTCCTTACACAGATTTAATAGCAGTCCTAAAAAGCTTTATAAATACCCAATATCTTGAAACTAAAAAAAAAAAAAAAAAATCTAAAATCATTATTTTGAGGAACCAAAGTTACTAAAGGAAAAACAAAAAAGTAGTTCAACATTTTATTCCTGCAGAAAATATATGGAAAATATCATAAGTGAGAATCACACTTCATTGTGCACTATCGTCTTCTGCAGAAATAAACAACACTGGACTTGTGTCGCATCTGTGAGAAACAACCCACAGTTTTATACACTTCTTTGCACCACCATGAGGGGCTACACAAAACTGACAATGCATCATGGTCTCAAGTTCACAATACTTAAGTTACAGGAAAAGATCTCAAACCATGCTCTCTCAGCCTCACATGATTTTTATAAGTATCTGCTGGTGGTTCAAAAGCATTGTCTGGGCCTCAGGGACAACTTCTGTATCTGTGACTTCTTTAGGCTACTTGAAATTCAAACTACATGATTCTAACTTCTCCAGGGGAAAAAAAAGTTACTGTAATTGCTACCAAGATAACATTACAAACACAGACTGGAACCTGTGTGAGTACAAATGGAAGCCACTACATTTTTCAAGATATTCTGAATTTAAGACTATTAAAGTTGGAGAACTTGACTTATACTGCATGTTCCCTTCCACTAATGACCAATGAAGAATTCATAATTAAGAGTGTAAGAGAGGAATTTGCAACTAAAAAATCCTATTTCTTCAGATCAAACTGTTACTAGTGTTTCTTCAGATACACTCAGTGAACTAAGAACTTGCAGCAATATTTATGTCTAATTCTCATATATAAATTACTATTACTCTCCCAGGATCTCAAATCCACATGTTTTTCCAATTAGTACTAACATTCTCCCCAAGTTTAATAGCATGTAAACAGAGAGTTCCTTAAGGAATATGACACATTCCGTTTCATCCCAGTTTTCCAGTGAAGAAAACAGCTTTCAAAGGGGCAGTATTCACTCATAAATACCACCACAGGATTTTGAAAACAAGTTTTTATAAGCTTTTGCAAGGAAAAGAAACCCTAGAAAAATCAGTCTTCTAAAGTATGAATATAGATTCTGGGTGCATATATATACTTAATGTGGTAAAGAACACTGCCTTTAAAGCTTGCATTTACCCATTGATAATCTACATGGTAGAAACATTATTATACAAAGTAAAATTATAATCAGCTTGATAAATTAACATCTATGAAAACAAAGCATCTAGTCAAGTAAACACTACCATGCTGATTCTGTATAAATACAGAACGGGAAACATCTGGTTAGGCAACAAATTTGTAGAAAAGGGTCTTGAAACTGAGATAGGGCAGAATACAGTACAATATACTTCCTGCACAGACTGAAGGAAAAGTATTCTCCATTTCGGAAAACAAAGAGTAAGTTTGAAAATCATTCATAAAAAGAATGCTAGCATTTTTTCACAATCAGTATAAAAGAAAAGCTACTGGAGGAATGTACTAAAAACATTCCAAAGTTTTAAACAATTAAAGAACATCATTAACTGCCAGCTCCACTTTCAAAATTCACAATAAAACACTGATTTGCAGGAAAAATCATGTATATCAAATATTAGGAAAACCTTCCGACAAGGACACTAAGCTACTATAACAGCTATCAAGATATTGTTCAAGGTGTTTAAGAGTTCAGATAAACTTTGTCACTGATGTTCTGAATCCCTTAACCCCATTGCAACACAAAGGGGAAAATCAGATAGGCAGTCATCTTGCCTTCTAACTCTAAATTTATATAACTTTCAAATATTACACTTACACAAAACTATTTGTAAGTCCTATTTCCTGGATGCAAAATATTCATCCTTTTCCTTATAATTTCAGCTCTAAGGATTCAGCCATCTGGGAAGAAGTCAGTCTTTGGCACTCCAGAGATTTCAGTGATGGAGATCAGTAATTGACTTACAGTTAAATAATATTTTTTCTACTGCTCCAGTTATACTCAACTGTGTGAGTAAATCGTGCTAAAGCACAGTACAATGATCTCCTAATGAAGCCAAGAGATAAAAAATACTGGAGTCAAGTTAAAAAAAAAACAAGGCCGAAGAAAAAGGATGATCTAAAGAAAAATAAAGTCCTTATTTAAATTTAAAAATCCTTGCTTGAACAAAGCCTTGAACTGATACAGGCACTATTTGCACATCATGTCAGGAACTATTATAGGAAAAGCAGGATCGCATTCTAGTCGAAGACTAACCGAGCTTCCCAAAATATGGGTGAGGCAATACTGTAAACAGACCTCCAATCAGACTGACATCTAAACAAGTCTTCTCACACCCATACTTAATACACATCAAGGTTTTAAAAGCAATCCTGCATAACACACAGATATTATAAGAGACCATTAAAAGCTGCAGAATTAACTCACTGCAGGTCATCAGGATTTAGGCTATAAATTCTCACACCCATTAAACTCAATACATGACAATGTGGGTGGTCCACAGCACCTTTCCAAGCACTTCCCTGGCACTGACCCACACTTTGGGTTGGCACCACTCCCTTAACCCCTCACCATTCCTCTCATCCAGCTGTTTATGCACTGCCAAAGGCAACACAGTACATGATATAGCCTGATGTGGTTTACAGTTACAATCATACTTAGCCAATGATTCTGATTAAATTTTAATCACCCATATAAGAACATCTTACATACTGGAAAACTATCACGTCCCCCCTGAAATTTCTCTTTTTTTTTCCCTCAGAAGAAACAAAACTGAGCTGTATTCAATTTGTCTAGGTTTTCCTTAAATTGTGCTCCCCTGTGAGAACCCTACTCATAGAGAATAGAAAGAAATAATCATATCTCCTCATTAAAAGTCATATGACTACAACCCAAAGTTGGAATTCACCTTTAGTGGAAACATATTGCTGTCTTTTACTCAGTTGATGGTCCAATATAACCCCATGAGCCTATCCTATGGCAATAGTGCTTATGGAATTATTTCTCAAATTTTAGTTTGCCAGGTTCTTACTTGCTAGAGTCCTTGGTGCTTGTTTCAACTGAAAATCATCTTAATAACTTTACATCCTTCCTCTAATTTGTCAAGATCAGCATTATTGCTCTCTCAATATGCCTCAAACTACTGCAAGCTTGCTGCAAAGCCACAATTTTAACATTCATGCCCATATTCCATCACTGAAGCTATTAAAGAAAATAGTGAACAAAACCAGACCCAGGAGAGACCATGGTCTACCTCTAACATACACTCTTGGATTAACTACAAATACTGACAACTACTTTTGAAGGCATCTTTAAAAGAGCTGCATACTTCAAGATAATCATCACCTTTTCAATGTGGCTTTAGGCAATTTCTCTAGATTTCAGGGTACACCATCATCTTGAATGTATTAAATAAAACTTCTAGAAACTGAGCCTACTGCTACAGTGCTGCAATATTTGAAAGGTCCTAAGCACTTAAAAAGAAAATTTTAGAAGTTGGTTGCTATGGAAAAAGGGGTTTTCATCATTAAGAAAAAGAATGGGCTTAAGGAAAAGTGGCATCGAACAAAACCCTCAGGCTAATGCTGGTTACCCTACTGAATAATTATGGGACCATCTTTGGCTTGGCTTGGAGCTTAAACATCCTGAAGAACGTTCCCCTACATTACCGTCCAGTATTTAACCATAAATCCTCAGATACAAATACAATTCTCAGTCTCCCTCTCCACATATGGTTCTATCTTGTTCTCCTCTACCTATTCCAGTTCTCTCCTTTAAAGGCTGGGGAATGAGTTCCTCTGTTTTCTAGGCATTATCAAAGAGCTCGTGACCCAACAGCATACTTATTTTGTACACTGGTTTCCCTTTATAAGGCATCAATTTCTTCCATGTGTAGACACAACCAGTGCTTTTAGCTGGACTCAACAGAGAGTCAAATTCTTTTGATTATCCCCACTAACAACACTGTTTTCACACTGAGGAGTGGTCTTGAGCACAGGAATTCATTTCTTTTAGGTAAATCTAACCAGGCAGATGAATTACAGGAATGTACCTAGAGCACTCCAACTGCTAATGCAGAGCTAGCACAGGCACAGAGCTAGCTCTGAAACACAGAAATGATACAAGTCATGTTGCCAGCCTCAACTCCTTCTGTCTGCAGATCTGCTTCTAGCAGACCACATTACTTGCCAAGGCAGAGATGGCCAGAGAAAACCTGAACAGGTGACAAGACAAACATGTTTAAAAAGTGTCAGTAAAATCTTTATTCTCAAAAAGAAGTTCCAAGCTTTCTCAGTCTGTTCAAAGACAAACATAGAGTTTCAAATCACACAGCATATCCTGATGGAGTGTAACTACTTAAATACTATGCTATTCTGAGTATTTGACAGAAGTATTTCCCTTTAATGAGCTTCTCATTAATTAAGATAACATTTCTTAGTTTTGACCTCTTTCAAAAATTATATTCTTTCAACAGTTAATGAGTAAATGCAAAGTCTATCAAGAGCAATATTTCTTCTAATTTGTTTACAATATTTACAAATTTTACTCTTCCTAACAGAATCATCATCTAATTGCATAGTTCCCTGAAATCAATAACCCTAGTCAACTGAATAGGAAGAAGTGAATCTCCTTATTAAATCAATTCACCTTATTAGCTTAGGTGGAAAAAGTTGAACTGCAGCTATTCACACCTTTTCAAAATTCTTAGAAGGAAAAACAATGGTTATATAATCAAAGTTCAACAAAAGAAATGCCCTTCACACATATTTCAGTCCTGCAAAGAAATACTAACAGAAATTTGTAAAGCCAATATGACACTTATTCTGCCTCACTTCCTTACTTCACATGATTATGAGTCTGGTTACAGATATGGCAACAGTGTAACACTAAAGTAAATTAATATATGTTTATAGACTTTCTGCCACTGCATGGCCTGCAGCTGTTTTACCAGATCATTTTTAGTGGCACATGCAAAGGAGGGCTGCACATAACAAGGACTTTTGAGTTCCTGAAACATTTTATAGACCATTCGTATTATATTAAACAAGAATTCAATTATTCTTCGTAACGTAAGAAAGCAAAATACTGATAATCAAGATACTGCCCTAACTGTATCCAATCTTTATCAAAAACAATATCCATGAAGCCAACAAAATAAACTCCCAATTTTAAGCATGATGTATATATAAAATACCAACTTTTCCCTACAGATGTGAAGACTGCTGTAGGAAAAGGAAGGCATTGTGGTCAAAACCATAGTGATACTATGGTTTAGGAGAGTATGAAGCTGAACAGTCAATCCAGATTTGGAGCAGAAAGATGGGAAAAAAATACCTATTTCCAAGTCACCAGGAGTATCTGATGTTTACTAAGAGTCTGTCTATCTATCTCACCGAAGGAAAACAGCAGGAAGAAAATGTCTTGCAACAGTACAAAGATGCTAAACTTCAGACCCTACAGAAAAAGTATAACTTTGCTCCCACTATAACTAAAAGCAGGAATATAGGAAAGGACATGAATAAAATTTCCTTTAAAAATAGTAATTCCATGACATTCATGTAAATCATTGTGCACTGTGAAATCTTGCCCACATTCTTATTCTATATGGGAAATATTACTCAACACATACTTTAATTAGTTTCATCCTCAATTTCATGCTTTCTGTGAGATGTCACCCAGTCAATTAGTATTTTCTAAAGTTGCAGACTTTTTATTTAGTGTTATCACTACTTCATAATTTATTATATGGATATGCCATAAAGCCACTAATATAAACATATTAATTTCTTTATCAAGAAAACAGGACTTTTCACTCCTCCTTTTTCCATCACATTAGAAATATACACATGCACACATTCAGTTGAAAAGTACAAAGAAATAAGTGATAAGAATTTTCAGGATAACAATGACCATCTGTGTTTCATTTGCTGCATTACTGTGCATATTGTGTAAGAGCAACAGTAAGTGTTAAATAAAATAAGAAAAAAATCTCAGACTTGAAATTACCTTATTACCTAAGTCATTCTACTTGTCAGCAACACAAACAGTGTTTGGTTTCCACAATCAGTGAAAAACATACTGCCAAGAAAATAAAATGTGCAAAATTTTTAATTTTAATATGGAAATAAATATTTTGAATTCTGAACATTCATGAACTCCATGTCTTACCTGGCATGACAGCACCTTGCTGAGTGGCCGAGTCTGTACTTAATGAAAGGCGACCACCTTTGGCCAATCTATCACAGAAGAGAGTGATGTTCTTCTTCAGTCTGCTGGTATCTTTGGGCATGGACAACTGGCTGCTGAGAGTCAGGGCCTGCTCCTTGGAGCTCTTGGACAAACAAGTTCTTAACAAGTAAGACACCGCAGCATCCACAGTTTCTTCCCAACCCTGCATTAGAGAAAAGGAAATTAAATAAAACAAGGTGAACTGCAATATGATATAGCATATTAAAAATAAGGTAGCAAATCACGGACTGAGAATTTTCAAACTATACTGATACATAAAATATAGTTTTGGGGTTAATGAGTGTCATGAACACCCAACTTCAACTTGTACAAGCAAAAGTTGAAAAACCAAACTTCTTCCAATATTGAGGTCAACAGAGAAATCTAATTTCAATAATAACAATGTATGGACAGTATGTGATAGAACAGTTAAATTCAGTCATTGCATTAATAACTGAAAACTAGAAGTTCCTGGTTGTGGCATTTAAAATTAAGAACAGAATGGAGCCGTAAAAAAAAGCATAATATGTAGTGTATAATATTATGATGATGATGATATGTCAGGGCCAGGAAAAAAATATGTATCCAATTATACATTCCTTGGAATCACAAAGATTCTCATAATATGCCAATAACAGAGAATATCATGACTGCAACACAAAGTTACAGATATTCAGTACCCATTTATCAGACCAATTAACCTTAAGTTATGATCACAGGTGTGTCAGTGATGTGATGAACAGGGACTTTGATTTCAGCAGAGTGTTAAGCTGTAAATATTTATGAAAAGACCAGCTTAGTAATCACTTCCAGTTAAAACAAATTACACTTAGTAAAGGCAAGTAAGTTTCTTTTCACTAAGCATCTTGAATAGCATATTTAAAAGTTAGCTTTCAGTCTTTAATCTGTACTGTGGTTTTCAGTGACACAAACAAATCAAAGGCATTCCTTTAAGTAAGAATCCTGGATAGGAGAAGTCCTACTATTTGTGACAAGGTTATTAGGTTAATGTATAAAATCTAATATATCCATCTCATTTTTGCAGTATGACATGCAGATTGACTCCTCTTGATGCATTTTAGAATCTTAAATTACACTCTGTGATGAGCTTATGTGATTAATCCACAGCATCTATAATTAATGAATTGCAAGACAGTCACAAAGCTTTCTCACATCTTTTCATGACAATCTTAAAGAGCTTGGATAGAGTTAGCAACTAATATAAAGGGCTTTGTGGTCTGCCAGCTTTATGACTCACAACACCTCTTAGTATTCAGCCACCTGTAAGCAAGTTCTATGTATGTGCTGCCCACATGAACAGGAAAGTATATTTAATCACTGTAGTATTAGTGTCTGCTCTCTCAATGCTCCTGATTGGCTGGGACTTATTTCTGCAAGTCTTTGTGACTTTAGAAGTTTTGACATGTCAGTTTGGAATCACCCAGCTCTACTTGCTGCTAAACTAACAGAAGGTAACACCAAGCTCGCACTTTATGAGGTGAGTACTCAGAAAAGAAAATTCAGGGATCCAGTTGTAGTTAATACAAACCCAGAATCTTCTCGTTTTTAAGCTCTTTCTCATGATGTGTTCTACTTGATTGAAAATGCTCAGCTGAACAGCAAAATTGCCTACCTATGCAAATTTCCATGACACAGTAAGAGTAACATTTGAAAGAATGATGGTGTCAGCCCTGCCATAGCCCACTGAGCAAATAAGGTTTATGGATTTCTTCAATTAAATACATAACAGCTTTTGTGAAGGACACTACTTTTAACGCAGAGAATCAAAGGCCACCTTCCTGATCTTGTTAAACTCCTAAGAACAGATCCAGGGCAGATGCTTACTAGTGGTCAAGTACACCAGTGAGACCACACAGCCATATGCACTTCATCCTTGTCCAAATATTCTCTGTACTGAGTGTCCTGAAAATGTGATGTGTGTGTATAAAATAATTACATTTTGTAGAGGAACAGGATCACATAGTGAGGTTTTCTTAGTCAGCATTTGCCTTTCTGACTTCAGAAAAACAACATTAACTTATTATCTTATATGGATTTGCCCCCCATAAAAAATCCATAAATTAGAACAAAAACCACATAAATTAGGAAAATCATGCCAATCAATCAATCAATGCTGTAGTAGCTTAACATTTTTCAAATATTCTAGAAAGCATCCGTAAGAATGCAATGCATCCACTGACCTGTGATGGGGACAGGAAATCATCCATTCTGCAGCCAATTTAAAGAGGTTAATGAGCTGGTAAATGTTGTCTACATTCCCACATACTGGGCAATGAAACTTAATATGTACAAAGCAGCAAAAACAGCCAAGCCAGCCACTCCTAATTATACTACAAATCATGAAAAATAAGAACAACATAAACATAAGAATCTTGAGTTTCACTAAAAGACAAAGAAACACATGATTAACTGTTGTCAGCATACAGTAGCTCAGAAGCTGGCCAATATGTCTCTACAAATAAGTTGTAAAAATGCAGGCAAAAGCATTTAAATAAAAGCACTGAATTACAAGCTAACAAAAGTCAGGAAATTAAAAGTGGCTAGTATTCTGTCCTTGGCTCATACAGGTATGTTTTACTTTATACCACAGCCTTAACATTTTCCAACCCTTGTTCTTGTATTTCATTTCCATGTAAAACTGGTTTCTCAGTAGACCATAAAACTATCTTCTCCAATTCAAGGTCTGTTGACCTAATAAGTCCAGTCAAATCCAAAGCAGCCTTTATGATTAATGAAAGAGTACACAAAAGCTACATCTAAATTTAAAAAAGCTTGTGGAAAACTGTTCAGGTGATTTTGTACAAGAATTAATGGCTGCAAATAAGACTGCATTTGTCAGCAATTTTTATTGGTGCAAGGGGAGAATTGAAGGAAAAAGAAAAATTGTTCACATGGAAAGATGTTTGAAAATGAAAGTATTCTTGCCTATAGCCCACACTGCAGAATGTTTCGACTGCCACAGTTGTAATATTCACTAATGGCTTTCTGTGTAGTATGCTGCATATTTGAGGACCAGAAGGAACACCTTCAACAGGACTGTGATGCCAGTAATCCATCATTCTATGACCAGCAAGCGCTGCCGTGACTGCGACAATAAATGTCAGTCAAGACTCACAGAAAGAGGCATTATTAAATCATCCAAATTCTTCACGTAACTGAAATAGATATGAAAGATATTTAATTCATCAGTTTTATTTTTTCACTGGGAAAGGCTGGGCTTTATGTTTTGCACATTTACATTATTATTATTTTTCTCTTTTAGGTAATAGGTAGAGATTGGCACTTTCTTTTAACCGAATCAAATACACTGCAGGAGTTGGAAGACCAAATGCAGACCTGTGATACCAGCATGGCTAATATTATATTATTACACATCACTCGTGTTCCGTACAAATCGCCACGAAGGATCCTCAGATGACATGGTATAGCTGAGTGTGACCATAATTATACATTTAATCTCATTTTGGCATAAGGCTTCATCCAGAGTACCTCATTTGTAGCATGACACTTGGCTGCAAGATTCTACTCCCCAAGAGTTTAGCTGGTCAAAAACAAGAGAAACTAGACACAGAGGCAGGATCTGAGAGAAGCATTTCCATAATGTTGTTAAGATACATAGAGCACTTACTTATATGTAGGGACAAGTCTGAGAGAGGGCCTGTTGTCAGATTTGGCAGGTTTACTCATATAGTGTACCTTCTTAACACATGTATACATTTCAGAGATCTACAAGTGAATACTATTTGTCTTAAGTACAAATAAATCATTCTAATAGCATATCAGTCAAACTTGAACAAGATTCCTAAGCTGTGTGCATAAGCCAGACAAGTATTTGATTGTGCATCTTTTACTTTGAAAGCCTTTATCTTTATGACTAATATTCCTAAGGCAACAGCCATTTTCCAAGCTGCCTATGAAGTAATTTATCCTGGAGTGACAATCAAGGCAGTTCTGAAAAAATTCAAATGCAATGTGAAATATACAGCATAAAATATGCAAAATTGGTGCCAGCCAAATTATGGGAATTTTTACAGCTGTTAACTCAGGAATTTGCCTGGCTATATCTTATTTCCTTATTTTAGACACAATAGTGATTTCATCAGTTTTCAAAAATGCTAGAATACTTGCAAGTTCACAATATTAATTACAACCTTGGTATTTATGCTTATCTCAACCACCAAAGAAGAGGTTTCTGTATCAGAAAGCATTGTATATGCTAATTCACAACAAACACCAGCCATGTGCCTCTCAGCACTCTGCTTTTACAGCAATTTTAAAATATTATCTTATTGTTACACATACAAACCAGTAATCCACTAATCCACGGCTACTGACCTGGTAATATCCAACACAGGCCCAGACCATCAGCAAATCTGGCCAAGAATTTACTGTTGAATCAGTCTTCCTAACTCATATTCTTCAAGCATATTCTATATTTCTAACTGATCTATTTGTCTCAAAGAGGTGATAACAGCCACAGAACCCATAAAATAAGCATGCAACATCTGTGTGCTGTCAGAAATGGAAATTACAAACCTTCCTTGTGAGTGTCCCTGAAAAATTACAGCTAAAAAAGAATTGATAAAGCCTTTAGGAAACCTTTTGAAAATAATCAGAATAAAAGAAAAGAAAAAGGCAAACCAATAGACTCAATATCTATTTAGCACTCAGAAAAAAATGCAGCAAAATATTATTGAAGTTTTAATGTATTGCATCTAAACAGTGTCAAGAGACAGTATATTTTTTAAGAAAAGGTTTTCTAAGAAAAAATTAGTCTTGGTTGAAGAGTTATCCTTGTAACAATATAAAACCAGTTTTAATTAACATGATGCATTAGAAACACCAGTCACAGATTATCTGGAATCTTTCACAATTCACTTTTGCATTAAAAAAAAAACACAAAAACCCCCCCAAAAAACAGAAAATCCAAAGCAAAAGCACCTCCATACATATAAATAACAAAAACCTACCACCGGGATAAACTTAAAATCAGGTAACTGGCAAAATCCTACAGACTAGTGGAATTCAAGTCTGATGAAAATCCAGACAAATGACTTAAGCTTAAATACATTCCAAATCTATTAAGTGCCTAAGAAGGACATTTGTATTGAGCACACGATAGAAAAATCACAATTGAAGTTCTTACATTAAACCTGCTCTCTCTAGTCATATCTTTCCTTAAATCATTTATGATGCATAATGTTCATAATATTAATTGATCTGATTTTGACTTCTGCTGCCATTTAAAGAAATTCAGTTCTAACAGGAATTCGCAGACTGATGAAAACAATATCAAAGTGAGGATATACTTGAACATCCCAGTCAAAGTAAGAGACAGAACAACAAAAAAAAATGAAAGAAAATTAGTATGATATGTAGTTCTAGAAAAATAGTTCAAAACCATAGATGAATCAATTTCACTTTAAGTCATGAAAAGCATCCTTATTTGTGAGATGTTACTCTGAAGTCAACCTACTGTGAAGAGCTACCTTATAGGCATTATGGGCAATTAAATCTTATTTAGGGTTTGGACTTAGCAAATTTGCCTACTCCAAACAAATTACAATTTACTACAAACATAAAAAATAAAAGCCAAACAAGGCACAAAAGAAAATGCAAATCCCAGAGAAGTATGAGGTATTATATTGATAACTCAGACCACAATATGAGGAATCAAACTCTGTAGGGATCCTGGCACAACAGATATTTAAGGTATTAGTTTAAATGGTCTGTGAAGAACAACAAGGACTACAGAAAGGAATCAAGACTTGTACAGGAAACTATTAGATTTCTTTACAATATTTATCAAACTGAGTATAGCAAAACAGACCTGTGCAGAGTTATTTAAGTATTTATGCCAGCAACTATTTTCCAGCTACTTAAGAACATCTAATTCAAATATTAGTCCCCCACATTTTGAGGTTAATAGACTGCAAAAACCAAATTTAGCAAAAATCCTTTGTGAATAAAGTGGGTTCATTTAAAATTCTGTCACAGGCACACTTGTAATTCCTGCACAGCTGTGCTGTAATTGCCAGTCATAACAGCAACTTTATCTGTCCAATGTAGAAATATTTATTTAATAGGAACTCCAGCGGCATAAACAACTCTCTACAAGAACTTTTCATTTTGAGTCCTACTTGGTAAACATATATTGATAGCCTATGGCAACTTCACCTGAGAAAAATCTCTATGACAGATTCTTTCCTGGAAAGTACACTTGCTGTTCAAAAGTCTCTCTGGTATTTTAGTCCTCTGAAGTTCAATTCACAAACGACCAAACACTTCTCCATTAAATATAAATATCGTTTTTGGAGGATTCTATTCTATGGACATTTAACTTTAAAACAAGATTTGCCAAACCTCCTTCTGTAGTGTCTTCAGTTATGGAAAGAAAGTTAAAAATGCATATGGCTTAGTAATCAAAATAGTGTTTCTAAAATTATCTTACAGAATAGGCAATATTTTTCTTTTAGGAATGGTGCTCCTAAACTAATCTAATGGAAAAATCAAACTGTAAAAGAGCAATATTAAAAGCAGTGGGTGTTTTAGAAATCCAGCAAAGAGAGCATTACTAAATAAAGGTTCTGAAAGCAGCATGCATGAAGATGATAACCTCTATCTTTTGAGATTTTAATTTATTTTTCAAGTCAAATTCTGAGCAAAGTCCTGCTCACAGAAACAAGTTGCTGTTTTCAGCAGTTGTAGGGTTTTCTGTATTAATGAAACAACTGGTAACATGATTAAAGAGTTTAAGAAAGCAAAACCTGTAAGAAAGCAAAACTCTGGGTGGAGATCATAGTCATAATATTTCTAACACTGCTTAACTCTTAGATGCTTTTGAGATTAGTAATTTACTCTCGGGAAAGTGCATGCTTCACCAAAGGATTATATAGCAGGATGAATATAGATGATGGTTTCATTAGCTCCTCCATTCAAATTTAACCTCTGTATACTGCAGCCAAATTTCCATATGGGCTGCGTCCTTTCTCACTGGATGTTCATTTGCACAGAAAGACTTTCAAAATTAAGTGAAAATTAGATTAGAATTAGATCAGTAGGCTTCTTCTTGACAAGTAATGAGTCTGTGTTACTCAACTATTCTTTCAGATTATCTCATATCTCAAAATTGGAGCAACACAGAGTGTTTCCTAACACCTGGTGTGTTGAGGATTTTTTTGGACAACAGTGGTCTTTTAAGAGGGGCTAAGAGGCAGGGAAAAGGGCATATTTTTTCAAAAGATAAATTCAACTATGTAATTCCACAGTTATTCATCTAGTAATGCTTATTTCTTGTAATATTAATGCAGCCTATCTGGAATAGTGAAAGTTCATACACTTCATGGGTTTCTGTAGACACTATTCCCCAATCCTGAATTTTTGAGAGATTTTTTTCATCTTAATTTTCTTTTTAGCTTGACTTCTTATGACCATTGATCCTCTCTGGGAACTGATGAAAGAAACTCTTGTAAGCACTACATGAATGGAATGGCATGACTTCTTTTGTTGCCAGCTTCAGAAGTCTGTTGTTTTGGTTTTTAGCACTGAAATCATCTAACACTTCATCTTTCTTTTCCCCAACAAATTTTCACCAGTTAGTTAGGAAAACTAAGGTGCTGTTTGGGTCTTGCAGAGATTGTCAAAGCTGTCTGTAGGCAAGAAAACATACCAGGAGTTGTGCATCTTGCTGAAAAATGCTACATATCCAGCAATAGGTCTGCCATACATGAACTGTACAATTAGGTTCAGCAAGATAATTTTAAATATGGGGAAAAGGAACAAGACCTTGTTACACTCAGCCTGGAGGAAAAAAGTAGATAAAACATATGCTAAAACAAGATTATTGAAACTTCTCATTGCATCTCAGCCCATACTCCATTTTTATATCATTGATATTCTTAGAAAGAAACTTTTCATCTTTCACTATATCTCTTATTACATTACCAATACAATATGCTATGAAATACTGACAAATGAGACTGTGTTTCCAAAACCTGTGAAATGTGGAAGTATACACACTAAAATATTTTACATCTGGAAAAAAGACTTGTTATAAAGTTTGTTTCCTATTTGAATTCTCACATTGCTTTAGATCTACACACCACTATCTTTAAGCTCAGTTCTGTTGCTTCAAATTGTGGAATTTCTATTCTCCCAAAATGCACAGGTGAGGACAAAGAGGATGGTGGTAAACTGAACTTGCATGTTTACTTGGATAGACAACTTTTAAGTCTAGAAACCCTGTCCTATAAGAAAACATAAAGGTCATACTTTAATGATGATGAAACAGATTTGTTGTTTCAGTATAGAAGCAATTCCATCAGAATTTTGCAATCAATCATAAATCCCATTACATTTCTAATATACTAGTACAGTACTGATCAATACACAGAATCAAAGAATGGTTTAGGTTGGAAGTGACTTTCAGGATCCTCCAGTTCCATGGGCAGGGACACCTTCCACTAGACCAGGTTGCTCAAAGCCCCATCCAAACTGGCCTTGAACACTTCCATGGATGGGGGGTACAAAACCTGTTCCAGTGCATCACAACCCTCATAGCAAAGAATTTTTTTCCTATTATCTAATCTTAACCTACCCTCCTTCAATTTAACCTACCCCCCTTGACCTAACACTACATGCCCTTGTGAAAAATTCCTCTCTATCCTTCTTTTAAGCCCTTTTACTGGAAGGCTGCATAGCAATAGTCTGAAGATCTTTCAATTAGGACACCATATCAAGGGAATTCTCCACTGACAATAAATTTCTTTAAAAGAAAAAAGAAAAGCAAAATAAAGAGCCACTGATTATATATATTGAGTGTTAAGACCCTTTGCTGAACAACATTTCTGTAATCACTGTAATGCATCACTCTTGTCATTAAGCAGTTTAGATGACAACTGATCTGAACTCCTGGTATGCACCACATACTCAGTAATTACTACTACACTAAAATGGTTCTTTGTACCTGAACTAGACAGATCACCCTAACAAAGAGAAAGTTTAGAGGTCCCCATCACAATATTACATAAAGAAAGATGTCTGATAACAGAAGCTTATTTAATTTATCAAACAAAGAGTACATCTCTTACGACAACTGCAGTACTTCGCAGGGTATCCAAATTACTTTAAAAGGTGGTGATATATGCTGGAAGCAAACTAATCAAAGCAGAACACAGTTCTGCCTTGACTAATTTACACCAAGAAATAAGATTCCTAAGTAGGTCTCTGCTTACAACAGAGACAGCGGACTGAAGATTAACTTCAGGATCTCCAATACCAACAGAAAAAATAAGATGAGTGCTTAAGTTAAAATTAATTCTCAAAACTTTTAATTAAAATACATATAACCAATAGATATGTCAGATTCTCCATTAGCATAAGCTTTTTAGCAAGGTTGAATGCTTGTTCTGAGCTTGATACAATTGTCAGGGAATACAACTAAACAAGACAATAATACAATTCTTTCTGTCCTTTGAACTTTGAGAATTCATAATGCATACCAAACCTATTTCTGGATAATTTTGTTGAAAACAATTTTATGCTATCTGGAAGAAATAGAGAAAGCTTTATTTTTTGAAAACCATTACTGTTGCCAATGACCAGAAGCAAGCCTGTTAGAAAAAAAAAAAAAATCTTATAGCCCCTTCTTATCAAACACCAGAAAAATAGCAAAGTATTTTAAAAAAATGAAAATACAATTGGGCATAACTTCTTTTTATCAGATAAAGATATATTATAGATTTTCAGTAATCCATAAAAGTTTCCAACAGACCACATTAAGCTTTCTTTCTCAGACCAGGAGAATATTGGCACTTTTCTATTCTACTCAGAGAATTCACTGTGAGGAATCACAAGAATTTAGCTATAAATGAAGACCACTAGATAGTGGTGCAATTTGTCTTCAACTTGCTATTGTTGCCATAACCCACTGTCTACTCAGTAAATAAAATTAACTGCATGAAGAAAATTATTATCAGACACTTAAAGGAAGGGTGATAGTGCTTGCAGTAGTGGTAAGACCAACTCTTTGGTCTTCCAATTCCCTCTTTTGTCCAAGTTACTTAACATTTGATCTTTTGTGTTTAGACATTCAAACACTGTCAAATAATCAATCAGTTTGAAACTCTGTTTTCAAGGAAAATAAATAGAAGTAGAAAGAGTTGCAGTAACTTAGTGGCTTTACAACCACACGTCCTTCTGTCCACCTACTCCTATTAAGAGCGACTGAGCTGGAGTTGTTTAGCCTGGAGAATAGGAGGTTCAGGGGAGACTTTACCACACTCTTCAGCTCCCTAAAAGGAGGCTGTAGCCAGGTGGGAGGTGGCCTCTTCTCCTGCACAACCAGCAACAGGACAAGACAACAAAGTCTCAAGCTACACCCAGAGAAGGTTCGGGCTGGACATCAGAATGGGCTGCCCAGGGAGGTGGTGGAGTCACCATCCCTGAAGGTTTTCAGAAAATGACTGGATTTGAGAAAGGTTGGACTCCAGGATCTTTTAAGTCTTCCAACCTTAAAGCTTCCATGACTCTAGTTATCTCTGGTATACTCTGGTCCTCTTGAAAGCAGGCTAGCAGGCAGCACACTGATTTCCATATCAAAACACTATAAAAGAATGTTCGAGGTACTTGAACCATGCTCTCTTACTTCTGTTGTTGTCCAGGGTCACATACACAGTCATGAGCAAAGGACATTGACAGGAACCACCACTACTCCATTTTTAACCTTTCTCCCTAATTCAGGACTTTCCCTGCCCAGGGAAGAGTGGCAGTCTCATTTCTTCAACTTCTTCCCCTCACTTGACAATCTTATGTTACCCTGAAACAAATTAACTTCAGGCTGAGACTGATCTTTTTTGACTGAAAAATTATGGGGTTTATTGGGAAAAGCTGAAAGTGTCTTCCTTTTATTTTAGTGATTAAGGGTTTAAAACTTACTAGCTTTTTGCCCCCGTTTCTTTTAGACTTAGATGCTTCACTTTACCAGAAGAGTCTTTCTGAATGGTTCTGTTGCATGGTATTGATTCAAATAGGAGGAAGACTTATCTATTAGTTTTTATCATTTTAAAAAGTTATTGAATGCCATTTAATGTAATTTTCCAAGCTGGATGAAAGGCAACAGATTTCATGTGTTTTTTTCTCTCAAAAACCATTTATCTGCAGATGTATTATCCACTTTGTTTCTAAAAAGAAGGAGGGGAATAAACATAATGTATCTGCTGTAAATTTGTCTGTTCACAAAAATAAAGAATACAATCATATGGAAAACTGGTTCAAAGATATCTGTCATCACAGCCCACTACCTTGTGGTGGTTTTGTGGGATTTTACTGGTTTATTGGGTTTGGGGTAGGGTTTTTTGGTTTTTTTTAAGAAATTTTAACTAAAAGATAATTTGTACTAGCCTATGGCAAACAAGAAAATATTAAATATTTCAGCCTGTTTTTAAATATTTCATTCTGGTACACAGTTGGAGCTTTGCATTTAAGAAGTGGTTACAATGACATGTGGAATATAGAAAATACAGGGCACAAAAAACTAATTCCAGATGATTTGTACTGCGATCAAGAGCTAGGTTGGATTAATTACAAGAATTAAAGTGACAATTTCCAATAAATGCTAAAAATTAGAGTTCATAAAAATTACTCTTGCCAAAGATGCAATTATTAGCTCAAAGCTTCAAAAGTACTGGACAGCAATGGAAAATTCAAAGAAAATTTTTTCTAATGTCAGTCATGACAGAATTAATCCTGCTGGAATTACAGAAATAACCTTACCTTTGGTTTCGAGAGTTTAATCTCAGTAAAGGATTCTTTCCACAAAACGGTATTTTTTACATTACTCAAGAACTCCAGAGTAAAATTCATTTACTATCATGTATAAAACCTGGCAGGCTATCTAGTCTTTCCCAAATGATCTTTTTTTTTCCTCATGAATTACGTTCAGATCATCTTCTTAGAGAAAGCAGAGACACTTTTGATAGTAACTCCTGTGGCTTTTACAGGCACTTCAGGAGTTTTTTCTGACACCATTTCTTTTTCATCATTGCCTTAAAGTATATTTTTCAACTTTATCTAATCAACACTGTGAAGTGGTAAATTTATAGTCCCTTACGTAAGTTAATTACTGTAAATCATAGAGTCAATTAAAATATGCATTTCACCCTCAGGCATATTTTTCTTTCAAATTACACCTTCAATAAAATCTCAAGATCTAATACATTTACTTGGTTGGTATGATTCCAAACATAAATAAAGAGAGATGGAAATGTACTTCCTTAACACCGCTTTACAGCTCTTACTATTAACTGTAGTAACACAAATGTGCCTATGACAAGCAAGGAATGATTCTGAGCAATGAAGCACTTGTATGTCATTATTTGGTAACATCAGGAGAACTATGAAAATATTTACTCTTCAGTAAAGTTGCTCTTGATGGCTGTACTGCCAAGGGCCCTCCATCAGTCTTAAAGTCAGAATGTTTGTATCGACAGACGTATTCTCCCTTTGTAACATCTTAAACAAAGAAAGCATTAATACCTTAACGATCAGGCATAGGAGCCATCAGTCAATCCAGACACCATCCAACCATTATATAAAAACTACCCCATGTAGCATGAACCCTTTGAACCCTTCAAATTAGCCTGGACAAATTCCCTCCTCTCCCAAACGGATTTCCTATTGTAAATATATACTTCATCACAAACTCAGCATTTTTCAAATCTTTTTCTATCCAGAAAACTCAGCTTGGTAAAGGATAATCACTGAAAAACACCCCTTAGAAATGTAGGGGGGGCTTTTGTTTCAGACTTTATAGTACTTCAAATTGCTGTCAGTCCCTGTTACAAGCTAATAAGAAATATGTTAATCTAGAAGAACAGTGACCAACTCTTCTGAAAAAGATTAATAGTGTAACAAAATCTCTGGTGCATTTTTAACATTATTAATAAATCATGGATTCTTTTGTCTCCAAAAGCACCCTAAAGTGTTGTTCTACCATATATTTCAACAGATAGAAAAACATAGAACTCAAAACCAGTATACATTTGAAAGTATAGTTTGCATGCAGCTATAAAACTATGCTCTGGAATAGTATTAATATATACTTCTATAGTCTTAATATAGATTTTATTTTAGTCGCACAGTAACAAAGTACATTGGACAAAACCTCACCTAACTTCTCTGCAACTACTTTTCTTCAGTTTTGGCATCAATTTCTTAGTGGTTTCATTAGCAGAAAAATTAGGTTATTTATCCCATTGAGGCCTGAGAGATCTCATTCAATTCTGATGCTATACTTCTACAACTGTGCAGCATTCATGAAAGAATCACTGAAAAAGAGGAATGCCCTTGTATTTCCAACACTCAACAACCCTTTTAATCAGTTTTATCAAAGCGCTGCTATTTAGGTGTTAGTTAGAAGTTTACTGCCAGAAACAAAATATGATGCCAAATATCTGTTATTCCCAGAAAATATGCAAGTTTGCAGTATTTCTTCCACTATATCTTTGTAGACAAGAAAACCCAAATTTTATGTGTTCTTAGACAAAAATTTGCAGCAACAGAAACCATTTAGCAGTCTGAGTAAAATGGTGATACAATGAGAACAGAGAGCGCCACCTTCACATTTGCTAAATATCTAACTAAAGTGATTGCCAGGCCTAGAAAACAAGATACAATCTGTTCTAAATGAAATGGCATGTATAAGAATAATGTTAATGTTATGGTAAAAGAGGCATTTCTTTTTATGTTAACAGTGTATTCCAAACATTTCCCTTTTTTTCGGAAAACACTTCCATAGTTTAATGCTCACAAGGCAGAAAATGTTCTGGAAATGTAGACTGCATCCAAACTGTCTTCTAACACATTCCCTCCAAATAAAAATACAACACACCATTGTGCAGAATTGTTTGAAGAGTAAATAAAAATTCTTCAGAGTATTTTCTTTCACCAGTGTTCTACTTCACTGCTTACAAGGAAACCTGAACACCAGCTAGGAGCTTCTGTCTGTAAATATCATTGGTATGTCAGAAGATTTCCCCATTCCCTGCCTAAGCTTCTTAAATTACATTCAGATTTCTGTGGTACCATAACAACTTCAATATGGCACGTAATTCAGTATTTTGTAAAGGTTTTGTTTCTATTTCCACCTCCAGTTATTGTTGGTTTACATTTTTCATCCTGACTGCTCTGCAGGATATACATCCTTACAACACTTATGTGAAGTCTTGCAGCTTCAACATAGGACGTTGTTAACCACCATGTTAAAACCACACCAAGATATAGGCTGAAGCAATATCCTGCATTACAGGATACAACATATTGTACCATATTTTATCAAAACTTGCATCAAAGCAACCCAAATCCTGATGGCAAAATAAAAAGTAGTCATGTAAAAAAATGTTTGTTTGGGCTTTTAGGAGTTTCATAGGCACTTTCTCTGAATTCAGCTCATGGGAATGCATGTTCCTCAGTTGCAAAGCTTGCTTTTCCAAGTTTAAATGAGGACTAAATCCAAAACAAATATCAAAAAAACTGTTTTGCTTTGCCTGCTATGAGTCAATATCGTGCAAAATGCCAAAACACTTTTTGCCCCCAGGTGGAAATGGCAGAAGATCCTAGATTCACCTGGAACCCAGCACAAGCTTTCTAAAAGACCACAAACCATTCTAAGTATTCCAGGTATGCACCAAAATCCGGATTCACTGTACATTGCAAAAACTCTGTGCAGAGCATGAAAATTAAGGTGTACTTAAGATAATTCTTGAAACTAACTGGGGATCAACTCTTAATTAAGTTGAGAACATTCTTTAATACAGCTAAAGCAGTGTTTAGCTGTGGACCTTAGGTGTGGATATAAACAGCATTACTTTTCTTCACAGACTGTTCTCCAGATTTTATACACAATCTCACCTGGTCACACTCATTAAATCCAAACATCAGCAAGACATCTACAGAATGCAAAACTATATAGAGCATGGTTTGGAATACAAGGAAATTGTCTATTCACAGTGTTTTGCTTAGATAACTTTCATCCATTATATAAACCACTGTAAAAACACTAAGGATAGAGTATGGCAAATGATTAATAGACTTAAATGTCTACGACGTACTGTATTTGCTGTATGTACCTTTTCTATTTCTATTGGAATGTGGACATGTATGTTATAGAGCATTTATATTAGAGTCTTCAAAACCTGGGGGTATTATTCTGTCCTAACCGCAGGACAGAAGGTAAAAATCAGCTAAACTTATGTCAGACACTCCTACTTGGCTTGGTAAGGAAAGGTTAAGCAGAATTTAACTGGTACCACCCATATCCTCTATTGAAACATTCTATAAACTACTCCTACTTTTCCACTTTCCTGTGAAATCAGTGTAGTTTGCATTGAACACCTACTTAATAAGGCTACTTAAATTACTTCAAAGGACAGTCCAGCAAAGGACAAGGAGAAATACGGAAATTTAAGGGCTTAAAGCTCTGTGAATGGGCATTTTTCAAGCAGCTCTTACAGATTCTTACCAGCTCTTGTGTATCTTCTGCTAATGGCAAAAACGTAGCTTCCAAAATAGCAATTTGATCAGTGCTGAGCTTCTGCCACAAACTAATCAGCATAATCACCAGATGGGTGGCACTTTTCAACTTTGCAAATGCCTGGAACATGTTGGCTTGATTTTCTTCTGCTGCATCTGCTAGAGCTATTACCTGCAAAAATTACAAACATCTGTTAAATATAATTTCACCATCCATGAACACTCAACACTGAAACTACCTTTGGCACACTCTTGTTTTCCTTTAGAAGATCCTGAGGAATTCTGTTTTCCATAAACAAAAAACACAGAGTATTAAATTAGTTATCATTTATCTATATTTTTCTTTTACATACCCAAGGCAATTTCAAGTCCATATGGCAACAGGATTAATCTATCTAGTACAATCAGTGTAGAAAGGATTTTGTTTAAAGCATATTTTTAGGGCATTCCTGAAATTAATCCCCGTCATATCACATAATATATGACAACAAACTAATTTTCAGGTTTATATCACACACTAATCTCCATACGACCAGTAAGCCTACTGTATTAATCAAAAACAACACATTGATTTTATGCTATTAAAAAGGCAGCATATAATTATTTCCATTGGAACACAGCTGCCATCTGTTATTTCATTAACTCTCATGTCTCTCCATGTTTTGCCCTAGTTTCTTCAGCTTTTATGCCAAAATGTAAATATTATGGATCACGTATATGAAGGCGATATCACTTTAAGTGCCAGACATTATGAAAGAATTTTCAAATAAGATAAAAGTAACAGATTCACTTCTAATATGGTAAGAGTTTTGCTGAGTACTTCAAGATGGGGAAAAACAGAAAAGCTATTATATGATACTCTACTCAGTTCAGAAATAACGTCTCATTGTATATAATTTTGTCCACTCACAGCATTAAAAAAAAAGATATTTTGAAAAATATTGCTATTAATGTCTTCATTCTTGAAATAGAATGTTTAGACATTTGCCATCACTGGTGAAAAGACAAGATGACAGTGATTTCAATAGGCAATTGCTATAATGTCAATGTGACAAGAGACTTTCCACGGTATTTGCACTGGAGTACTTCAAGTAAAGGAAAGGTATATAGGTTAGGGGATCATCCCAGGGGAGCACAACTTAGAAGACCTGTTCTCAGGAGTGCCATTACATCTGCATGCTACCCAAATAACACTTGGTTTACAGAAGTGTTGATTATCTGATGGTTATTTAGATGAACACAAAGCACCTCTCTCAACCACTTTCTGTTCATTTATCTGCAAGATGGGGGTAATAGGTGCTTGACTGGAGTTGGGAAAAGCCTCACAGAAATGCAGTTAAAGTGTAATTAGTATTACAACAGAATTTACAAAGTAAAACTTGTAGAGCCTGATCCATTAACATTTTGGCAACAGCAGGAAAACGAAAATACTGTATGATGCATCTTCATCAGGGAAAGAGAGCCAACCAGCTGTTAGCATTTGGTGGAGGAAAACTATTTTTAATCTGCAATGCTGGCATTAAGAGATGCATGTGTGTTCCCTCCAAGCTCCCATGTGACTGGGAAGATAAAAAAAAACCAGAATTTTAGGGAACTATAAATATGAAACATTTCAAACAAAATGTGTTGATAAGTTTTGTTTCAGATTTTAAAATGTAATCTTTCCAAATAAAGCAGAGAACCCACAGGACACCCATGAGTCCAAACACTACATAAATCAGAGCCAAGTAACAAAATAAACAAACAAAAAACCCAGATAGCCACAAGACCTAAGAAATTAATCCCAAGCAGTGAAACCTAACATAACATACTTTTGTTAGAGAATAGTAATGATAGCACCACCATGTCACCTGATGAATTTGTGCTGGCATTCAATTCGCTCTGACCAAAGCCTTGATGCTTTCCACACCTCATGTTCTCCAAAAGGTGAAATTCCATACCACAGTCACTTTCCAAGAGTTATGGGTGACAAAGCCACCTGATAAGCACCACACTATGTAGCAATCTACATCAGCTGTCTCTGATCCATGTAACCAGTAATTTTATGCATTGTATAGCTTCATCTTTCTGAGACAAGCGACAACATTAAAATCTTCCTCAGTCTAACAGAGGCCTTCAAGTATCTAATCTCTTTTCCTGTCCAATATACAACTGAAAATTTGGGAAAAACAACGAATGAAGATGAATTTAACGTGCTGACAAGGTGTGCTCATTCACTAGTATACTTCATATGTCATCACTGATTGGGGTAGTACGATTCAGAATTCCTGACAAGCTACCTGTACCCTATTATGGATAATGCTCAGACAATATTAATTTTGCTGAAGATCCAGGCAAATCGAGTTACCCTTGTGTGACAACTACCTGAACTCCACTTACAGAACAAAGGCAACTTTCTAGAGTCATTCATAAATTCCCAGGTGATTTCTCACTCTGATGAGATTTGGACTAAATTTCATATTCACAGTTGCTGCGGTCGAGCTGAAATCCAGATTTTTTTTATAATCTTGAGAACTTCATACCCCAACATTATTACAAGGATTTGACTTCAATAATTTCCAAGCATAGAACATTTCTCAATGTTTTCAGCCTTAGGCGTTTAAGCAGAAAGATGTCTCTCCACGCTTATTTCATTGCTAAGTAGGTCTTGTAAGATGTCAAGCATTTGAAAACTGTAAACTAATGCAGATACAAGTTTTAAAACCAGTCAGAGTTCTCCATCATTAGTGGTAATGTAAGATATTTTTAGGGCATTGTTTAACATCCAGCAATAACTTCACAAGTAGTTATGCCTCTTGAAAAAGGCTTGCAACATAGCCCACTCTTGTACATGCAGACAAATTTCTTGAGGCAACACTGATCATAATCATTATTCTCCCAGGCTTATACTAATAATATTAAAAAATACAAATACAAATAGAATTCCAAAAATACAAAACACTTTCTTCTTAGCTAGGATAGGAAGTTGAAGAAAACTTTGAAAAAGTAAAGGGCAAGAAATGAATGTGAAGTTCCAGGGAGCTTCCTTTGTGTTGGTAGTATATTTTCTTGGAGTCCCTAATACCATTGGGACTGAAAACTCTGCCAGATTTTATGCCATATCCTAAAATGGAGAACAGGAAAAGTGACAGATAATTTGGTGGTTTTTTATTTAAACAGAAGAAGGAAAAAAAGAGCTATTCACCACTGGTAAAAATTAGCCAACTAGTCTTACTGTCATCTACTTCTAATACATTGGGTTCAGCTTCTGGAATTTTGAAGTAACTTTATTTTTAGCAGAAATAAAGTTTGAAGAAACAGAATTTTGGCATTTAAGAGAATCTCTTTACATGTCATCCATAGCACTTCTGAGCAACTCTTGTAGGAAAAGTTTGTTAAAATATGAAAGATAACATCGGAAATTTAATTATTCTGAAGTGAATACAGGGACAATGAAGCTCACAGGTGTTTTCTGGCAATTGTTTTTATGGAACAATTTATTGCAAGGAAGTTAATTGAGCCAACACCTTACAAATATTTTTAAGCAGAATTAGATATTCATAAAGCGGGATGTTAATTAATATAAAGCAGGAAAAAATTGAGACCTGAGAAATGCTAATTATGGCTTCTACATTGCTATTGACACAGAGATTTACTACTAGTCTCACCCTTTTCCCCATTTTAGAGAAGGAAATAAAACTCCGTTGCCAAACCTAAAACAAGATCTAACACAAATATTTTTGTGTGGTTTTAAGAAGTCTCTATCACATATCTCAATTCACATAGGATTTATAAGCATTTGAAGTCAACTATGTTTTTTCTTACAAGCCTCTTTGTTTACCTTAATAATAAAATTCTAAATGCCCTTACTCTAGGAGTAAACTTTTGGATTTTTAAACAGGCAAGTCTCAAAGTAGTATCCAAGATAGAGAAATAGTGATTAGCAGCCCGATTCCCTGTGCAGACCATCTCACTCAACAGCCATTGTGCACAGAGCTTTTGACAGGTGACTAAAGCTTTATGGAATGCGGGCAGAGATATCCATGTCAGAGAGCGATCTTTATCGAACACTCTGTCACCAGGAAGAATAACCATGTCCCCCTCACAAGGGAGGGCTTCTAAACGCCGTGGCGTTCCCACAGCGCGGCAGTGGCGACGTGAGAGCGCACGTTGGGATTAAGTACCCCAGGCCACAATTATCTGACCCTTATGAGAATGTCTCAGCTTGTGCTAACCATGACTGCAGCTTTTTAAATTGTGGCACAGGACCACCATGATGACAACAAAGCATCAATTCACTAGACGCCAAATACTCGACTTTCAAGTGAAGCTCAACATGGCCTTGATGAGAGAAGACAACAGAGACAAAAGACACTGCAGCATGACGATCCATGCTTTATCTGGATGCACACAGCTACCTCCTGAGAATCTACTGCCTCACTTGATGAACATGAAATTATCATGAGTAATTACTACAGCAATCCGTGCCTGTGGAAACAAGAGGAGTTAGATTAAGAAAATACTGAGGGCTGTCAGGGAAGCTGTGTGGTTTTGTTTTCTTCTGTTGCTTCCAAGACAGAATTATCACTAAGAGCTCTACTGCACCTTTCTAAATTGGATTTTGCCACAAAGTAATGCCGTCTACAAGCATAAAAAAGGTTGCACATTTTGATGACAGTCAACTCAAACACTTTACAAGGGCCAAATGTATGTACGGTTTACATTTAGAACCCTCTTTTGAAACTTCACAAGTATCAAAGCTGTGTCTTACAGAAAACCAAAGTGGGAGTGGATTACTGCCACAGAGAATCACGCTGCAAAATTCATTTTAATTCTTTCATTTTAGGAGCTAGTGACAAAGATGTCAGTAAGAAAATCTTTGGGGATAAAATAAATATAATTTCAGCTATACAGCAGTGTATTAGTATGAATACGGTTAGTTCAAAAGAAAAAAAAATCTCCAGCTTTTTCATTTTTCCTCCTTAGAATACTCAGTAAGAAAATAGGCTTTTTCTTCAGAAGTCTCTCTCCCCAGCTTTTATGTACACCATTATAGTCTGAATATATATTTTTTTTTAAATTACTGCAAAATATTCAGTGGGTTTAGCACCCCAGGCACCTGAGTGCATTATCCAAAAGTACTTGATTACGAATACATTTAAACCCAAATTAAGACCCTGACAGATCAATGTCACCCTGATCCATAGGAATTTTCTGTTTTGTCTGTACTAAATATATAAACAACCTTTCCAGTAAAATCCAAGCATGAAGACCACCTGGTTAGCTCTACTTTAAATTAATACATTCTAATTAAAGTAAGCAAATTCATATTCCTTTGATTCTAAACATGCAGCTCTTCATGTGCGTAAATCAATTTCAAAATTTTTTTGTCTTAGCAATACTAATGTAGTGGCAAAAACCTGCTTGTTCGCATTGCTGTTGCCAGTTTACTGCTTATTTAAACACATCTTAGTGCTTCATACTGCTGCCCATCCTTAACTGAGCTTCCTTGTGTGAAGCCATGGGAACAGAAACAAGGAATTCCTTTTGTCTCTGATGTCCCATCTGCAGTAAGGATTACAGTTAAGATTATTTTAACTTGATTAATATACTTATCTATATTTGTCCCTTTTTTCATATGTTATTGGCATTTTTTGTTTGGTTGGGGTTTTTTTGAGGGTTTACCATTTTTGAGATACCAGATAAAATAATATGGTCAATAGTAACAATACAAAGATGATTATTTAAATACTTCACACCTCCTCTCAATGGCCTGTCCACAGGTAAATATTGCAAGCAGTTTTGTATGTGAGAAATTGCAACAGTGAGTAAAAGTAACCAATTCTTATATTAAATACCAAGATAGGGTGGGGGTGGGGGTATTCTTGAAATTAGGCTACAAACATGTTCCAAAATATATATGGTACTTTGCAATACATTTAAAAATAAGTTCTACATTATAAAATCCAAATTTAAAAGTGGAGTTATAAAATTAGTAGCTTATCCAAGTGAAGTAACATCTGTTACACATTAGACAAAACCCAAAAACACAGTGAGTTACAATGAATCCTTTACTTAACCCTTCAAAACAAAAGTTCCATTTAGGCAAAGGGATGTGCTAAATAGCACACAGATATGTCACAGAATCTGTGATAGGCAATGAATGTTGAAGACAGAGTTTCGCTGTGAAGCTGTGGTTGAATTGGCAGCAATGTATATAAAATACAGCCAAACATGAGCTAAATGGAGACAGAGAGGTGCAGAGCTTGGTCTGGATCACCAAATACATGGCATTATGTAATGATGACCCAAGAACTTTACAACAAAGGAAGAAAAATTTACAGTTGAATTTGCATGCTTCATATGTTTAAATAAGCTTTGGACCTAAACAAACAGTTTAAAAAACAGGATACCCAACCTGAAAATTTGGAATTGCCTATCAGTGCAATTAAATTCTGGATGGCCAAGAAATCAAGATAAACATGTTAGATCGTACTTCTGCAAAAATTAGTGTACAGTGAAGCTCTATGGGTTAAATTAAAGATTCATTAATTCCAGTGGGAACACTGCATCCAGTCAGTAAAGGCAGGATTTCATCCTATCCAAGACCAATAGTCTCACTGTCATCAGTCATATGCACCTAGTGGGGGAAAAAAGCGTTTGCAGCATGTTCAATATCACGTGATGAGAGTAGTTTTAGAAATCTAGAATAAATCCACAAATTACTGCTTCCCAGAAAGTACACTGTAAAACATCCCAGAACAGCTTCATTTTGTATCTATATCTTATTGTAATAATGAAAAACACAAATGTGCTGAACACACATCTTGAAAACAGTAATAAAACCAAATCCAAGTAATACATAATATAGATATTTTCCCCTCTGTATAAATGAACACGAAGCTATTCCACCAAATTCTATTCCAAGACCTTTAAGAATAAAAGTATCAATATCAAACAAATCAGCAAGCCAGTTGAAGATAGTGAAGTTTTAACCTGAATTCCAAGCCATTGCCAATCCCACTTGCAATTTTGGCACTTCTGCTTTATACTGAATTACCTGAAGAAATTGCCAGAACTCCCCATTCAGGTCGAGCTAGTATGTAATTTTAAGTGATTAAAAAACATTGTTGCTAATACAGTGTCTAAGAGTAAAAGTAAGACTGATTAAATTAAAACTACACATTCTGGAAGCAAATTCCAAACATAGAAATCAAAGAAAATGGATGGCAGGCTAATTAGAAGCTCAGACTTAACCATAACATTATTTCAGGACCTCTCACATTAAAATTACTTTTCTTTCTTGAGACACCTATAGACTTTCTCTGTTATTAGTAAAATCTTGACAACATGTGACAGTACATTTGGAAATAAAACAAGCTTCCCAAGTCAAAGCACAAGTCACCATACGTGAATTGCTTGCTTGAAAACTTTGAATTACAAGTTTTCCATAATGTCCTCTATTCTTTTTTTCACTGAAAAAGACATAACCATTTCAAAACATAGGAACATCATGATGAAATGTAGGTTTTGTAAAACTCAGTCAAAAAAAACAGTTTATAAACCTTGAAGAAAATTAAGCAAAGAGATTGAAGTTCCAGTCTTACTGGATTTACTAGGGGAAAAATGCTTTCAAAAGCATCATTTAGGAAAGTAAAAATTCATTGTTCATTCGAGGTGCTACAACAATAAATTTCAGACAAAGAAAACTCTTGTGTTTCTCCACAGATGAAGTACAGCACAGACCACATTAATGCTTACTTCACAAAACAGCAAAAAAACCTTTCTGAACTACATCCTACTTCATATGACATTAAACTACTAAGTCAAAAGGTACTGCCATACAGGTATGATTATTTTCAATGAGGTAGTTTCATTTTCTGGGGGCCAGACAAGAATTGAAAGACCAAAAATATCCTACTGCCAAGTCACACAGCAGGCAGTCTTAACCTAATAATGAAGCAGCAAAGAGCTTATTATATCACTGCCTGAAACCCTCGATCTACAGAAAGAAAACAAAACAAAAAAAAAAAAACACCTGAAGTAACATTACAGTGTGTTCAACAGCAAATCTTCAGGTGTTGATGAAAAGAACATATATTTTTAGGTCACCAAATTAGTTGTGCTGCAGATAATGGCCAATGATACTCATTCTTCTGCACACCTGGAGCTGCACCTTCTAACTCTCTTCTCTCAAAGTGAAGAATTAAGAAAATTCCCATCTGAAATACCCTGCTAATTCACAAGCACAAAGCCTACAGGTACACAACCAGGTGCAGTTTTCTTTACCTGCACACCTGCTTTAGCCCCACAAAAAACTCAGACAGTGCATTCTGCCACTTAAACATAAGACTTAGAACTTAGGCAGAGATAAAAAAAAAAAATAAAAATTAAGAAAAAAAAAAAAAAAGCACACCAAAATAAGAAAATATTCATCCCAAAAAGGGTTTCATTTTATGTTCAAAACAAGATGAGCCACAAAACAAGTGATTATTTTAGTGTAAAAATAATTTTATCTGAGGATTATTCTAATGAAGTAAGCATGTTTCACCATAGGCTATGGGTTAGTTTCAAAAAATATAAGTGTGTCATTATATATGCACATACATACTCACAGGAGTGAGACTTTACTATTCAGCATAACATTATGTCATTCTCCTGCTGCACTTCTAAACATATCTGAAGCTATATGGCTTTCTGACTTTCATTTCAAAATACAGTATTTAATGATGCACTTATAGTCTCTTAGTCTTTGTTAAATGTCACAAAAAACAATTCACAATTGGCAGTAATGGCAAAAGCCGTTCACTCCTGTCTTTGGAAATATAACTATTTACCTACCTGCAGAGGATGACTACTAGCTCCACTCATATCCCTCATTGTTTTTTTTCTCCTTAAAATGAATGAAAATATGGAAGAGCTAGTAAACAGTATAATTAAACACCTCCCAGTATGTTTAGCACCAACTCTCTATCGTAAAAAGACCTGTGTAGCAGACTTTCCAGTTTTTGACCTAGCCCCACTATCTATTACCCTAGCATGCTGATAGAAAAGCCAGACAGTTCAGGCCACCTGGAGTTAAGGGGAAGAATCTCTCACCTTTAAAAAGTCTATGGAGTCACACTCAAAAAGATTCACAGTTCAACATTACTTCCTAGAAGAAAGCCATTTTATCCGTGAATGAAAATTTTGACAAATGCACTATCAAATTTTGACACTTAAAAAATTTTGACAAATGTACTATCATATGCACAAGCCTTAATGCATTTAAATAACAAACTCCCATGCAAACAGCTGATCCCTCAACTCCTTTTTTATTCTAACAAGCAGCTGAGCTTATGGAGGAGATGGGACAAGATGTACAGTCTTTCTTGAGTCCTGCTAAGACTAAGATTCTCAGTGGGGCTGCTAGAGGTAGGGGAGCATAGCGTAGAGATAGCAAGTGTCAGGTACAAGTCAGTGTCTGAAATATGATAATTAACCTTGTAACTTTCTCTGGTTTAAATCTAAAAAAATCTCTTCTTTGTCTGAGCAGAAGTTTAAGGATAATTCTACGGCATATACACACAATTTTGTAGAACAGGAAAGAGCTCGGTTTTCAACACTAATATATAATCACATGCAAACACACCCCACTAAATTAGTAACAAATGCTGTTACTGATTTTGGCTGAGAGGCTGAGATAGGCTTTCTGATAAGAAAAGATTTTCCTTAAAAAAAAACAAAAAAAGCTTAATTTAAACACTTTTCTTCTTCCCCTGATGTAATACAGCTGAAGTTCATGCCCCAGTTCAGTCAAATCTAATAGTTTTAACTTAGTTTCAACTATTACTGGCCATAACAAGATATATTCAAAAGGGTATTTACGTTTCCTTTATTCTATTGCATCAAAGTTAGGAAAACACATCTGGGTAGCGTACATTCTAGCCACACTGCAGACCAAAAATCCAGATAAACGTTTTGTCTAGAGGGATGACTAAGTAAGTTGGCCAAATATCAGAACAAATTCACTTTGATGTTTTCAGTTGGTGGAGCTCAGAAACATGACCTAAGTTTTACAGTTACATCCCCTGAAAGAGTAGCAACCCTCTCTTCCTTTAGCATCTGTCAGGGCAGGAGAGGTGGAGGGAAAGAAGTATTTGTTATGGATGAGGGCAAAACTCAACATGGATAAAATGATAGGAACTTAAGGAAAAACATTTGTCTACTTTCACTCATACCCATGAATAGTCCATATTCATATCTTTTTTAGGACCACCTCCAGTGCCTGCTTCCACTGTTACCAACAGATGCCTTGGAATCTGATTAGGAGTCCATAAAGAAAAATGGCATTTGAGATTCACACTGCTGGTCCACACAGCTGAAATCAGACTGCATCGACTGGTTCCATGTAAGCAATTCCCTCTAAAGTGATGCTGAGCCACCAGTCAAAAGTTAATGGTGAAAATACATAAAAATAGATAAAACCTCACACCAGGTGTAGAACAAACTTCCTGAGCTCCGTTCATCATGTAAGGAAGCACACAGCTGGCAGGTTGTTAAATGATGGGGCTGGAGAGAATTACTGAACACCATTCCTGTGGGAAGAACTACTAAAGAGATCCCACTGTGCAATGAGAATATGAACCAAACATGATGTTCTTTACTAAATGGAAAATTCCTAGGGGAATATATAAAACAAAAATAATTTCCCAAAGGCAATAACTCCACTGTAGAGCCTACTGTTAAAGGACCTGGAGGAAGAAGTGCCTGCTACCCACATGGTGCAAAGAAACTATGAGGAACCAGGAAGATATGCACTCTTGCTTTCTTTTGGAGCAAATACAAGACCACAGCTGTTTAAAACAGAGTGAGATCCACAAAGACAAATTGTAAGATGAGGTGGCTAGTTTCCCTTAATTTCCTTTATAAAAGAGTGGAAAGACCATTACCTTTTTTTTTAACCATAGAAGGTATCTAACTTTCAGTGTCTTTGACTCCCTTCTTTGTCTCCACTGACTACAGAGAAAATCAAACTTCCCTAGATGAAATCTGCTGTTGTGAATCTCACCCACCTCTATCATAGCAAAGCATTCCCACTTTTTTCAGGGGATATCCATAGATGACCCTTAGCCATGAAGTATGTATGAGAAATAGAATAAAAGGACAATTTCATCTCATCAGAGACAATCAATTCATTATCAATAAATGTCTTTCCCTTAACTTTATTCAAACGACCAACAGATTGTAAGCAAGATGTTTCTGTGTTTGAGTATTTCAGTACAGATGTATTCTCGTACCTCACAACACTGTATCAGAACCCCTTAAACTGCATGGAGGAGGAGGAGATCTTAGCTTTCTTCTTGCCTAAAAACAGCTATATAGCTGGAGGATATATAGCTGTTCTTAGCTATAGTTGGAGGAGCTGTTAACAGCTATGGTTGGAGGAGATTACAAATTTTAATTTTTACAATAACAGCTACCCTTAATACAGCATTTATAGGCATGAGTTAGTGATCATCCCTCAAGTGATAATGAGATCAACTGTGATCAATGGTTTTGCAACACATATGCTTATGAATGACATTTGCCCCCAGTGTTCACAATACTCCAAAATAAAAACAAAATATAGAAAACAGTCAATTCTACGTGATGAGAATGATTTTTTAGATTTCATTAAAACTGACATATGGAATCCAAGAGAACATTTGGAACTTAATACTGCACTGAGCATTGAAGGATCTTGTTTGAATTTTTTATATCTACCAATGTAAAAAGCATAGTAACCAGTTTTGTAGGTTAGATATTTCCAATTTCCTTCACAGACACAGTTTATTAATTCTACCTGAAAAGCACTCCCAGCATTTCACTATCATTGGGAGTTATTTCCACTACTTCCTACAGGGAGGTCTTTCACTTAAAGGCACAGGTTCTTTCTCATAGCACACATATGGATAACTGCACCCACACTGAAGTTTCCTCAAGTATCAGTTTGACTCTCTGCACATTCTATTGACAAAGCTTTAACTACCACTTTACAGAATTGCTGTACATTACAGTCTGCACGTCACTTGGCTGATTAGCATCCCACATCTCAGCTCCGGTAGAGGAAATAATTTTTAAAAAAAACCAAACATTAAAAACCTGCATCCCTGACTTATTTGTTTCTGAAAATATTACTCATCCTCAAAAGAGTTAGATTTTGATGATCTTTATGGATCCCTTCTAACTCAGGATATTCTATGAAAGGTATACATCCCGCAAGCAGCTTTCATTGTTTATTTCTGGAGTAAAAAATAAAGCTATCCTCAAGACTGTCAGGTTACTTGGCACTACTCTAAGCCTTCTGAAAACAAGGGAATAGAGCAATGACTATATCACACCATTTATCAGTCCTCCTGTTCTGCACCCTGGAGACACTCCTCAATAATTCCTTAGGACCAAGCACAAAACTATCCACAGGACTGGTAGGTTCTGTTTTCCACAACTCCTGTTTTACTGGGACAACCAGTCTCCTGTAAATGACTACAGAAGTCTACCCTTCCTTCCTTTATCCATTTCTCTTCAATATACCCTCAAAGGACAATAGGTGTCTTGAGGTGCATACACAACAAGGCATGAATTCTCAGAGTCAGGACTTCACATGACAGCAAAATTAAAAAAGGAGAATAGAAATAAGCTCAAAGCATGTTACATACTGGTATTCACCACAGCTTTTTTCTTCCATATAGCAGCACAGTATTAAAGACGCAAAATTACCAATACTTTCCTTTATTGTGAATAGTAACATGTTTTAAATCTGCAAATGAAGCCAGAAAAGTGGTCTACAGAGAAATTAACCACAAACATTTTAGTTCCCTTAAGAAGAAAATTTAATTTTAGTACATTTGGGTTTTGATTCATGATCTATACAGCCCAAAATGTAATTAATTCTGGTTATAAGCATCTAAAGCTCCATTATTTTCCTTTTTTTTGTGCTATTCCTAGTATTACAAAAAGCTACGGGTAAACAGTATTTTGTGATGTAGAAAAGACTTTTTTTAGACTACTGTAAAATAGTTTTTCTCTGTCTGAACCTGAAGTTTTATCACAGACAACTGTACACTGAATTCACATAGCAAGCAGGTTTCGAAACACAATATCAAATATTCAATATAGATCTAACTAGACATCTGTACTATAAAACACATAAGTATTAAAAAGAAAGACTCAAAAATTGTTTAGAATACACCTCACATACCCTCTGGTAGCTTAGGGTGTCACAATGCTTACAAGCCAAGTTATGCAGAAGGCGGCCTAAATGTTTATTAGAAAGTTATTGCTTCAGAAAATCTCACTGATGTGGTTGGCTTTACTTGAGAAAAAAATAAAATCATTGTACCCTGCAGCCATCTTTTCTAGTATGATCTGAGCACTTTAAAATTAAATGAAATAATTTTATTAAATATGGTATATGCAGGTCAAACTTCTTAGTCTCTTTTTTGTTTGTCAACAAGTCTAAAAACATAGATTTTTGCTACACAGTTGTTCTATAGTGATTTTGTTTAAAAAAACCATTAAATATTGATCAATTATAAAACACAAAATTGACTCTACTTTAATGAAACCAGAAAAGAAAGCTTTGTCACTGACTTCAGCATGACTGAGATTTTACACGAGGAAAAAATCAAATGCAGAATGCAAGCAAGCTAAAAAAATACATTTTTTCCAATAGATAATCCTAATTCTTAATATATAATTTGATATAAATACATTAAATGTGCATAATTCTTATTATATAATTCTACTCTTCAAAAGCAGTTTTCTGTGTGTGGAGGAAATATGTTCAGCCACTATCGGTCATAACAATATCCATAGAAACAGAAAAACTGAAACAAACTGAAGCAAAGAGTAACTTTGATGCACTAATTCACTTGATAAAAAGTAGCACTCTATTAAATAAAATAAATCTTTCTCTCAAGCTTAATATTTAGCGTTTTCAACATTCGAAGATCACTACCACTATCAGGAGTTACTATCAAAGTACTGATGGACAAAATCCCTTTCAAAATGGCAAGGGGTGCTTCTGTCAGTAATTATCCCTGCTAATTGAAAACTGCCTGCTTTCATTTAGTCTCTTCTAGTGAGTGCTCCTCTTATCTGTTTTTCTCCATGTGGTATCAGCCAGTGCCTCTCTCAATTCACCTGTTGCTCCATTAAAGAGCCTTACCCCTCCATAATTACTTGTTCTCTTTTCAAATATCTTCCAGTTTGCAACAAGATTCATCTCAATTTATTTCTTTATTATCAATCTATGAAAATATTGCAAAGGATCTTTTTTGGTCACTTGATATAACTGGTGGATGAGTTAGGAGTGTATCTTATTTATGACAAGACATCAAGATATTTTTTTCTTTCAATTTTGATGATGATGTTTCACAGCTGACATACAGATTTTAAAAAATATATATTATCTGAATCTGTAATGCATTGACAGGTCTTTTGAAAAGCAATATAGTTTTTGTCCCCTCTCCTTTATTTTCAGGTACTTGCAGTTTTCCCTGTCCTTTTGTGGTGATTTTGCAAAGTAATATCCAGAAAAAGCAGTAGAAATGGGAGACAAACTATACTGAATAACAACAATCCTGAACATACAGTTTTTTCCTTAACCACTGCACAATAAAATTCAATAAGAAGTAATTTTTTTAATAGTTCAAACTAAACACATAATAAAAGAAGGGAAATAAAAATCTCATATCTTTCCATACAGTTGTATCAACCATTACTGGCTATATTATACTACTAAATAACTTTCTAACACAATTCCATTTCAGCCATTCCATTATTTTATTCATGATTAATGTCAGGCCAGCATCCTTACACTTATCTCAGTACTCATCTAATTTATTTGAATATCAGCTTTACCCAGTTCTCTGGAACTGCTCTCTTCTGTCACTTCTTATTGACCTTCCTTGTACAAAGAATTGTCTGTCCAAACTTTTACTATCCTTTAATATGAGTTAAACTCCTACTGAAGATTTTAAAAGGTTTACAGTAATGTTTAATATTCTCCTTAGTAACTTCTGGAAACTTTTTAATCATTTGATCAGAACAAAAACTTGTCCCTTTAGATCATTGAAGAATATGTAATACACATTTCTCTTCTTGAAGTTACTATGTCACATCATAGTTGAAAAAATAACCCAAACAAACAATAAAGTAACACTTCTAATGGAAAAAAAAAAAAAAAAAAAAAAAAAAAAAAAAAAAAAAAAAACAAAAAAAAAAAAGTACCAGTCTCAGGTAACTGAAACTCTACAGATTCTAAAAGATTTAAACACAATATAACAATCTAACATTCTTGTTTGCTGAATGGCTCCCTCATACTGACCCTTATAGATGCATTTCAAAACCAATCAGAAGAAAGCTTGAGGAAAAATATGCTATTAACTAATTAACTTAAATAGGCAGGGGATCAAGCAGGTTTCTTCCCTATTGTGCTGAGGTCTTTTATGCCATCTTCTGTTCTCAATTTGACCGATACTGCTTCGAGACACACAAATACCTCTGCAGGAAAGAAAACTCACACCTGCACTAAATGTGTTCTTAGAGCTTTTTCCTTAATCTTTGTCACAAATTTAACTACAACAACTGAATTTCTATTTCCTTCCATTTCTCTCTGCTTCAAAAACATCTGATGCCATAAGTTCAGCAAGTAAAATATCAGCTCATTTGGTTTAAGTTAACCCAATAATTTACAATTCGTTTTTTTAAGAGTTCAGTTTATATACACATAAGCTTTAGATTTTATTAGCAGTGTTCTTAGATTTCATAGGATGAGAAAAGTATCTCAGTAGGTATACAGATTTTTTAGTAAGTAAATGCATCGTGAAATGTGTTTGAAAGCATCAGTGGCATTTCTGACTACAAAACTGATGTGCTTCTCAGTTTGCTACAAGATGATTATACTATCAAATAAGGTCTTGGGTGGCTGTAATTAAACTTTCCACTATATTTTAAACTTCTGACTGTACTACAAAAGCTCCATATAAAGTGGAAGCACAGAAGCAGTTATACTCCATGGTAATACAGCATTGTTTGAAAGGTGTTTGCTCCCCAGTAAGGGTCAGATTTTGTTTATAAAGCACAGCCCTCTAAATTGGTTGGGACACTAGTTGTACTCAGGATTCATCACAGGAGTTAAGATTTTCAGGATTCAACCGCTGAAGATTCCTGGGTTTTATTCTCCACAGCTAGGGAGAATACAGGATAGAATCTTTATAGAATGGGATATTTTGAGAGAAGGAGAATTTCTAATTTTCACCATATATGGACAACATGCATATTCTATATATAATATAGAAAGGATATTTTTAGGGACACATTTTCACTGCTGCAAACTATTCTCTCAAGAAATCAATTAGCAGTTAATTTGAGTAATTGTCAGGCAAAATATGAGACTTCTGTGTCTGGACTTATTCCTGGTAATTTTTAGAAGTTTAACAAGTAAAGAGCTTTTCCCTATATCCCATTACAACTACTTTTATTGACCTTCAAATAACTGATGATGTGATAGTAGGTACCAAGACACTTGTCAAAACAAATACATTCCACATATTATCTGAACAAGATCCCTATAATTGAAAGGCTAATACATTAACCCATGGTGCCATGTACTGTGTGGGAAGCAAGAAAAGTATATGTTTTCATTGAATATTCACCACTTTGTTTCCAACCTTACTCTGACTGCTTGGCAGCCCATAAAAATACCTTAATGTAAAAATACCCAGTTTTGTAAAGAAACTAGTCTCCCTAATCTTTTTCTATAATATATAGGGTTTTCATTCCAGAACTAATAGAAAAGCAAGTTAGCAAAGTCCCCGCACGTTTTTCATATCACAGCTAGAACATGGTAGCCCAAATTTTTTCTCATTCCAACACGATTTGTAATTGCTTTAGGAAGCATTAATTGAATGGTCTTTAATCTGAATCATGAATCTGGGTAATTTTACATTGGTTTGCTATATTTTCTGAGCCTTAATTCAGTCTCCTTTTAACAAAGGTATGCTTTGGTTTTGCCTAAGATCACTTAATTATCATATTGTATATTACCAAGACTTAAGGGCAATTAAAACTTCATTCCCATAAGTGGCATCAGTTTATCAAAAATTTTGCATGCAATCTTAATTAAAACATGATGGCAAACAAAGGATGAGTTAATTTTAAAAGTGAATATAAGACATACCCTAGGTATAAAGCACAACTGTACATCACTATAGGCTATATACCAATGTACAACTCCTCATCAGATTATTTCAGTGTCCAGCAAAGTGTTTTGCAAATAGGTCAGAATCTGTTCAAGTCCTGGGAAAAAGTTGTGACCATAAAGGAAATTTTACAACAGTGCTCCACGCCCACAAGGTTAATGTGAACGGGAAACACATTCCTCACAGCATAAGATGACCTTTATTGTTTCTAATTGGGTTTCTGTGTCTTCTTCAAGCCAGGGAAAATCCTGTCTCATTAAACTGACAAAGTTTTTACAGCCACCTGGTTCTGGTGAACAGGAATACATCCACGTGAGAAATGTCAGTGAACTTCAAATAGTACATCTTGCACTTTGACCCTTGAAGTCAAATGTACATGCAAATAAAGCCCTGAAAGGCTTCAAGAAAGCAATTTCTACTGGTGCATATTAAAATACAAATTGTAGGAGATTAGTCTAATAATTCACAATTGCTGACCTTAAAATAATCTGCTTCTAATCCCCACTTAATTTAAAACCAATTATTTTAATAAGCAGACCTTTATCAACAGTTTTCTCCATCAATATTTCCTCCCTTAACAGCTATATTATTTTTCTGCGGGGCTAATTTGATATTTTCCCTTTAATGAAAATTAAGCAAGGATTCTGCCAAAGAAACAGAATACTTTTTGACTGAATTATTTTTATTTTTTCTACACATTTAACTGCCTTCATGCTCTTAGAAGTATTTGTGTTCTACAAAATTACTTATTGCCTTATTTTTAATCTTTATCTTCAGTAAAGAATTTTATATAGTAGAAATGTTACAAGCTCTTTGCATCTTAGGTGGAGAAGAATAATGTGACTGGGCACATTGCCCTCTTTGTCCTAGTTAGTACTATTAAGACCTTTTAAATGAGCATTTTAACAAGTATATTCTTGATTCCCCACCTTTATCTCAACTTGTCAGCAAGCTCTGCTCCCCATGGAAACAAACAATAAAAGACTAACCTGACATGTTAAACAAAGGCTCTGTCCTTCAAAGACACTGGGGTGAAGGAGCAATTTAATTAAGATGGGAAAAGAAGCTGCCAATCAAATTTTAAAACACCATTCATTAGATGGGTTAATAGATAAAAAGTGCCACAACTTCTGGAATCCAATCTCTTTCACTGCTGCAAGCAATACCTCACTGAACATGAATTGCTAAAAGGATTGACATAATATATTTTGGGGGAGGGAAGGGTTAGAAATGTTCACATATTCCAGTGAATCATTCTGCCATAATGCTTGCAAAGTAAGACTGGTGTGTTCCCCTTGGGCAAACACCTGTTAACGAATTGGGACATATCATTAAAAGTGACTTCACCTTCTTTTATGCTCCATGCCAAATTCAGTACAACTCATTTGGGTTATACCAGACCAGCATTCCATTCCCATGTTCTGGACAATTAATTGCAACCTTCAGTTTGCTTATCTAAGACTACTTATCTAAGGTGTTTAAAACAGCGCCTGAAACACACGGAAAGAAACAGAAACAGCTTTTCCACCTAAAGAAATAGTGCCACTAGTTTAGCTAACACAAATATACTCTAGAAAATGATGAATGAATGAGGCAAATTATCAACACACGAAGTGCACAACACTTCTCATTCATTAATGATGTCATTCAAATTTATAGAGCTACCTTTCTGAAATTCAAAAACAAGCATGCAAACACACAGAGAAACAATGGAGAAACACTCTACTCTGCAAACTACTCAAAGGACTAAAAAAATGCCTTTTCCACAGCATTTTTGCAAAATTCCAGTATGGAGATATACATATATATAGAGAGAGAGAGAGTAGGTTTTGCTGAAAATAAAAAATAAATAATAAAGTAAAAAGACAATCTATCTATTCATTTGAACAACATCAGTAAGAGTCATGAGTGCAAAAACAGAAATATGTAGGCTACTTAAGTACCAAAGATTGATGTTGAAATGCACCAAATCTCTTCCAGTAACTTCGGGCAATACTGTAGGTAGCTTAAAGTCCATAGTTATTTGAGGTACCTAAATAAGGCATGAGAACCTACAGTGGATTATGTAAAATTCAAAAGTGTAAAGACTGGTATTCTTAATATGAAAAAAAATTCACCCATCTGCTATTTATTACAGTACACTCTCATTTTTATTATTGCCATCACTCATCTCCTCTTTTGACTGTGCTGTAGAACTGTAGATAACAGTGGTTTGAAATAGCATGAGAGATTGATGTAACATTATAAATACACACTGTTTTAGTTGTAGTGGACCACATCCTGGTTACCAGGCAGATGTTTGCTTTCTGCTAACACACAGTGATTGCATACCATCTAAGCCAAAATGGGGTTCACTTCCTACATTGCTTCCTCCAGTATCAGAAACTTCAAAGCAGCAAAGCCAGATCTGTGCCTGCAAGACCTTGTGCCAGTCTGCCCAAACTGTCTCTACCATCCCAAGGAGCGCAGCAGGTTCTGCCTTGTACCCACTGCCCCACAAAAAGCCTGGGAGCTGCTCCACAGCACACAGAGTCCACGTGTAATTCCAGATGCCAAGATCTCAATGTGCTCTTAATGACATCTGGGACATGCTGGCATGTCATCCCTATGTTTAAGGGAATGTCGGAGCCTGTCCATAAAAGCAATATGGTCAGAGAGTCTATAACATGCCCCCAAACTCCATCCCAAGAACAGCTGTCTCTGAGTAATTTTAGACTGAAACAAAATTCATTTGAAGCCTGTGACAGCAAAACAGAAGGTACAGACTTCCCCAAATTCCCCTAGCAGACTAGACAGGTCCTTTTTCTGATGCTAAGTAATAAGAGGCAAGATATAAACATGACAGCCAATGCTTTTCTCAAGTTTTATGTCAGACAGGTCTAAGGATTGCACATGCAGTATTATTCTTATGAAGACATGATAGTGATCTAATAGTTAAACCCAAACATTTACATTTAGCTCTTTTATTTATTAAGGAAAATATTAATTTAAAAACATTTTTAATGAGAAAACTATTGCCAAGCACTTGATAAAATAAATCATCAAAATAATTAAGATGAATTCATATTCATTAATTCATAATTAATTCAGTGTGTTTCCAATGGTATTTACAATAGTATTGACATAGCAGATTAGTATTGATAATATATGGAATCAGAAGTAATGGATATAAAGGGCAGCCTGAGGCAACTTTTAATGCCAGTATATGTCTAGAGAAGGTGTCCCTGCCCATAGCAGCAGGGACTGGTACTAGGTGATCTTTAAAGTCCGTTCCAACCCAAGCCATTCTGTGTTTTTATGAAAGGACTAAATATTAAAAAAAAAGACTGTTCATTAGTCACTTGCATGGCAGTCCATATGTAGCATTTCCCTCTCCATTTTTTTTCCTGATATCTATGGCTAACTTGTTATGCTGTTCATTATGCAAAACTTACTTGCAAAAAGGTAGAACACATATTTATAGTAATGAGCTGGGGGGACACAACTAGATTTTTTACTTCTACAGCTTAACTGCAGTGTATTACAGTAGCCAGGAGATATTACAGTTGTTCTATCTGTTCCCAAGGATTACACTTAGTATTCCTGATAAAGACATTGCACAAAAATATCTTAACCAAAACATTTCATCTTACTCCTTGCTAGCAACTAGCACTAATACCCTAACATTTTTTTTCAAAAAACATAGAAAATAAAAAAAAGCAACAAAAACTTTTTCCAAAATCCAGTATTTATTTAAAAACAATATAAACACACACCGTCTATAAAGTTGAGTATCTAACTATACAAGATCTGTACATTTGAGCATAACAGTTGTTAAGTGTCTTACTACATCATAGATTTGAAAGATAGCACCTAATGCCATGGAATAATATAAAAGAAATAAGGAGTTGTGTTCTCTAATGTGGCCAAGCTCTGTGCAATTGGTGCATTATGCTGTCTTTTGGCAGAAGTGAACTGAGACACTTCCATTTCATTAACTGCAGCCATTGAACTGTGCAGCTATTCCCAATTTATCTAACCTCAGGGGTTCTCAAGCATGACCCTTCATAGAGGTCTCATGAGTAACTGGTATTTCTCTACCTTCCTAGAAGGATCTAAAAAAACCCAGCTCTAAGAAGGAAAGTACAGATGGCACAGGATTCTCTAATCACTACATGAACAAGTCAGTCAGGTGCAAGACAGCTCTAGCCAGAAATTCTACCGAGGTGCTTTTAGCACTGTTTTAACCCAGTAATCTCCGGTACAGCACTTCACACTATGAGTTCAGAACTGCAGCACAGCCAGAAGTAACTCATATCTACCTATTATAGATGTGTAGACAAACCCTACCAAAAGCAGAACTCTAACGGATTCATTTTCAGTATTGCCACAGAGCCAAGGATCTTGCCAAATAAAGGTAATGTTGAGATGTAAAATATATATGATTGCAATTTTAATTTTAGTTCACATTTCATCATTATCACTAGAGGAAGAAAGAGGCTGAGTGCTGAAAAAACAAGTACTTCAACTCCTGGCTCAACTCTCTACCATCAATTCCTCATGTGCTAACTAGAATAAAATCTCACACCTCAGTCTCAAATGACAGATCAAAACTACAATGTAAATTATCCAAAAAAGAACTCTGTTCCACCAAATTTCTGTCAGATTAAATAATATATTAGGTCTAAACAAGAGAAAGTATAATATCCAACTTGGATGATGTACAGCCATGCCTCAATCCAGCCATGGAGACAAGGCTGTCCCACCTGTTTTACTGCAAACACTTCACATGTAAAAAACTGAAACATTCTAGAAATCAAACAGAATATATGCTGCTAGAGGTATTCTAGAGTTACCTTTATAAACTCTGCTTTTTATATTTATATGAATCTATACACACAAATACCTATTTGTGCATGCTATATATAACGTACTACACACTATATAAATATACATCCACATATCAGCTATATAAAATTAGCATGAAGAATCCATACATTTCACTTTTCACAAAACTGTTGAGATTTTAGGTCAAAAATTAATATGACTTTACTGTTTTGGGGTTTTTTATCTTCTAATTTTCATGTTTAACATGAAGCACCTACCCTTAACAGAATTGGCCTTTTTCAATGAGAACCAAAGCAGTGTTACAGCACAGATTTTTCAGAAATGAGCTGTAGCCTAATACAACTAATATGCATAGAGCACACTCTCCCAGGACTAGTATTCTGCTTCCAGAACAAGGGAGGCCCACTTATTCAGCTGACCTCCCATCCTGAGAGGTATTAGGACTCCTCCTCAAACTACCGAGTTTCAATCCTGGCATAACTCCAGTACTGCACTCGTTTCATAAACGTGCTTTCAGAGCCAAGACATCTGCGTACTTCAGTGACATGCAAGTTATAAAAGGAGTGTTTATATCCAACTTCAGCATAATGTGAAAGTTTAGCAGCCACAAGACAGCTTTATACAGTGACTGGATGTTACTTAAAGGCTTCATTGTACTTCCAATGACAGTACTCAGCAAAATAACTCTATAAATTAATTACACTTTCTTCTAATAATTACTAAACTCTCCTGGGTTTATAAATAAGGTGGCCCAAGCATCAGGAAACATGGCAGGAAGCCCAATGACTGATTTAAAATTTATCCCTACTGACCAGTACTTCCCACTATCATTGTTCACTGCAGCAAAAAAGAAAGTAAGCTTCGAATCATACCATATGTAGCACTGCAGCTGCTGAGTTGCACAGCTTTCCGAGTGTGCTCTGTCCCAAGAGCCAGTTCTCTGATGGGGTTACCCAATGGAACCCAACTTCTTTCATGCCCATGAACCCTACTCCTGACGTGGCATTTAAAGTCTTCCTTTCTGCCCTCTTACTGTTAGTCTTCCTACATATACCATTCACTCTGGAAAATTCAATGTATATTCAACTATTTTCCCAGTGGTTTGAAAGGAATGAAAAAAAAACCAGTAGTTTCAAATACTTGTCTAGCTCTTTCAGACAGTAATGGTACATACTGTGTGACTACAGGAATTACTTGTCTTCCAAATAAAGCTGGACACTCCACAAACAACTTTTAAATGCATTATTACAATGTTTATAAAAAGCCACTGCTATGAGCTTAGAGTGCAAATATGTTTTATCATCATTCACCGTCATCTGAATCTGGATGGAAAAGTCACAACTGCTAACAGTGATACCTAGACAGATACCATATTGGAAAAAGAATGCATGAGTAAGGATGAAAGAAAACATCTGAAAAAAGCACATTTGTACCTAATCTCCCATGGAAGATGTTCCAACAGTCCTATAAAAACTGTGCTCACTTGTCTTGTTGCTTTCCTCTAATGCTCCTGCTCTCATTTGCTAAAAATTTCCATTTTAGATTCCTAAATACATTATTTAAATCCACAGTGAAACGTGTAGGAGTACACCCTTAAATAAGTGAAGAATGGAGCAGTGTGAAGGCCTTAGTAATTTGACACAGTAATCTACATAATCTTTGCTGACTGTAAGTTATTATATATTTTAGCATTATCAATCATACCTCCCTACTCTTGCTTTTCCCTTAAAGCTTTTAAGGAGAGAACGTGACTTTGAGCCATTTTCAGTAGTAAGAAGAAAAGCAGAAGCCTGCAGTACCAGTTTGGAAAGCTTTACAGATGCTTTATTTCCTCAGAATGGCTGAAAAGCACATTCCTCTTCTCCCTTTCACCTTACAGATTCCAACTGCTGCTTGCATCTTCCCATGACTTTCTATACACATACCTCACATTCCCTGTTTGGTGGCATTCACAGTCCTCTGCATAAATTTCCTTTCACTGTACACATTCCCTTCTACTCCAGAATTAATATATATCCCACACACCACATTCTATTTCCATAACCATTCACACTCAAGGAAAAATATCTGAAGGAAAAAAACAGGCCTGATATAAATATTTAACACAAATTGGGATTTCATCACTTTTATCAGTTAACACATGTTTAAAATTTAAGATTTCCACAATAATTCTTTGGAAAGTTTGTCAGCAAGCATCAAATAAATAGTCTTTTTCAGATGCTTTACAAATTAATACAAATTTGGCAGGTCTCAATTTTTTTCCTCCTCGCTTCAGTGATTGTCAGGCAAGATTGTAAACTTTTTCCACAAATGATGCAACAAAATTCCCATCTTCAATGTGTAATTCAGCTCCATCTTAATGGCTCCTTAAAATGTTTTATGGCCTTTCTAGATATGTCCAGTGCTAAGGCTAGTGTAAATAAATTCAGAATTCTTTGAGAATACAATATTTAAATACAGTACACAAAGCTTCATTTGTGAGGCTGGGGTCAATACTCAATACATTATGTTTTCTGAGACAGCTCTACTGCCTCCTTTTCATAAAGCCTTACTTGTAGAGGAGGGAAAAAATGCCTTTTCCTGTCAAAGAGCTCATCTGCTAGCACTGTAATGAATATGATATTTTTAACTACAAGATGAATGTAGTGTGAAATGAACACAGGTATCTATGATCCTCCCAGCTCTAACAGCAGTTGTATTATGAATATTTAAATAAACATCTGGATTCCCTTTAGAATTTAGCTGGAAAGGGAATGCTATACTGAGAATAGTGAATTGAGAACAAGGATTCAGACATCTCTCTGATGCAAGAAATTGTTACATGGTCCCTCTCTCTAATGAACATAAAAACATAGCTAAATAACAGCTTGAAAAATATTATTAGCAAGAAGTGCAAGTTTTAACATTTTCATTTTGCAGAATTTTGGCAATTTAAAATCTCAATGCAAACCCATAGTATTAAAACTTTCCAGCTGAATTTATGAAACCATTCCATTTTTGAGCCAGTGAATTTTATGGGGTTTGAGCTTTGAGATAGTCATGCTATCAATATGAACAACACAAAACCATTTTAAACCCAAAAATATCAAGAGTGGAAGATAACATTTCAAGTTCTTCATTTCAAAATGCTACCTTTCCAATTTCCTCCTTTAGTCTGTATTAGGAAATACAAATCACTTTAGATTTCTAGATGAACAAGAAATATTCACATATGCTCCATACAGAAGAAGTTTGAATAGAACATTCTGACAACTACGAATAATTGTGAAAGCCTGGAGACCGGCTAATACTAATTAACAGGCAAATTTTAGTGATTTGGCATTTTCTGATGAAAAAACACTCAATTAAAAAAGCTGAAGAGCTTCAGAGTAGGGACAGCGTTCTCCAGAATAATGAATAATGCTGTATGTAAAAAGTAAAAGCATAAAAAAGATGAGTTTAATATGGCAGAAATAGGAAAGCAGAAAAGAATTAGAGCATGAAAGAGACGTATCTGCAGTGGACATTCAGGATGCCAAAAAGAAGTGGCTCCTGGACATCTAGATTTGTAGGCTTTAAAAGACATCAAAGTAAATAAAATTTTTGAAGAAAATACAATGAAAATAACGTTACTTCCCATTTACACTCAAAATAATAAAACGGCATTTGGAAGAAAATACAATTAAAGTAATAACATTATTTCCAGATTAAGCTCAAAATATTTTAGTAATTATTCTTTTCAGATGACAGCCTGTGCTATGAAATCACTACCTCAAGTATGCTTTCAATATTATAATAACCCTGAGGTGGAACAAGACATCAATTATGGTAGTAGCATTAGCTTTAAGAACAGTGATTATGGAGTACAGTTTCTCCTACTATTTCAGCCATAAAGCCCTCCATAGTCAGTACATATCTGTACAGTCTCCAGTACACTTCAATATACCTTTAGCTTCAAGAAAAAAAAACAATCATAAACCATAACAAACCCTCAGCAAAGCTCAAGTACTCCCAAATTTCTTCATGGTCCACCTTAGTTCAATTCTTCTAGCAGTGCTCTACTGCTTCCTCATAATTTTCTAGGACTCCTCACAAAGATTTTTTTTGCACCTCTGCCACACTGTAAAACTAATGTTTGTCTTTCATTGAACATCATTCTTCATCTGTCTTCCTACTACTTCTTACAAACCCCACAAGCTTGTAATGTGACATTTGTGAAGACATGGATAATTCCATTTTCTTATGCTCCAGGTTTACAACTTCGCTGCTAAAATCAATCAGCAGTTCAAATGGATGATAAAACAGGAGTCACATGAGGATCCCAAGCTACATTTGAAGGAATACTCAAAATTGCTAGAAGAGAGCATCCCATGAGCCAAACGATCTAACACAGTCCATCAAGGGTTTTTTACATCTAGAGGTTTAATGTCACAGATTAATCTGCCAATCTGTTATTTTTCCTACTGTTTACACAGCTCTAAGCCTCTGACTTTAGAACCTTTGACCAGAAGAGTATAAGGATAAAAATTTAGCAAACCAACCTGGTATAAATATTACTTTTGAAACATACTAAAATACACAGTGAAATGTTGATGCCAAAACAGTATTTGTCCCTGTTGCTAGATTTTTTTACACTTTTTAAAATTATTGGTGAGATGGTTGGTCTTTGTTCAGTTGAAAAATCAAATATCTGGACAAAGGTCTCAGAGGATTATCAACTCCAACAAATCCATCAAAGCATTAAAAATGCAAACAGAATATTTCAAACATTAGTATGGAGCACAGTTTGTGAAAATTACATAAAAATAGTTTAAATAAGAGTACATATTTGAAAAACTGAAAAGAGAAAGAAAAGAAAATGGAGAAAGAATTTTGTAAGATGACAGAAATCCTCAATATGGTTAGAGTCTCAACATCCTCTTACTACACTATCACTTGAAAATAGCACTAACCACTTTTATTGCACTCTTAGTGCATGCATCATAGTACCATACTCTAAACTGTAGCAACTTAAGATTGTAAGAGCTGTCACAGTAAAGCTGAAAAAACATTCAGATCTCCCAGTACCAGATCTCTCAGTATATTCACTGGGTCACATTGCCCACAATGCAACTAATTACATGTGATTCATAAATTGTAAACATCTACGTGACAGAGACTGCCTGCTGGACCTAATTATTTGGTTTTCTCAACTGCTGTATTATCAGTTTGAAGTAAACAAGGAAAATCTGGCTCTAAGTGTATTAAATTTGAAAGAAAGGGAAAACTGTTTACAGAACAGAGGCAGAATTATATGCTAGCTGTTAAATTCCCTTACTGTTATTTGGTATCTGCTAAAAACAGATTGGTAAGGTTTGTACGCAATCAGTTTGTGTTGCTAATGAAGTTTTACCTTCCTGGAGGTAGGAATAATTGACATTTACCACCTGCCATATTTCTAAGGAATTTATATCTCGCCTAATGCTGCGGTATACATTAATATATAAAATTACTTTAAAAGCTAAACACTAATTTTCATGGAGTAGTACCTAAAAGAGCTCAGGTACTGGACTTCATTTGAATTTTACATCTGCATCAATTCTGACTGGAGACCACAGCACCTGAGCAGTCTCTGATCCAAACAATATTTCATTTGCAGAGGCCCAGGCCAGTGCTGTGCTGCACACCCAACGTGGTCTTCAGGCCTGTGTTGTGTGGCACCAATGCCTTGGCCACTGGACACATGGAACCAATGCATTGAGCAGAGGAGCCTGTTGGCAGCTCCACCTCTAAACCAGCAACTGCATCACCTGGCCTTGTCTTTACCTGAACATGCAGCAAGAACATCATTCTATTTCTATTGCAGAAATTAAAAATAGTTGCTTGCTTGTTTTCCTAGATAACCATGACTTTAATAGCTGGAATGACCAAAAGGGAGAACCATTTCCGCAGGGGATGTCTGCCCAGCACACTGCACATAGGTTGGAGGTAGTGCTGGGATTCCCAGCATCCACAGGGATGCTTTTTACAGTGCATGAACAGCATTGTGAACGATGCCTTATGGAGCACGAGTGCCTTTGTTACTGGGACCAGCAGCTTCCAGCACAAACCACCACCTGTGTCTATACTGTCTCTATATATCTCTACTGCTGGCTCAGCACACTGCAGCTGGCAAGACCATGGGAGCTTGGGGCTTTACAGTAGCTCCTGCTACCCACTAAAGACTCAGAAAGATAAACCCAGGAAAGCATCTAATTGATGCTCTGTATCTTTATGCTGGACCTTTTACAGGGGGGTTAAAGCACTGCCCTAGTAACTGTGATTCCAGGTCCCAAGCCTCCTTAATTCCTGTTAAGCTCCCTAGTCATCAGGATGAAAAGACCCTGGAATGGCACTCACCAAAGTTGGACCCAAATGAAGTAGGGAATGCAAAATTTATAATGCCAGAAGATAAATTAATACAAACTGCAAGACAGTGAGAAGAAATATCTTATAATCCACTGAGCTCTTTGGCTATGGCATATCCTACTCTGGCCAGACTAAATTCTTTCCCCATAACTGTGTTATTCAATGGAATGCATTCAGATGTAACTACTATTATGAAGGTCAAATACCACACAAGGTATTATAAAAATCTTTTTTCCTCATATGCTGGATAATTTCAGGTATAGGGGGGAGGAAATACCCTGGGGAGTGGATTTCACTGATGATTGAACCAGCCAGATTATTGAGCCTCTTCTCTGGTTTTTGCAGGCAAATAAATTCATCCTATACTGTTTTAATTAGGATTTTGATTAATTATTAAAAATTACATTGTTATAATTGTCTGACATCATACATGCTACAATTAATGAAATATTTTAAGCACTCAGTTTACTCAAGCATGTTTCTGAAAAACTGCCTATAAACACATTAGGCAATGAATCAAAGTCTATTCTATAAAAATTATGGTAAAAGCAAAGAAAAGAAATATACAAGCTTTTGCTGAAATACTAACTTACCCAGATTTTCTATATTAAATCTACTCAAATTCCCACACACACAATAATAAATTTACTATAATTAAGACATGACAACACTGCTGTAAATAACTGAGTTTCTCTCTACTCATTTAAGCTCTGAGAGGTCTGTGTTTTATTGACATAAGTTCCAGCATGCACATTTCCTTTTTAGAGAAACAGAAAAAGATCTGCATATATAAGACAAGTGTCTTTCAGAACGTCTAGAGCCTGTTAAAGAATGCTTGCCTAGTTATTCTCCAAAAGGATGAGCAAGTCTTTTCCCAAGCTTCAATAAAGACCATAGTACAATCCTGCCTCTTGGAATAAGCACTCATTTCCAACAAAAAATAATCACCCTCCCCCATCATCACCATTTAAAAGCAAAACTTTTGGCTTCTATTCCTTTGGTGTACTCTTCCTTGACTATTGAATCTATCCCTTTTGTCTCTCAAGCTGTCTTTGTTTCATCTTATTTATTCCTTAAAATCTAGAGACTCTTTGCCACCCTCATCTCATTTTTTTCAGAACTGTGGGTGTGGTTATCTGTGAGCTTCCAATTTCTCCAGCAGACCTCCCACCCTTGTTCAGGCTCTCCCTGTGTACAAAGATAAAAAATCCAAAGAAATACAGTTTCACAGATGCCAACCATTTCTCCTTAAAGCGTGGGATTTTTTTTTTAAGTATTCATGTCAAGAAGAGACTGTTTCCTTGTTTATGCAGCTGTTCTAAAATATGAAAACATTTGAGAAAAAAAATTCTTCAAACTTCTAATTTCCTTCTTATTCTACATCATAAGTATTTAGGAACTATGATATTTTTAAATTAATCTTCATTCACCTGTCTAAAGCTTTCAACATCTTATGACCTAGATTCTCTGAAAAGTCTATGGAGAAGTCAATTTTTTCAGAACAAAAAAAACCCCAAACCTTAAGTATTCACCTAAGCAGACCAGGCCCAAATCAGTCAGTCAATGAGCAGGTTATCACTGAATTTTATGCATGCTGTGCTGGGCCTATTGCACATGAAAAAAAGTTCCTGTACTAAATGATAAAGAAGCAAATATTAAAGATATAAATGAAATACTTTTTATGTACGAGCATTAGGCAGACCTTCAGTAATCTTAACTGTGATGAGCAGTTGGATTTGGCACATATTTAAATCAGCTCTACACAGAACAATTTACACAATTGAAATTGTACCCATAGGATCACATATGTGGACCAAAATGCCAGACTTTTTTATCTGAAGGCTGTTTTTAATTCTGCTCTTGTTATTTTTTCAATATGATGGGTTTAGTCATTTGGCTCTTCTAAAGGCATTAGCTACCAGGAAAAAAAGGATATAATACAAGAACCAAAAATAAACCAGTTTTGATATACTTTCTGCCTTTCACAATTTGGTTTTATAGGTCTACAGTACACTTAAAATTCTCATGCCTTTGGAGGGAGGAAGGGGAACAAAGTCTGAGTGGTACCAATAAGGTGCTACAGTTCCCTCTGTTTTGTCACTAAATGTGAAACAGGATCTCAACCACAGCAGAATTTGCTGTACAAAGACTTCATACAAGATTACCACTGCAGAATTCAGCATAATGTTGGCATTGCTAATGGGATGAAACTAGAACAGTATGAATAATACATTACACACACCAATCAATGTTACACTGTAAAAGGCTGATGGAAAATAAATACTCTTCATGAACACCAAGGAAGAACTTCCAAACACAAATATTTTATGATTATTCATTTATTATCTTTACTAGATGAAAAAAAATCAACTGAGTGACAAAAGTGTAAAAGCAGCATAAATGTTGCTCTCTCTTTACCAAATATTTATTATTTCTTTGAAGCATGACTAGCTTCTGTACTTGCTGGGAATTCTTCCCCACCCCCCTGCTTTCCCTTCCAATCACGACACACAAAATCTAAACACCCAATCCTGCTTTAAATAATTTCTAGGCCTCCATGGATAATTTTAATTTAAAAACTAAGATGAAGTTGTATGTGTAAAAATAATTTGCCTCATTTTGTCTGAAAGTTCCAAATTCTCTTCCTCTCTTCAGTGTCACATTACCCATCTTTTATCCCAAGTACAATCTCTGCTACATTTCTCTGGCCTTCAGTCTTCCTAAATTCTTATTTTCTTATCCAAAAGTATCAACCTTCCACACATATGTACCTCCCTTGAGCTAAGATCAAACTTTGTTAGTCTCTCTAGCACTGAAAACTATAGGTAGAAAGTTCTTTCTTACACGATACCTTACTTCAAAATTGTCTGCACCCACCTCTCCCAGGGGCTTCACAAATCCATCCAAGGTTCCCATCTCCTTCTCTATTGCCCCACAACCTCCAGAACAATCAGACTCTGTGCAGATCATAAATACCCCCTACTAGTTGCAGTGCTTGGAAAAGTAAAAAGAAGGCTGCAAATGTTCTCACATCATGATAACAAAGACATCTCTGTATTCCAGGGCCTTGAAACTCTCCTCTTTCCCTGCATGCAGTTCACATGCTATAGACAGTCCAGGGGCATATAGTTTGTATCATCATTGAGGCCAAAAAACACGGGAACTCATATTCTCTTCCAGTTATCATTCCACCTTCTCTTTGCCTATCTCAAAAAAACCCAAACAGTGAGCATGTTCTTTGTACACAGTTTCTTAGAACATACTTCCCACTTGCTCAAATTTTGACATCTTCATTTCACTTAAAAGTGGTTCTCAAAGACTAAAGACTTCATCATATATTAATTTGAGAACCAACCTACCAAATCCCATCATAATTATCAAGGGGTAATGATGATCCCAAAGACTCCTCAAAACAAAAGGCTTTTATTACTATGTTAGGGCTCATTATATTATTGTTGTTGCTATCTCTTTTTAATGATACATCTATATCTGCCACCTGTAAACTTTGCAAGTTTTTCAAATCGTGATTTCACATCTACAAGTGGTCTTCCTAGCAGAATTCATGAAGCAACCAGCACCTGAAAATACAAATAAAAACTACCTACTCAGAAAGTCCATTCTGCTGGCAGATGTACAGATGAGCCAGCCAGAAGGCAAAGTCAGAGGCCAGATCCTGACTGCAGTCAGTGTCAATTTAAAATATTTTTATAGTATTAAAGCAATGCTTCTGTAAAACAACAACGTGTTTTTTGTCTGCATTCAAACACTTCATATCTTTCCTTCTTTCCAAATTCCAATCAGTTAGAAAGTAAAAAATAAGTTAAAATCCATCAGTGTGAAGGTACCCATTATGCTACAAAAAGAAAGAGAAATATTGTATTAGACTGTACAGTATTTGAGGCAATGATTGGTAATTTAAGTTTGGACTGCCCACAGAGAAAGGTTCCAACTTGAGTGTGGCCACAGTGTGCTACCACAAAAGAAATGTTAAGAGTAAAAGAATACTGTAGGGAAGGACTAAAATTAGTCATTGCCACATGTCCCACACTATTTGGAGAGAATTTTAAACTTTTATTTGTGAACCTTATGGCCTGTATTTGTTGACCACTTTTCCTTTAGTTTACTGAAACTAACAATGTGCTTTGTAAAATTAAGTTTTACTTTCACAGGAATAATGGCCATTCCAACAATCACATTTTCTCTTTAGTGAACGATTCTTAAATATATTCCCCCTTGTCTTCTTGTAAATAAAATCTTTACAATGCTAAGGCCAGAAAAATACCAGATGAGCTTTGCACCATTCTTGCTCTGTTAAGTTTTTCTGGTATGGGAAAGGTCAGTAACTAATTCCCTTCAGACTGAGAGAGATCCAAAAATTTAAACAAAAAACAGTACTAAAAGCCAACAAATGAACAAGATTCATCTTATTGTGTAACAGCTTTCCTAAATACCTCCATGTTCTTATCATTCTGGCCCTCATCCTTACCCAAAGATAGTAGATCTGTTGAATTCAAAATTTGGTTAGGATTTGGTGAACTGAAATGGCAAGATCTTCAGGGGGAAAAAAAAAAAGAAAAACTTTATTCTGTGCTTGCAGAACATGCAATACACCGGATGCCTTGAGACTAACTGGAGTCTGTAGGTACTACAAAAACTTAATTACTTCACACTGTATTGAACAACCTGATCAGAAACAAGGACTTTTCAAATTTAACAGAAATTTTTTTTACTGCCATCGGAGAGATCCAAAGTCACAGTAGAAGAAAATCATTCAGCGTGTCTCAGAGGCTGTTACCAACAGCTGCTAGGGCCAGAGGACACGGGAGAACTAGGGAACTATTGGTTGCAGCAGACTGAAATGTTGGGATAGCCTCCTAAAAGCCCTGATCTGATTTCTCTCCAAACATCCCAACCCCTTCAGCATGGCAATTTCTCCATACACTGCTTCTCCCACTGTGCCCTGGGGAATTGTCCTCATGTGACCAGCGAGGAGAACGGGGAAGGGACTGGTGCAACAGCCTCTGCCCTTCTGCTGGGCAAAGGCGTCAGGGAAGGGCCACTGGTGGCAAGAGGGGAAGGGGACCCGCTGACGGATGGGAGGCAGACTGTGGGGGTGATGGGTCACCAGTGCCCACAAACGACAGGATGGGGATCCCAGCAGACTCACTCATCCTCAGTCTCTCATTTGACCGCTCATGTTGATTAACGAGCTGAGAATGAACTCTCCGGGAACAGTTCCCACTTTAACTTTGGCAGTGCAAGGCATTTTGAAACCCAGGATCAGGAGGACCAGGGGATCAGGCTGCAACCCAAACAGTGAAAACATAAGCCTGCTTACGGCTCTGAATCCAGATTCTGACATGGGAACCACACTAGAAACTATTAGTAAAAAAACTGTGGCTTGATTCAAATTATATGAATTTTAACAGACAGGTTAAGGAAAAAGGCATTCCTTTGAGATTTCTTAAGAAATATTTTATACATCCATTTTAATTTTCAACTTTTGAATATACATATTCAGCTAATAAAATACGGAATATATGTCACTCTTAGACTCATTAACATCTTTTCAGGCTAAATTTCTTCTTTTCAGTTTCTGAAAACTACCATTGGATCCAGTGTTATAAAAAACTATACTTTTAGATGGTGTCTTCACTTCTTCTATATTGCTGCTATCCAGCAAAGTTTTGCCTATATGAAGAGCATCCTTAAGAGAATTTAGACATGCAGACACATAGGGAACATGCAAGAATCCTTTGGCATCATTGGGAATTTCCCCTCAAGATTTCTCAAAGACTGACTGAAATTGTATGTATTATTCAGATAGTTCTATTTGCACACTACTTTTACTTACATTTTGGAGGGTCACAGCAACAATATCATCTTTTCTTAATGGGGTCAATTAAATTAAGGCTTTAAAAGGCTAAAGAAAAATGTTTGCATGTTATGGTGAAACAAAGGCCAAAACCATTAGATTTGCAAACTTCCAAGCAATTATGCAGGTAAAAAAAAAAAAAAAAGGAAAAAAAAAACAAAGAAACAAATATTAGTGGCTAAAATTATAAAAGACAGGGGAGGCTAATAGCTTAAGCATGTGGAAGAAAGCAAAAATCCTGAATTGTAGTTTCAACTCTTCCATCAGATTGCAGATAAAGTACTAACCAGTAGCATTTAGCTACCTACTGCTCAAAGTTCTGCTTCTACTTATCAGGAATGTTTGAGAGATCTTAGAATTTACCTAATTATATATTAACACTTTTTAACGATAATTTTCCTGGTAAATTCTATCAATGTTTCAGAAGGAAAAAATAGCAGAAAAAATTTAACTAGACTTCAGTCTTCTTATACATTTCCTCCATAATTTGGAATTTTATGTATGATGGGTGCCTTATCTAAGTTCTTTTTTTACAACATACCAGCTCTTAACAGGAAAGCCAAACATATTTACAACATTTGTCTTTTGCTGCACTCTGCTGGAACAATCCATTTTTCCACTGAAAGCAAATCTGTTCCATACACGATGCAAAAGTAAATAAAAGAGAGAGGCAAAAATCTGGGCAATTTATTTCTTGTAAAAAGTGTGCTCTTTTGAAGCACATATATTGTCAAACCAGAATTTAGACATTTAAAGCCATATTTAGTTGGCCCAATAAAGTGGCCTTTTTTCAATGTTAGAGCATCTAAAACACTCCTAGATAGAACAGAATTAAAGAGGGCTTCCCAAGCTCAGAATAAAACTACAATAAATTAAGTGCCTCAATAAGACACAGAAAAGCCTCTTGAAACAGAGATTGGAAGAGCCTGGATTTGCAAATACATCATGTTACCTATCCTTCACCTGATATACACACTATTCTGAAACAGCAACATATGCACAGACACCTAGCCCCCTCCATTTGATCCACAATCAAAATACAAAAAAAACCAAAATTAAGGGACTACACAGGTTCACAGAAAATGAGACAAGACTTTGACTCTCTTAAAAAGATACTGCAATTTCTTTTACGAAATGTTACAATTCAGTCTCATTTGTTTCAATTTTAAAAAAAAATGAACAAACTTACCTGGACTAGAGAACAGACCCCAGCTTGTGCTAACAGTCAGAGCTATTAACTCCCATGATAATTCATTCTGGCTGAGGATCTGCTCCAGAACCACCAAAACATGCTACACAAATTAAATGTGACCTCCTACTAGAAAAATGCACCTGTGATCAAAACAAAGTGTTCTGACTTTTTTCTTTCCTTCCCTCCTCTCTCCCCTCCCCTCTCTCCAGAGAGTAAAAACTCCTTTGCAGAGGCCATTAACTGCCAAAAAAAGAAAAAAAAAATTTTAAGGGGAAGTAAATATCACAGATTCAACTGAACAGAAATATCACAGGCATGTTCTTGCAGTCTTCCAAGGACAATGAGGAAAAGCCTTCACTCTTAAACCTGTCTTGGGTGTTGCAAACACAGATGCTGGCACTGGTCCCCAAACACAAAGCATGCTTTTCAATTTTACTAATACCTGCTAAAACTGTATGTTGGCACTTTTGCTAGTAAAGAAAACTAAGGAATGACCCTTCTTAATGCTTTGTAATCAACACAAATCCCAAAAACTCTTCTCATGGAAGGGTTTCCACAGAGCTTTTTTTAGTTTTGAAGAAAAATAAAAATGAAAAACAGGGCCTCTTAGGCAGTCGTTGCCTTTACAGACTGACTTGCTAAATTCAAACCCAAGAATAAGTACAGACAATAAGCCACAAATCACTCAAACCTTTGCATGAATAGTGAAGTAATGGTTTCAGAGCTTGTGGATACAGAATGTATCAACAGTGACATAAAAAACACCCAAAAAAAGAGAGAGAAATTATCTGCTTCAAAGGTTGAAGTACTTGGCCTAGAATTGGACAGGCCAACCAGTTTCCCTGTAAATGCATTGCTGGTATTCCCCTTGCCGCTTAATTTTTTTTGAGAGGTTTAATACGTTTCAGGAATTAAAACTGATTTTTACAGGAACAAAAGTATACGCTAGAGGGTAAATATTTATCTGTTCCATAGAAGGGTTTCCCACAGAATCAAAAACACATGAACAAGATGAAGATTTGCATCAATGTGTTTTCTCCATTTGTCCCTGTTGCCTTTGTTAAAAATAAAGTCAGTTGAAGACAATTACAACCATACCCATAAATAGAGAGTTATACTTCAAACTATAACCACGCCAGTCTGCAATTTTTTACCTGTAGTGTAAGAAAATATATGGGTGGAATATATGGAAGAATGGGTGAAGGAACTTTTTGGGGACACAGACTTCCAAAAGCAAATGGACAGTGCAGACAAGAATTTAATAACTAGATAAGGAGAGCAGTAGTTAGGTACTGGGTAAGAATCAAGTCAGAAAGACAAATCTGTTGTAAACAAGCTTCCACTACTGTGCATCTTGAGGAAAAAAAAAAAAAAAAAAAAGACAGACAAAAAAAAGTAAAATAGGAAATTAAAAAGTATGCCTTTGCATATGACAGATAGTTCAACATTATGGAATTCTAACTGATTGCAATTATAAATTATAATCTCTTCACATGGCTTTATACAAATTAAAAAATAGCAAAAGACAAAGCAAAAAAAAATAGTAAAAAATACAATCTAGTGGATATGAATAAAATACTAAAGATTGTCATCCTGTAAGCTGTTAATAACTTCTGCAGTATAATTTCTGCATACAATTAAAAGACCAAAGAGAGGTGATCTTGAAATTTGTCAGAAAGACAATTCATCGGATGTTTTAATGAGGATTATTCCCTATGATTCTGATCAAACCATGCAGCCTTCCTCCTAAAAGGAGGTAAAAATCTGAAATACAGCTATTAGTAGCCAACAAGTAATCTGCTTCATATTTGCTTCCACAAAAAAATACCAGAAATTTACTGTATCAGATGCTTATAAAAGCTAAAAGGAATAAAAGTAACTAGAAGACATAGACCATGTTGAAACACAACAGTCTTTTTCAAAATACTTATTTTAAGACAGACTTTCAATTGACTATTGAAATGCAACAGACAGCTAATGAAATGTTCAAGGACAAATGAAAAAATGAGGAAAATTCAAAGAAGTTAAAGCACATGAAGCACATAATTTTCTCAAAACTGAAGTCCTAAACACATTAGAACGGAGCCAAGGGCTACTGTTTTCTTTAACATGACAAATCTATTTAGCTAGCAAATATTTAACCAGTAGCTAGTGGTTGCTCTTTAAGTACTAAATAATGAGATGTAATTAAGGTAGCAAAGGCAAAAGGTTACTAATTTAGAGCATTTCTATGGAGTAGTGTTTAAATTATAGGTTTTATACAAAACGCATGGGCCAGTGCACAAGAAAAAAATCCAATTTTAACGGAATGCAGAACAAATTAACATTTTAACATTATAATACTACTCAATTGTATAATGGGATTTTGCTAAGTGTCACAGAACAGAAAATAAAAGTAACACTCCAAGGTATGCTTGTTAACCTCTTCAAGCTAAATATATTACAAGCCTACTGACAGCAGTAAATAGACTCATTGTAACATGAAAGACTCTGAATTCAAAGGCCTTTAATAGGTGTTTCTTTTTCTAAGTAGACTAGCCTTAAGAATATAAACAATGAACAAGATAAAAATTATGTTATCCATTCCAAATACTTTCAAATTTCCTAAAGGGAAATGGAATTATTCCTTTAAAAATACCATTTTAAAAAATCCAGTTCCTGTGATACATAATGTCTTTTTCCATACTTCTCCTTCCCGTATTACAGGAATTTAATTGGCAAGTATAGCCTTCAGCAGCCATACATACAGTTTTCTAGGCTCACCAAGAGGCTTTCTGGAAAAAGATGGATTACAGCTGTTATGGTCAAACTCTGTCAAGTCAGCATTTCAGGGTCCTTGTTGTCCATCCAACAAGAAATTCAAGCAAACACCTAATTTTAAGATATCTAAATAATACTAAGTCTGTATCCAAAACAAATTGCTAATATTAAACCAAGAAATTGGCAGACACAAAACTTTGTCAAAGAACTCAAGGCAAGCAGAACATTATATTTATTAAAAGCCTGAAAATATTATGTCTGTAGTTATGATACTCATCATTACTGTCTTCTTCATTCCTGACTTCTGAACCCTGCAGTTCATTATGCCAAATTTTCCTTCATTAACTGACTTTCCCCTTTTCATACTGGTTTAAACTATCCACAACAGAATAATTAAAGGCTTCACAATGTAGAAATACTTACTCTGTAGAAGTTAGCAGTTAAGAAATACTGAGACATAAAATAGACCTGTTGAGATGCCAGCTGGCAGGAAGAAATGAAGACGAAAGTTCTTTTCTCTTTTGTTTTTGTCAGTTTACAGATTTAACCAACAGTTTAGCTCCAACATAAACTGTACCTTTTATTAAAAAGGCCTAAATTGGGAGAATGACCACACAAGTTACATTTTTCTGCAGAAAGGTAGTGGCTAAAGCAGCAGCTCTCAGCTGACTGCAAGGGACACACACACAAGGAAAAGATTTTTTTTTTTTAATTGATAAATCACCTACACTATTTTTGAATTTATTTTTTCTTCAGGAATCCACAGTTTACTACCATGCTGCCTCTAGTAAGTAATACCACACAGAATCTTAACTGAGCTGAACAGGAGTGTGCAGAGCAGGAGACTGATAATGTGAGGTCTTATTTCCACCTTTGACGTTGGTCTATACAAGTCATTTTGGGCCAGCCATCACCAGTGACTAAATCAAATTTCCCACCTGCAAGACTACCCAAGAACAACAGAATAGTAATTTAGATAATCATTCTCTATATGGTAACAGAAATGAGTAGTTGTGCCGACTGATGTAAAACATTTTTAGCTTAAGTTTGCAGACAAAATAGCTTGGTATTCCTGGGTTTACAATACAGTTACAACAGTAACCAAATCCACTTCAATACCCAACTCATACCAAGATCTCCAAGAATTAGATGAGTAAATAATTTCGTTAATTTGGCCATCAAATACTTATTTCCTCTGTGGTTTTTGGTTTTGTTTTGGGGGGAGGGAGATCTTTTTGTTTGGTTTTAAATCCAAGTCTGGCATAAAATGGTATTGAATTACATGAATTATGTAGCTCTCCCCCTTAGTATTTATTGCTGGTATAACGAATGTATAACCAGGCATTTCACTGAATCCAAGTATGAAAGTCTATGAAATATTTACTCTGTGAATTTGAAACCAACACATAGTTGACATCTATCTGCGATGCAGAAGTGTCATCTACTATATATCAAAGAAATAAGTATACTTATCTTGACCTTACAACAGAAAATTATCTAGTTCAAGGTTATTTCAGCTATCTGAAGGCACTGCACCCATGTACACACTGGTAAAACAAGTGTAGTAGCCACCCAAAGGCAAACTATTAAAGCTATGTCCCAAGCCACCAAAAATGCTCATAGTGCTGCATGCAGAAATCAACCAAAATTGATAATCATAATAATTTAATTCATCATAGTTGGACTATTCAATTAAAATTACAAATTTCACTAAGATCATATATAGAAACTCCCAAAGTAAAAACTGTGACTTTTACCAGATACTCTCAGTAATTCTTGGCTATATATTTTTTATGCTCCAAATGCTTCCACACTACAAAATTACAGGGCTGGTACAGAAAACATTCTAGGGAGCATGAAATAAGAGTGTTTCCCTCCTTCCGTGAAGATGGTATCAATGTTTTTATTCAAGTTTTGATTACACTACTGCATAGCACTTCCTCCCTTGCCTATGGAGTACACTTCTCCCAGTGAAAGAGACTGTAAATAATTTAAACTTCAACAAGGGTATCCAATAATTCAGATTATCTGATATGACTTTGCTTTCAAAGAAATAAAACTTATCAGTATTTCTTTCTTTGGGGCATTGTAGCCAACCGGTTCCATTTTCACTCACTCAAATGCACACAGGCTCTTTCAGTCCCTACAGAAAGCCCTCATATATGGTCTAGTGACCTCATATTAGGCTGAGGATACAAGATCTACCTCTACAAAGGAATATTATTTCTTCCCCTTCAAAAAGTCATAAGCCAATGAAACAAATGTCACAGAAAGTGCCAGAGAATGTTTACGTCACAAGAAGTGACAAAAATCACTTTTGTGACACTGTTGCCTTTATACACCGGAGGGTACAATCTGCCCAATACCCCTGAGGGCTGAACCAGAGTCTGGGGAATCCTTCAAGAGGTCACAATGGTGCTATAGGTCTAAAGTGGAAACCCCACCCCAAGAGGAGTGGGGGGAAAAAATGAATAAAAATCACACCTCTGGTCCTTTTCTGATTTGAATGGAACAGTGGGTGTTCAAAGCTGGCTATTCACAGGTTCAAGGGGAGTAAGTCAGTAGACAGGGCTGTAGGACACGGCACCGTGTAGCTGGAACCCTCCTATGTGGAAAATATGACAGACCAGACTGAAAGTAGTCCAGTAGACTCCAGTTGAGGCACTCTCTGCCATATCTACCCACACAAGAACATTTTACTGCCAATCTCTTTCTCTTGCAATGGCTGTGCTTTTTCCTGCTTTTGCATGTGTCTAACTCCCTCCACCAAAAAAAAAAAAAACCCAAAAAAAAAAAAACTTACTGATAATATGAACAATTTTACCTATTTGTCCCACAAACTGACTAACCTGTCAGAAGACTGTTCCACACTGAAGCAATTGCTACCACAGACCAAAACACAGAAGAGCTTTGCCAGTAATCCTAATATATGCTTCCCAAGCACAGCTAACTACTTTCAGACATTTTTGGAATACATCTTCTAATAAAAAAGGGGCTTTGATGATATTGTAAGTATTCCACTGTTAAAGTTAAATAAGCCTTAAGGAAATAGAAACATAACACTATTTGAACACCAGTAAAATTGAGAATTTTAATTATATGTAATAGCCAACAAGCTGCTTCCAGTGGCTATGAAAAAAACTACATTTAGCAGAAACAGCAATAAAACAAGAGAAGTTAAATATAACTCCTCCAAGGAACAGCATATTTATTCAAGCCAAAAAGAGCTAATTTATACTATGGGTGTAGTTCTCACTGACATTATCTGGGGAAAATGACTATTACAGGAGAGAGTGTGATATATAGCCTTTGAGTCATGCATGATAAACCCTAATGGTTTTGCTTTGAGGTAAAAGTCCTTACTAATCAAGTAATGAATCATTCCCAAAATGTCAAGGTCCTGAGGCCTTGTGTGTCAGAAGTGCCACTGGTGAGAGAATACTCAATCATTAACGATCACTTTAGAGATTTTTATCAACTGATTAATAAGCAAGGAAAAGAGTTAAGGGGCTTGAACAAAGAGTTAATGGACCTTTAATGACATTCCCTGTGTTTTAGTGAACAGAACATATTGAGTTTTATTTGCCACTGACTACAAACCACCAACAATCCAAGTGCTCCACACATTGCAAGTGTTAAAATACTGCAAGGAACAGTACTTTGCCTTTCAAAACATTAGAAAATGATATTTACTTTAAAAATGGTAATGAACATACTTACTTTGTATTACACCTAACAGTGTAGTAAATTACAGATTAGAAAATAAGAGACTGGCTTCCTTATCAGTAGATGGAAAACAGATAAGGAGAAAAATTAGAAGATTATATTTTTTTCTACAGTATTTTAGGTGCTGGACCTGTCAATAACAACTATCATAGAAGTAGAAATCTAGATTTTTATATAGATAATACTAAAAAGACACCCAGGAACAATTCAGAGGCCTAAAATGAGGATATGATGAATTATGAGTAGCTATAGATATGTATGTGCACGTGTACATGAACTCTGACATCTAAGGAGGGAAAAGGCATTTGCCTTCAATATATTTTCCATCTTTGTGTTGAAATCATTGTGGAAATATCAAAAGAAATTACTTTAACAGCCAGAAACCACCAAGTATCACTAACTCAGAGTATTTCCAGCTCCCTTGAGCAAAAAAACTATCTAGCCAGAAGTCAGCTCAATCATGCGAGTCTCCAACCAAGAACCAGAAATTACAGACTCAAAAATCAAATGTAAGGCTGTCATTTGATAGCTGGGGGCATCTTACTCCGAGAGCAGAGAAAAATGGGAAACAAACAGAAGCAAAGAGGGGAGAAAGGAAGCACAAACCTAGCAACGAGATCCAAATCTCTTGCTGAACAGATGAAAATAACTTTGGACCTTCCAGTTGGAGTGGCTCTCTTTTCCACACACCTGTCTGTATTTTTCATGATAAGAAAATTCATGTACACATGCACATTTAAAAATTCCTTCACAGAATTATAAAATACTGTAAGTGTCAAATACACATTCTTTCAGGGGCAATTCAGTACCAGGAACTGGACAAAGCTTAAAAAGTTGTCACCAGTTTGAGTTAATTGGATTCCAGAAAACTCTGAGCAGGAGAGATACAAGATCAAACCTAGAGCATATACCTAGAGACCAAAAGACAGAGCACCTGAAGTACTGCTTGGTACAGCCCCCAACAGCACAGCAAAAGACTAAAACAGAGCTGAAGAGAACATAGCAGACAGTCACAGGATTGTTCCACACCAGCTGAAAGACAGGAGATGGAGAACCATCCCCACCTGGGAGCCACATAGCTACTACATTAGGGCAGTACTACAGGAGGGTGTATTAGTACCCCTTTTTGTTTGGCTTGGACACAGGTGAAAAGCCTCCAGATGTCATCACATTCACACCTAGCTGATGCTGAACGCAGGCGAACCAGATGTGTGACAATCCACCCAGCAAAAGGCAAGCCCTGGGACACTGGGCCAGAACTCCATGTCTGATAACCAGGCTCTCAGGACAAATGAGGGCTTAAATCAGCTAATGATCTTAAAAGTTCTGAAAAGTGATCACAAGTGTTTGACAAGGAGGACAAAATATGCTAACCTCTAGATATTTGTCAACTTTTAATTGGTTTTTATATGAAGTGCCAAATTTCAGAGGGGAAATCATATGACTCGGAAGGTACAATTCAGAATCAAGTAGTTCTTTCAATCATGTGATGATTTACACCCAAAACTAACTTTGCCTGATAGCGCCAAATACTCCAAAATGGACAAGAACCAACACACAGTATTTTAATACATAAAACATTACTTGACAAGGTTTCAAGCCTCCTGCTTAATCACAAACCACAACAAAAGAGAGAACATGCACAATCAGTAACACTGGGCTAAAATTGTCTGGATAAGAAAGATGTGCTCAGAGGGATCCTAAGTAAGTTCCTTTAAGTTCTGCCCAAAATTGAGAATAATTACACATTCTGCTGAAATCTCAAGAAACATAAATATTTAGTGCACTTCCCTTGGTCTTCTAAGTTTGCTCAGGGATAAAAAATATTTTCTTTTTCTCCATACATTTAGTTTGGAAAGTTTGTTGTATCACAGCTTTCTTTTTGGGGGGCTTTTCTAAAAAAAAAAAAAAAAAAAA
>VZSE01015151.1:1571032-1584152 GCA_013398275.1 Promerops cafer
AAAAAAAAAAAAAAAAAAAAAATCAGTTAACTGTTTAACATGAGCTGTGTGTTCTTTGAGCTGCAAATCTGATCTCGCATGCTTTCATTGTGTGCTGCCCTAAATATTTTTCTTTCTTGGAGAAAAAGAATGCCACAAAGGTAGCTTTAAAGCTGATTGCCTAAACATCAACTTTTAAGACCAAAGACCAGAACAGATCCTGTCATGTAGTACAGCTACTCAGTGTCATTCTGAAAATGACATGGGACTGAAGAGTTCCAAAAGGATCAAAACAGATGCCAAAAAAAAAAAAAAAAATCACACCAGCAACGAACAACAAAAGTAAGGACACTTAAGCATCAATCTTGGGCTGCAACATAAGACTGTGGGCCAGGCCTAAGTTTTTGCAGCTGGCATTAATAGTGCAGTTGCTTAAATTTAATCTCAAAACCATGAGATAATCCATCTTTCAGTTTAAATTAGGCTATGTCAAAGAAACAGCTGTGTAATGAAGTTCAGAAAGTTCTGAAAACATATGCACCTTTCTTCAAGACTTCCATATGAAAGATAAAGGACAACTCATGTGACATTACTAATTAGGAGAACCAGTGCATTCAGAGACATATGGCTTCCAAATCCTTTGCAAAACTTCATTTGTTTCTTTAGAAGTGTCTACTGAATGCTCCAAGATGCCTAACTAACATCCAAGGCTGTATACGAAGGGACAGCCCACATCACAGACCTCAAGGTAAAGGGCTACCTTTGTTACTGAGAAAGCTATAAAGCTTTCTCAGTAACACACAACAAATTCCCACACAGCTGACTGCCACGTAAGTAACTAAAATGGATCCTCCTGATGGAATTGCCTTCTCTAGTCTAAATGAGGAATCATGGTGTCTCTACCTGGAAGCAATTGTGTTTGTTGATGACTTTTAACAGACTGGTAAAAAACGACACTTACTTTCCAGAAGGGAGAGCAGATGAAGGAAGTCACACTGGAAAACAAATCTGTAGGAATTCTGTTATTTCCTACCACCTTAAAAGAAAAACCTACGAGCACTTCTTGAAATCAGAAAGACTATTTGTTTCAAGCAGAGTTTTTAAATGGAAAATTCCCATGTGCATTTGTCTCTTCAAGATGCAATTCATATACAGAACTTAAAAGATGCAATACCAAGATGGGATAAATACAAACTCTGTATTAAATACAGCAGAATAATCAGGAAAGCTTCTCATTGTTTACTGAGTAGGATCAGGAAATCACATTGAAAATCACCTTATTCCTACTTATAGCCAACTATTTATGTGAGATAGGTTATTCAATACTAATATAAGTAAGATGAACACAGAGAAATAGCTGAATTAGAAGAAAATAAAGGCAGCAAATTTTTGGCATCAATTAATTCTGGTTAGAAAAATTTGTTAGGTCCTTACACTAATGGAGGATGGTCTCAATTTTATAAAGTATCTGAAGAAAAAGCTAAAATGTATCACTGATCTTAAAAAAGTAAAAAAATTGGAAAATACGTAGTTCTTAAGTCCAGATATCTAAGGTTATGGAACTGTGCTGGCCATTTATGTCAGATTTGTTCTGTCAGTCCATTCCTAGAAACTGTCATTTCCAATGAACACACCAAATTTTACAGTAACATGAAGAGCCAGAAATCATTCAGTTCCTCTATATGTTTTTGGGCTTTTTTAATTAGCAGACTGGGAGGGGAGAAACACTAATTATTCTACTGAGACAGAAGGCATCATCCCTCTTGTCTGGGTAGGTGGCTGCTGCTGGTCAGCACTAATTTGTGCACTGGCTTGACAGTGCACAAATAAGCAACTGCCAGAGGGATACTGGGGCCAAGGGTAACAGATAAGAACTCATCATTAGAAAGCTCAAGAAAGTCAGTGGTTTTACAGGGTGGGGATGAAGAGAACATGGGGAAACATGAGGTCTGTGCAATAGTGCCACCAAAGAATAGGAAGGGAACTATACTATATATGTTGGGAAGTGTGAGTATACAGGGAAAGTCATGATTTGTCTTGCTTTTTCTGGACTTATTTTTGTAATACAAACAGAAGCAATGCAAGGTAGAAGTGATTGCTTTGAAATTACATTCTTTTTTGTAAACTGGAACTGCTCAATCTTGTCTCAGATTCATGTTTTAAGTATTTACAATTGGTTAAAGAACAGTCAGTGCCCTGGGAGAACTCCACCCATATTTAAAATTCATCCTCCTTCTTCCCTGAAAGAATGTAACTGTGGTAGGCTTCCAAACAGGGTTAAACACAGCTTACAGCTAAATATTGCTTATATTCAGTAGGATAAAATCCATGTGGGTTGAAATAAGAAATTGAAGCGTCTCATTTTTATGACATTTATTAATTCCAGCTTGTACCTGGAAATCCAAGTAATGTTTGCCAAGAGCCAATGCATGAAAATTATGATTTCAGGGTAAGAACCTGCAGCTACTGCCAAACTATGAATACTTTTTTCTATTATGACAGAAAACACATTGTAGACATAAAAGATCATTAAACTGCACTTTCAAGCAATAACATGTCTCTAGTAGGGGAGCATTATACAAAGTACATGCTGTTTACAACAGCTACAATAAAACTTGCTGCAATCTCATTTCATATTTGAAGTCCTTTAAACTACAAAACATATATGGAATCTCAACTACCATTCAATGGCTTTTAAATGTATCTAATTAAAATCTTTCCTTAGAGCAAGTGCTAGCAGCATGTCCAAAGTGCACTGCTAAATATTTTTTAGGAGATCAAGAATTTCATAGGCATATAAATGGCATCTATTGCAAATTGATTTTTTCCATTATTTTCATAGCACCTTCCTACAAATCCTCCTTGAAGATCATAAGAATAACATTTCCTATTTCAAATTTACAAGATTACTATGTACATAACAGCTTTCCTTTTCCTTCCAGAACGGAACACCTGATGTCAGTGTTTGTTAACTGATGTTAACACTCACTTGAATCTATTTAGATCTAAAATACTACTCCAGAAAGTCAAATTCTAGAAGAAAATGTAAACAGGACTATAAAACTAAAAGCAAGCTTTTCGTCATTGCACACACTGATGCCTGCTTACACATTTCATTACTGTCAAGATGGAAAGTAAAGCTAAAGTCTCCTTTTAATAGACCAATCAGTAATTTTATTGGGGCACTAAATATGGCCTGCCTTATTGGTAATGTGCAAGGATTAATGCAAAAAATTACTTCATAAATAGAAATGCTTTTTACCAGGGAATGAAATGCAGCTTGATAAATTTTCTCCAGTTTGACATCTAGAACTTTGGCATGCATTGTGCATTTACCTACCTATCACACAAACAACTGTTACTTGAAGTGGAAAATCTGAAAATTACCATTTACAATCTACTTTAGTTGTAAAATTTGAATCAGTTCAGGAATTCATAACAATTTGCAGGTGGGCAAAGAAACCATACAGAACATGTTTAAAGTAGGTATTTATCACACCTAGGCAATGAAACTACATGAGTTGAATATTCATTATTTGATTTGTATTTTAAAAGTTGTTCATAAAAAGGTTATACATCTGCAAGGAAATACAGGCATTTGAGGATTTGTAGAGGTTATAATACTAAAGCTTCAATTTAAAAAAACATCCTACACTATAATAGTTCTTCTACTAAGAATGTAATTCACGTAGTGCCCAAGTGTCCTGGAGATTCTGTGTTAAAAAGACTAATAAAATCACACACTCACTAACTGTAAACCCCTTTGTGCTCTAGATGAAACGGTTTAGAATACACTATAAAACCAAAATATAGACATTTCCCTTCTGAGTACAAAACACAATGCGAGAAGTAACAAAACCTTGCTTTGCACGTAATTACTTTAGTGAAAAATGAGGGAATAAAACAAGGCAATTTTTTCTTTTCTCATTATAAAAATATTTAACATAGGAGATGAGATTCTCAGACGATTATAAGAAAATAAAAGGCATATTTATTTCAATGTCAAAAAGCTACATGCCTAAAAGAATTTTTGGAGTGAGACTCCATACTGTTCATATTTAAACAGCCTCATTATTCCTTTTCAGAAAACACATTTATCATATTTTGAATACCTCAACTATTTGCATTAAACATACTTGCTCAAATAAAGACAGAATATGATACTGAATTAAAGAAAACAAGGTCTTTTCTAATCCAGAAAATGCAACATTGAGCAATTTCATTTCACCCCCAAAGAAGAGTCAATATTAAATCCTACCACAGCTCTCACTTTCAAAATAATACATGCAGCAGTGGGGTCTCTGTGGCAATCACCATTTTACTAGACTTTGTTTATAGCAACAATAACAACATTTCTTTTTTGGAAGGGGATTCCCACAAAGAGAAGAAATTACAAAGGAAATCTACCAAGAAATCTACCAAGTTTAAACAATTATGAAAAAATGTAAACATTTGTTCTTTGAAAAGCAATCTTTTTCCTCATTCTTCTTTCAACTACTCTAACTCCACCTCAAAAAGCCCACAATAGTAATGTTAAGAAAAGCACCCATCTAATGTTGAAGGACTTCATAAAATAAGCTTTGGAAATATGCATCTATTTCAACAACCTGACTTTTGCCATATTCTCAGAATTCAGCTTTCAAATCAACTACACAAGAAAACTGTCAAGCACATCCCAGTTGCCATTAAGTTTAAAGGCAAAAGGTTCTACATAGCAAAAGCAGACACAAGGAACTCACTTATGTTAATCTTTCAGGCTTATTTAGTCATGCCATTTCAAAGTGTTAAAGAATAACCCATCTAGCACAATACCTAGTGTTTATTAAAGCAACCAGAAAATCCCCACTTTCAAACTTAAATCATCTCATGTGAACTCATGTGAACTCAGTAAAGACTGGAGTATTACTGTGAACTCAGTAAAGACTGGAATAAAAGAGAATCTGACTTACATATGAGCATACATGGAAAGGCAGTTTTGTCCAGTTTAAAGAAATATTTTCTTAGATGAAACTGTAGGGGGAAAAACTTTTCCTTAACACCTTTGGATTTTAGTTGTTGTGCTATACAACACTGCAAAGGTAAGTCTTTTTTCCAGTAAGGACTCTAATTGTGACTCAGCTTCTCAAACAAGGCATGTCAGAAAGTAAAATCAGATCCTCCAGCAGAAAAGCACAAAACATGTAAAATAACTTCTTAACAAAGGGGACACATCATGAAAAAGTTATCCTAAAGCAACACAGAGCTGAGGCAGGAAGAAAAATTGGTTTATTCTTTGTCCAGTATGGGGATGGCTTGGGAAGGATTTCTTTTTTAAAAACACTTTTCTTCTGCAGATATCACATTCTGAAATGATTAGAACATAAATCCCCATAGGAAGGACATGGTCAGTCTCAGACAATTTTGTTGTGAATGTTACCCCAGCCAAGCCATTCCACCAGTTTACAGTGTACCATAAAATATTTACACAAGCTATGAACTATAAAATATTTTCACATGAACTATAAAATATTTACACTATCAACATCAGTTAGGAAAGAATGATGTGCTGTCAAGCTGGTATGACCCAGGAGTAAAGATTTTGTGGTCACAGATTAAATAAAACTATTGCAAATCATCTGGAAAGTTACAGAGACTATTAGGTTAAACAAATTACTGCTTCCTGGTCTCTTGGATGGTAAATGTAACCAGGAAAGCACAGCTTATGTGCTTTAAGCTGGGTTTTACCAACAACATAGAGAAAGGTTAGGCTCACAATCAAACTGTACTGACCTCTCTGAATGTTCCTTCTAGCAAGGTGTCCAGATGTTGAAGAGGAGCTGGAGTTTTGTCTTTGAATCGTGTCAGCAGTCGCCGCTCAATAGCTCGAAACTGCACAGCCCTTTCAGATAACAGCTCCTGATACTTCTCAGCATTCAAACGTAGCTGCAATTCAAGGGTTTTCAAGAATTCAGGTTAAGGGTCATATACACTTATGTATGCACACTCCAAATGAAATGGGAGAAGGATAGGAAAATTTTTGAGACAGAGTGTGATACTCAAATATGATGTCATTTATGCCAGTTTCATACTTTATACACCTTGTAAAGCTTAACACTTTCAAGAATTATCATTTGCCGCTGAAATCAAAACTAATTGTCAACAGCCACAATAACCTGTGAAAATGCATAAATATCTCACCTAGAAGCCTATTAACAAGAATGAAATTTCACCACCAAGACACGAAGGCTTCTTCTTGGTTTGGGTGTGCTATTTACGACACATAAACAGTGTACTGGACTTGATATTCATTACTTGATATTCAGAAGAAAGCAAATGATTATTCCCTCAGCATTAATAGGAGTACTGAATTCTGTACTGTTTGAATGACTGTCTTTTTCTGAAGTTAAATCCTTTTTCCCTTTACACTGATTAGCTAACAGCAACAAAATTCCTTGAAGTGTTCACAAAAGAACATTTAAAAGATAAAATGATTAAAAGATAAAATACGAATTTTCATTATCTGGGCACTTGATGTACACTTTCCAGTATATGCCTCAAAAATAAATACTACTAAAGATGAGTCAAAAAGCTGTGATACCTCTGTACAGCTGATGTTATAGCTAGCAGAAGAAACATCAAGACGCACAGCTTTCCAAATGCAAGCAAAAGTGCTCCAAAATGAAGAGAAAAGGTAAGTTTCCTTAATTTACATACCAGATTATATTTAAAAATAAGCAAATGTCACTCTGCCAGTACATTATTATGAAAAACAGTTCAGAGATGCTAAGGGGAAAAGAAACACTATGAAGTTCTACTAGAAGTAGTAGGAAAAAAGGGACATCTCAGGTAAAGGATAACTCAGGTGATATTCTCAAGCTTGCTAAAAAAAAAAAAAACGTGTGTTGAAACTAACAGGGATGGAAGCATAAGAATGCCTTTATTGGATCATTTGACATTTTTTAGACCAGATAATTACAGTAAAAATTCTGAAATTTGAAGTGAGCCAGCTGCAACATAATTAGAGTCTAAATTAGCATCCCAGAAATCACACCTGTATTTCAAACTTCAATATATTTAAGCTTGTTCTACAATCTAAAGAAGCCTGGGTTTAAGGTATTTCTACAATAACTGTCACTTTAAAAAAATCAACATTTTTTACTCTCAAATTAGTTGAAAGACAATAGAATAACTACTTGAGAGCTTGAAATATAGACCAGGATCTAGGCTGACTACTGAAAAAATCCCAGAAAATCCCAATGACAACTTCCGTCTTTCTGTGTGGTGACAGCTCCACCCCACAGAAAATTTGGCAGCATGAAAGAACATCCAATAGTATTTCTCATTCTTGCATACATATGTTGGTGCTTTTGCCCAAATACATGAGCTTAATAGAAATTTTCAAATAGCTATTCTCTTTTCTTATTGGAAATGTATGGTAAGGTAATTTATATTTTATTTTACTGGCTATTTCTACAAGCTAGCTGAACTACTGGAGATTTTTCATTGTCACCTGCATGGCCAAACAGGAAAAAGTAATTACATTTCTTTTATTTCTGGTCTGGCAAACTTCCTTGAGCCTCCAATGCTACTTCTACAAGGGCAGTTTTTTTAAAATCTCAAGGGACTTTCCCTTAGATACAACTTTGTATTTTCTGAAAGCCAAATGCCTGCGATACTATAGTTATAATCTGATTAATCATTGCACTAAAATCCAATTTTAAACTAGCAGACCAGTAGCAATTCACATGTTATGTAACATACCTCAAAATGTTGATCAATTAGTTCAAAATATTCTTGCAGGGGAATTGAACCAGAAAAGGTACATGCAAAATCCTTGCAATTTTGCTTCTTGAAATGCTCTTCTAGCCGGTGTATGAGCTCTTTCGTTACCAGCCAAAGATCTTCCAGCTGATCACTCTGAATTCTGTATCGCTCTTTGAGTACGAGAACAAACACAAGACTAATAAACACAGTTTCCAGACACAAATTCACTACAACAGTTTAGCTAACACTCAAATAGAACTTGTTAACTGTATCCAAAGTCTACCTGAGATTTTCTAAAGACATGTACATTCACTAGTGTTAAAGAAATACTTGTGTTTTATTGACTGTGCTATGCTTTACTTTAAATACAACTAAAATTAGTAGAAAGTGATTTTTATCCAGCTACATACTATGACTTTGTAAAAATGGCTCAGTGTAGAAATAAAAAGTGTTAATATAAACTGAAGTGAAAAAACAAATCCTGATAGCTAGTGTTATCTGTCCCAGAAAATTCATTTAACTCATCAGATTTTAATGAATTTCAAAGTACCAGCCTAGTGGAATGAGATTTTATTTCTAGTTCACATTTGTATAATCCTCTCTCCAGCTTCTAGGAAATCAGATTTAACTAATATTAATATTAGTTTAATTAACAGGATTAACTGATATTAACTAATAAATGTTGAGAAAAACACTGTAGAAAATCATAGCAGCCTTTTAATTTTAATTTTTTCAGATAAATCATTTTCAAACATAAGTTCCTTACATCTTTTCATTACACATCTGCCATAACTAACAAGAAAAGGATAGATAGAAATGCAGCTATGAGAATTTGACACAAAATCATTCCTTTTTTTTTGCCCTTGTTAAAAAGGTCCACAGTAAATCAAATTAACCAGAATTCTTTTAAACTTGAATGTACTTATTTTAAATTTTCTCAACATTACTAATTCAAGATTGTTTGACATTACCACTGGCATCATTCCCAGGATATGTATTTCACTGAATACCAAATGACAAATTCTGTTTACAATGTAACAGGAAAGAAGCAAGCTTTATTTAAAAACATGCTTGTTAAAGAAAAGAACACCATCTGCTAAAGATAGCATTTGACCTAATATCCATTTTTTAAACACTCACAGTGTAATGGCTGGACTTACTTGGATGTATCATCATACTTTGCCTTAAGTGATTTTTCCTTGACGGAAATTAGCTCAGATGTTTTCAGGCCAAATCAACAGTCATTCCATTTATAATTGACATATCTAATGCATTAATGGTTTGAAATGGACAAAACTAATTTCCTCCAAACTGCACATTTAGTTTCCATGCACTGTTTGTTGGTCAATACAAACACAATCTAATTTTACCATGGCCTCAGTAGAGAACATTGCAATCATTTGCTTTACATGATCTTCCAAGTCTCAAAAAAGACAAATTAGATTTAGAAATATTACAAAATTGAGAATCTGTAGTTAAACTAAACACGTTTTAAACAGAAATACAGTGAAAAAGAAAAAATAACTGTGCTTCTGTTCATCCCATGCTTTTATGATGGTTAACCAACTTGTATTAGCTTTTTGATAAAATAAGCTCCATTACAGAAAATTACAACAGATTTTCAGAAATTTCTCTATCAGAAAAGCAGGAAAATGAGGGGCACCAATAGATTAAATAGGTTACAAGGTCTTTTCACACTACAACAGACTGCCCAAATAGCACAGCCTGCATTAGGAATAGCTGTTCTGGCAGCAGGAACTTTAGAAGATTCAGTTCACTTCTCAGCTAGGAAACCCACAGGAGAAAAACCCAGTCACAGTTAGCAGTCAAGTCTTCCTTACACTTTGATTAAAAAAACAGTTTTAGAAATTTCAGCCCAAAAAAAATAGCCTTAAAGTCTTAATCTAGCTGGTGCAAGCTACTTTTTAATATATATTTTCTGACAAGATGTACTTCAGGCTGGGGCTTCTTTGCAACTTGACAAGTTGAAATAATATCTTTAATTGCTACACTGGTCAAAATGGATTAGGTAATAGAATTTAAAACTAACATGAAAACAGATGTTGCTCCTGTTTGCAGCTTCAGCAATGAAACCCAACTGAACCTGACTACGTTCATTGGCAGCTCTTCCCATTCAGAACTTAAGGACCACTTGATAAGGAATACTGGGAAAAGAGGTCTTTTTCCATTGTCCATGATAAACTCCTTTCAGGGAAAACCAGAAATAAGGCCTGATCATAAAAACTTCTTTTACTTTTTTGAAACACCATTACTTCTAGTCAAAATTTATCTATAGATACAGGTTTCTTTCTGAAGAACATTTCCTCAATCAAAATGCTATATAAGCACTTTTACAAAGTATAAGCTCAGTGTTACATAGCAGAGTAAGGACCTACCACATAATACATAATTCCATGTACATCCATTAGTTTCACAGATCTGTTCAGTCAAGCACAATCATTTCAGTATCATCACATTCTACCAAAAAATGTTTTTGTATTATCAGTAGAATCTGTTTATAAAAATACTCTGAATTATGCTTGACTATCCGAGTTTTTACAAATATTTACCTTTAAATAAGATTTAGTTAGGTAACATTTCAAATGAGCAAATTCCTCGTAAGACCTTCTCTAACATAACCAAGTTCAATGCATGAAGTGGATGCTGGAAACAGGCTGCTAACATATCAAGTGACATCATACTACACATTTGTTTTCTAAAGTTAGGATTCCCATACAGAGTATATGAGTAGCCACACTAAGAGAAACAGATATTGTGAAGCTCCTTTGTAAAGTGAGCTTCACAAGTAAAGCAGTGTGGGAAAGTTTATTCTAAGACTGCGAGCGTCATTCCTAGCTGGTGAATAAACAAACCTGAGAGGAAAAGATTGAGGACTGGGGGTAGGGTAGCGTGAGATTAAAAGCTATGGCCTTCAGTAGAAACCAAAATATATTAATTACATAGAAACAAATTTGTCCTTACAGCAATCAGATTTAACAACTAGGCAAGAAAATGTCCAAATCAGAGATTTAAACTGCAATCCAGGAAAAATTTATTTGTAAATCCTTTAAATTTTTTAGTTTTTAAAAACCATCATTGCACTTCTAGTTTAGTTAAATCTGTTTAAGATCTCCTATTCAAAGAAATATTAAAAACAAAGTAACAATAAAACAGCAGGTAAATAACGCATACAAAAAACTATACAGATGGATTTGATCCTTAGAAATGTAAAACAGTTCTTGGTACAATGAAAATTACTCTCCAGATGGTTTCTGTTTTTTACATATATGATTACATTAGAAAAGGTATTAAATATTAACTCACAGCTGACCCCATCAATATTTATATAGCCCATCACAAATATGGATTTCTGAAAACAGTAAGGAATATTATCTTGGCGTTGAAAAAATTTCACATCGACAAACCAAATTGTGATTTCTCACTCAAAGCAGTTTCCACAAAGCATTCACACAGTGTTCCAACTGAACCCTCTGCAGTGCACAGTTGCTTTTCTAGCTTTTCAATTTGTAGTCTGCTGTATTAAATGAAGACTTTGTGCTCTGCTGGCATGGAAAATGCTAAACACAATTGAACTTACTTGGTTCCAAGGCACATGCCAAGAAAGAGTTTAGCAAGTTGAGCAGTTGTACACAGCAAGACCATAAACTCTTGAAAATAAAGAGAACCTCTCTCTTTCAAAGAGCACAAATTCAGGTAGCTGGAACAGGACTATTTCAATCACAAACTGCCCTATACAAGAGATACTGGACCCAGTAACAGCATATCTGCATGTATGTTCACACACTCTGTAAACATAATAAGAAGGATCTTGCATCCATAATCTCTTACTTACAAAGATATACAGGCACTTAAAGAGAAGAGATGGGTGTTTACTTAGATGCAGAAAAGCAAGTAAGGTCTGATGCCTAATTTAAGTCAAGGATTACTCAACGTCAGTGGAAGGTTAGAAACTTGATTTTTAATCCCTTTCAAAAATTTCAGTAGGTGACTAATTCCAAACACAGATGTTGAGATTCCTTCAAGATGAGGGTTGTTTCCATTATTATAATGACAGCATTAGTTTATGAATAAAAACATTGCTAAAAGCTTTAAGAAAATCCAATTTCTTCAGAGAACTACCACTGTAGTGAACTATATTTTGAGGATGATTTTTGTTTTGTTATACAATTTTTACTTGAGAGGAGGAAAGAAACGATCAATTAACACTTTGAAACTCCTATGTTAATTTTCAAACACTGATTATCCTTCTTTGTATGATCCACATTCTCATTTTGTACATATTCTAACTGATAATCAGGCTTCTTTTACTCTAATACTGATAGAACTTACGTGATGTTTTTGAAGCAAGAAGAGTGGTTTTTGAACCAGTTAAGAACTGAAATCCCAGAGCATTTGCTTGGTCACCCTCAGACGGATCAACAAAGTCTGAAAAAGAAAGTTAAATACCATTTTCTGTAATTTGACACTGGCATGCAGCAAACCTCAGTCCATAGCCAGGACTACATCAATCTTTGCACAAGCAGATGAAGGAGATCGTTTCCCTTCTTAGGGTTCAAAAGTAACAAATATCAGCAGTTTGGGGCAGCCTGCCTTCATTCACAGGTGGAATGTGAGCCACACACAGTTTCCCTTCCCCAGCCTGAAAACAAAAGGTTGGTTTCCCAGAGGTTGTCTGTACATTCTAGAAGAACTGCAATTAGTGTAGAGCCCAAAAACTACCACTTTCACCAGGTGCAAGGTCACCTTTAATTCAGATATTTATGGAAAACTTTGGCAGAAATGATCATTAAAATGCTTAAGCCCACTCTCTTTTTAGCTTTCAGCACAGAGCAAAACAAACATCCAGCTTGCTCTGCAGTCCATCCATGTTCACCTTTCTTTTCATTGTGTGTAGTGGATTATACCAATTTAAAAGGTTTAATTTTAGAATACCATAATTTAAAAACTATTCTTTGTCACCACTACTCCCACAACTTCTCCTGAAAATAAGGCAAAACAGGGAAAAGAGATACAACTTTTATTGTATTCACCAATAATTCAAAGTTTGTGCAAAAATTACATCATAATAATAAATATAATAAACAACCTACTCTTTTTATTTAATCACTGTAAATGGAATGAAAAGAAATCAGAACATTTGAATACTTTCTTGGTCCTATGCTTTGTGTTGTATTCTCAACAATGCATCCCTAGGTTAAGAATAAAATACAATGTGCTATTCTGAAAGCATTATTGCTTAGCCATAATGGAAGCCCATTATTAAAACCTCAAAATAGAGACACTTAAAAAAAAATGTTGCTATGTTTCAAGTATTACATAGAACATATATTTACTCTTAAAATGAAGAGAATCATGCTACAAAAAAAAAAAAAAAAAA
>VZSE01015151.1:1584158-1704288 GCA_013398275.1 Promerops cafer
AAAAAAAAAAAAAAAAAAATACCAACAAAGCCTACCTCACTGTTCTCAGACAAATATATTATATAAGCTTTAAAAGACAAGCAGCTAATCCTTAAAAATACAATAGTAAAGTTGTTGGCCCATAGAGCTTTCAGCAAATTGTTCCAGAACCTTAGTCATCGGAATTTCAAAACCTTAATCTCTTCCAGACTGAACTTATTCACAATCACTTTATAAGCCCTTTTTATTAATTTCTTCTTGTGCTAATATGATCATCTAGACCCATGATATAGCCACAAAATATTTACTGAAGTCAACTGTATTTTTTTTTTGCCTGTGTATCATTAAGCTAAATTAATCACTTTCTTTTCATTCTCTTGAAATCTCTATATAACATTTTTCAACACTTTTGAGTTATATACATTATATTTTATTTAATATCAGCAACTAGCACTCAGTTTGCCAGTGCACAGTAACATGATATTGGTTTCTTGCATGGAAACATTTTGTATAATGCATCCTTAATTTTTATTTGTTTGCTTATGATTATAACATATTGTACCACAGAGTATTCCTGTGGTAACTTCCACCTCCTCTCTCTTCAAAATTGTGAGCACATAATTACAGCAAAACTTACTTTTTTTACATTACATTTCATGGTACTCAATTTCATTCTTCTTTTTCTAGTCCTGAGTGGAAATGAACTTTTCCTTCATGCTACTTTAATATAATGCCGAATGGGAACATAGCTTGGATTTCGACATCAGAAAAAAATGCTATGTTCAAGTCTTCTTTTTGGTCCAAGAAGGCTACTGAAATTATTAAATATAACCAGCTTCAGACTGATACATCAAATACTCCACAAGTCGTCCTCCAAAGCAATTGTACCCCTGAAGTACAACATTTACCACTTCTGCTTTGCCCCACTCACCTCTTTTTAAACGAATGCCCGTGATTTCCCTGTTACAACACCTCTTAAGCAATATTATGTAAAATTATTGCTTGTATACATAAAAATTAGATCTGTACCAGAGGCAGGTATACTACCCCAGGTGTATTATTATTGAAATAATATGCCATCATTTATTTCAAAATATATATTTTTAATATACTAACGTGAGATTTTTTAATTACCTCATTACTTCACATGGACAAACAATTCCTGTTGGGAGCTTCTAACACCTTTTATATTTAAAAACCTACCTGGAAAAATGGTGACAAAACTGATGGGAGGTTTGTTGGTATCAATAGTTAGCTTGTGGTTTGCTGCTTTTGAAGGTTGAGCTGGAAAGCAAACCAACTTCAAAGGCAGACTGAAGTTACACTGTGAAACTCTTGGTATTCCTAAAATGATAGAAACACAGATTCATTTTTCATTTCCACATTCTGAATACAGGATACTTCATACCACTGTCCTCAAAGAGGTATAACAAGATATTTAATGTGATTAAGGAATGCATTAAAATCAAAACTATATAAAATTCTCTTTTTTTTTTTAATTTTCCACCTAAAATATCTTTAAATTTGAATACTTCTAATTACCTTCTCAAGTGAACATTTTTATATGGATGGGAAAGCAAGAGTTATTAACAAAGCTACTGCATACTCTATTTATACTAATTAACACACAATGAAGATTAGTTTTATTTAATGCTCTAGACAAACAATACCACTTTAACATAAACAACAGCTGTGATTACTCCCGATGCTTCAAATACAGAATTGAAGCATCAACATTTTCATCAGGAATATCACAAACTAAATGCTTTTTAGGAGGATATTTACTCTTTTTATATATTCTTAAATAACATATATGCAACCTTCATATTATCTCTCAGAGGTTTGTGGCTTAGAAAAAGGATGTATCCAATGGAGGTTATTACCCAAATGTATATTATGATCTATCTTTCGACTTAATGCATCAAAATAAAACAGAACTGTAGAACAAATTGTCTACTGCCTTGAATATTGGGATCTACTATCACAAGCAATTTCATCAGAATGGTGCAGGAGAAAATAGGAAGTTTTAACACTGACATTTAGAAAACACATTTGAAGGTGTCAAAAATTTTCTCAGATATAAATATTGTTTCAAATTGCTGGCCTGTCAGTGATTGCCTGGTACGTTCTATGCAAAATGCAAAAGTGCTCATTGCTATGAAATATGGAGTACTTGCTCTGTTGAGAAGAAAGATTGTGGGGTTTTTAAGAACAATTTTTTGATGAAGCACCTATAGGAAAACCTTGTTCAAAAAATAGATTTTTAGAGACAATAAAGTAAGCTACTGTCAGAAAAGTCATGAAACTGATAGCTACGCAGAGAGTATAAAAATTGAGTATATACAGAGAGTATAAAAATTGAGCTCAAACATTCAATAGCCATCCAAGCAACCCTTTTTGCTAGTAATTTTGTTTGTTTGCTGCTTCACAGATCTCTTCCAATGAAAAAATTACTTCTAAGACTCATCTCAGGGAAAAAACGCCACCATAAGGCTCAGATTATTCCCTGTGGTTGTCAATTCACAAGCTGCTTTGGCTGGCTGATAATGCCTCCAAGTAACTATTCTGCAGCAGCTTATAAATATAAAATCATAGAAAATTGAGCAGAAAACTCATTCAAATTGAAGACAGGTCTTCAAAATTAGAGTATCTCCAGGTTCCAAGGAAAATTCCTAAAGGAATGCTGGAAAATAAACCCATGATCTGTCAGAATGATTCAGTCAATTGTATCTTCATCATCTGATGGGAAAAGTAAAATTTTTCTTGATGACAGCATAACACAAACATCTTAGTATTGAACTTAGATATGAAGACTTATCAACAGGAAGAAATTAGTAGCAAATGTAGGCAAAAATATTGTGATATATTTTTATATTTAAAACAAGATGTTTTTCTTGTTTTTTCAGACCAGTTTTTTCTACATAGTCTGCTGTCAGTCTGCCTCATCATAAACATAACTTTTCAATATTTCAGACAAAGGTCAAATCAAAATTAAATCAAGCATTATCTAGCTTTTGGAGGAGACTGGGGAGATTTCTAGTTGATTAATCCAAAACAGCTACATATAAGAAAAACAAACCAAAAGCTCCAACAAAATTTATCACTACAGTCAAAACTTGCTGGAAAATATTTCAGAGTAATTCAGAATTTTAAATGGTAGTAAGGAAACAGAAAGTAGTGTGGGAGTCAGAATTTCCTCAACCCGTTGATACTGTCTAGCAACACATCTCACTTCATTTAGAGTTGTGATACTTTGTGTGATACACAATTTTAGTACTATAATAAAGAAAAAAACTGAAAAAAAATTCAGATTCTCCTCTAATCTGAAAAAAAGCAGATGATGTCTAATGTTATCTCATAAGATACCAGTATTTAAAGGCATACTATGCACTTACCTGCTATAAGTAATAAAACAGTCATGTGCCCTGTAGATACTATTTCATTCCCAAATTCCTCATGCATTCATTTAGTTATATTTGAAACATAACATGAATGTGCATGATTAAAAGTATTAAAACTCAAATGTCCCAATTTAGGATGTTAAATATTCAGAGAATTAATATTTCCTCTGGTATTGATGACCCTGAGTTTACGCTGCCTAGTGCACCCCACACTAACTCAAAAAGATCAGATAATTCTACAAAGTTTACTGTGCTCTGCAATATTCTCTTCAGGATAAGGTTTTCATCTTGTTTCAATATTTCTTAAAACAAAAACCCAATCTTCATTTTTAGAATAGTACACTTTCAAACTATATAAACTTGTTTTTATATAGTTCACTGATAGCTATTTCTTTTAATTACTTTGTCTAGCAGAAACATGCCACAGGGTAACAGTTATTCCTGTTAAGAGCAGTATCTTATGGAGATGTTTTGAGCATCTATTTCCTGTACAACACCTCAAGGTCCACTGAAATATCAGGAAACCAGAAAAGGAGGGGAACCATAACAGTGACCTTCTTGCTTCTTTTTACTGCGCTTAGTAAGCATGGAAGAGCATAAATATTGAAAAATAAGATTCAAATACACATACATCTATAACTTTTGTTTAGGAAAACTGCAAAACTGAAAACTCCCTTTCAGTTGATCTCTAAATCTATGACAATCAACTTTTTTACCTTCCCAAAACATGAAGGAATGTGTATTTAATGTATTTAAAGTTCATAAAGTATCTTCTACAAGCACTGCATCTTTTCAACACACCTACAACTACACTGTAAAACAACCCCTCTCTCTTTTTAGTCTGCATATACATAAGCTTATTTTCCAGTCTTTTTTTTGTCTCTTAATTGTACCTTTTCCACGAATTGTATCTACCACAATCACAGCTAAGTTTTGTACTGCTGGTAGTCTCAGACAGAAAGCAGCCTTGCAGCCTTGAATAAGATGTTTCCAACAGGAATTGGAAGGAAGAAATGTTGTGACATCATTCTCAGAGCTACTCAGCACAAACAGCATAAATGCCTAATAGCTGTTTCAGTTGCACCAAAGATATAATTTAGCTGCCTAACTGCTAAAACTGGGGGGGAAAGAGATGTAAAAAGGAAAGTATAATTGTTTCCGATTTCCAATCTCAGTGTACAAGGAACTTAACATTTATGCAAAATCCCCATGTTACAAATGAAAAAGTGCTTCACCAGGAAATGTCCTTATGACCTTCTATTCTCTATATCCACACCTTCATAGCATCAAACCAAGAACAAGAAGAACTTATAGAAATAATAGGCAAAATAACAGCTCCCTTCTAAATCTGTTTAATTCAGCATACACTGCCACACACAAAACTTTGCATTTTTTGCTTTCACTCACCTTCAGGATTGAGCTCTGCCATATGACCAGCAACAGGACAAAAGCAGGGGAAAAAAAACACATGAGATATTACTCAAAAAAAAAAGAAAAAGGAAATATAACAGGGGTTTAAGAACTTAAGCCACATTTGTTAAGTAGACAATACATAAAGACGTAATACTAGCCAAAAACCAAACATGAGACCACATTCATCAATAGTGCAACCCCATCCAAGTGACTGACTCATCAAGCTTCAGCTGTATGAATCCCACAGAGAGAGACTGAAGAGTGAACTGGCCACAAATTTCGATATCTTAAAAAACTAAAGAGGAAGCAGTCTTTGTTCAGATAAAATGAAGTCACAAAAGCACTTAAAGTTTGTGTACTAGTATATCACAGTTAAGGATTTGGCTGCCAAGTAACACTAGTATTTGTATGTAATTCCAAAGAATTACCTCAGATTAATAATTTATATAAATAGCAAAAAAAATTAGCAGATCCTAGCCCTAACCCTAATTATTTTCCTTTACTTAGAAGTCTTCAGAATTCAATCACCAAAAATAAGTTTTCAGAATTTATTCTTCAGTTTCTATAATTCTGTTAGATGTCATGTCTGCTTGTTCTTTTTTTAATAGCATATAAACCATAAAACATTCAAGATGCAAGATTTTCTGACTTCCCTAACCAAAAGGCTTGCAAAATCCAACTTAATATCTAAAATATAAATGTAAGTTTTAATAGCATTACCTGAAAGAAATAATACATTTATTTTCCAGCCTTAGGAAGCAAGATTACAGAAACAAGACCAGCTAAACAAAAAGCAAGCTTTCAAGATGAGAGGATCTGAGACACTCACTAGTGTGCTACCTATTCAGTAATTTCAAAAACCTGTCTAAGGCCACATCCCTAATTTGGGCATTTATGAATGCACAGCATCTCATTCACAAGGAATATGGAGTCAGAATCACAGGACAGAGGGACTGAAGTTGTACAAGCTGTTCATGCAGGCTCTCAATTAAAAGGGACAGCTTCCTTTTCCTTAAAAACATGCGTTTCATTATTTTTCTAGAAATAAACATTTCAGTCACCCTACAGCCTAGACTACCATCATAAACACGTTTCAAGTGTGAAGTGATACAAAGAAAATATTTACATTAAAGTGTCAATATAGGACAAGGTACTCAAGACCACCATCCTTCACAGAAGTCTTTAGTACACATGCATTTCTTTCACGCCAACCTACTCCGTTTGTGCTGGCACAGCTCTGTCTTTGCACAGTGAACCAAATCAGCAAATCTGGCAGAGAAACAACTGGTGACTGTGTGACCACAACAGGGGACGAGGTGCAGGAGCAAAGCCAAGCAGCAAGAAGTGAAGAACTGACGGCTTAAACTGGTTTATGCAGCATTTAACATGGAAGCCCTGCCTAAATACAGCTTCTCAGTAGCCTGACATATTCACAAGGCTGCATGTAAACACTAAGCTAATCAACCTTCAGTTATGGATAGCAGAATAAATTTACATATTCTATCACTAGGACACTGTAACATCATAAAATAACAAGTTGGTTTCTATTTCTTTGGGTTAGTTTGTTGTTTGGAATGAGTGTGTTCATCTGTTAAAAAGGAAGTGAGGAATAATCACTCCCAATGCTTATTCAGATCTCATTCTCTGTGGGGAGGCAATATCGTCACACTTGCTGGCAGACCAGAAGGGTGAATAGTCATAAAGATGTAATCAACTTCTCATTCCAAGAGGTGGAGCAGAACAGAAGCAAATTGATAGGACAGGGTGAGAAAGCTGGTACAGCTGTTTCCCAAGCCATATGCTTATGATTTTACCTCTGTAAGACTAATTACACAAACTGATGCAACATAAAATATTAACTAAAACTGAAGACTAGATAAACATTATTTCTTTAGTTACTACTGCCTTTAGTATATTTCAAAATAGCATTTATAAGAAATACATGGAGGAAAAGCCCTCAAAAAAACAGGCACATCACTTTCAAGTCTCCAGTGGCTTACCTGTTGGTATATTATATGAAACCAAACAAGTTCCTTCTAGTTCTGGTGGAGAACAATTCTCCTTCAAAAAGACAGCTAGGACCACAGTTTCAGATGAATCTGGTTCTAAAAACAACACAAAATTAAATCAAGTAATAGGAGCATCCAAATGAAAGCAGCGTATTTTCTAGCACTTTGAGAATTATTCTACTAAATTATTATTGTTTCCCTATTAGTTCACCTTTATCAAGTCACTGTACATGCCCTTTTTTAAATTCTTAATTTGTAAAAAGGCAAACTAGGGCCTCCAAGTATCTTGAAGCATAACCTATAAAACAATTCAGCACATCGAACATGGACAATATAAAAAGAATTAAGATTTACATTTTAATTTTAGCATTTACGAAGCCATTTGTAAATGGCTATCACCTGTTGGGAAAATATAAGAACTGCCCCTTCAAATGAGAGTAGCAGTTAGTAAAGCCCTGTTTCAACAGGGACCATTACTTCCCATTTCAGAGCAGAAATGGCCTGCAGTTCCAACTGAAGCACCAGACATACTTGTCTGACCTTCAGCTCCACGAAGTTTTAAGGGCAATCCCACCTGCAGTCTTACCAGCACAGTTGGCAAAAGGCTAGGATCCCCAAACAGTTGATGTTACATTGGGAACAGATGCTGGACTGTCCCCCAGTCGACAAACTTACTGTCCCTGTTTGTAGATCAAGACTGGCACTTCTATATCAACAGAAAAGTCAGCAAAACAAAATAACCCAGCAGAAACCCTACAGAATAATTGGGGGTTTTTTTGCCTCCATCAGGAAGCTGTCACCCTGTCTCTCTCCACCTGTCACACATCATACCACAACCAAGGAAACAACTCCACTCTTTTCTACTTCATCTCCCTCCACCAAGCAGTGTCTAGAAGTCGTGGAGTGCAGGCAAGGCAAAGTTGTAATTGCTTTAACCACTGAGTATCTGGAGCCCTGGAGGCTGGGCTATACCTTTTGAAACCTCAGAAAAAGTAACAGAATAATACAACAGCTGTGCTGGTACTGCCATAATTTACCTAAATCACCGAAGATGAACTGGTCACAGGTCACTGCTAATGGAGCTGGCACACACACGGCCAGGCTTGGCTTCTGCGCAGCCACTCTGCTCTGGATTGTTATCTGGATCAAGGGACATACAGAAGTATTTAAAGGAAGCAATTAATTTATCTCTACAGCAGGAAAAAAAAAGTCCATAACCAACAGAAAGACATGAAAATCTGTAAAGACCAATTCAGCAACACTTAAGGACTTAAAAATTCAGCTTCAAAGCTGAATTTTTCATTTTACAATTCTTATTTACTCACAGCCAATAATGATGTACAGTAACTTGAAAGATTACAAAATCCTGAGGGGACTTTTCAAGTTCTTCTTCATTTTAACCAAAGACAAACTAAAGCTAAAGTATTAATTGAATGTTTAATACCCTGCAAGTGTCACGAGCATTCATTCTAATCCAAACAAATACAAAATTTTGCATTTTTTAGGTGATTATAGTGAAGAAAAAACCAAAGAGGAATAAAATCAAAGTTAACCAAAGAAATCACTTCCTTTAATTGCAAAGAGTAATGCATAGTCTTCTGAATAACTTCAAGTTTTATTTGGGTTTTTTTTTACTACAAACAAAGGAAATCAATATACAGGATACTCAGCACAACAACTCCAGATAAAGCTCAGCTAAAGAAAAAGTGGCCCTCATTGCTTCTATTGTGCACACTTATTCCACTGCAAAACCAGTGGATATCAAAACAGTGTCCCTAACTCATCTAAAATGAAGGTATAGTGGTTACTGAGATCTGAATGTGGTCTGCATAGACAGAGACCATATATCTAATATTATGTATTTTGCATTGCTGGTCTTCCAAAGAGCTCACTACAGCCAGGTTAAATCTGTTTAGAATATTATTACATATAAAATTACTCAAGTTTTAGGAAACTACTTTGGCTACTTCAACATAATTAACATCAACATGGATTTAGGTTTAACACTACACCAGTTATTGCAGAAAAAAAGATTCCAGAAAAAACTGAATTCATGGTAGCTCCTACATTTACTATTTTTGTTTCACTGAAAGGTACAAGATGCATAAACAAGAAAAGAGAATGGGGAATTAATTATGTCTTCCCCTTAAAAAGCTTATGAAATATATAAATACATAATTCATTTTAACTTCTTTGAGCACACTTATCACTGACTTTATCAGAAGAGCAGTTTTATCCTGTATCATTTTTAGCACTTAAAAATGCAGAGAAAGATAGTAGACCAAATACAAGTAAACCACACTAGTCTGAGGGTATTTGATTCAAATAGTTCAGTTACCCTCTGAATTTTTCACTCTAAACAGAAAGAGAACATCCAAAGTTCTCAAAAATGAAATTCCATTGATATTCTTAGAAGACTGTCCTAAAGTCAGAAATAAAAAACATGATCCTTCTTAGGCAATGCTGAGGAAAACCTACACTTGCATGCACACATACACACACTTCCTTTACAATCAGTTACAGGCACCAGCTCTCATGAAGAACTGCAATTTTCTAATTAGATTTTCCTACTATTTGTTTTAATTGCTAAAGCCATGAAAGTCTTTTTACAAAAGAAAGGCTCTTCTTGTTTATTGGCAACTAAAAAGGCACCTGAAGAAGGCACCATAAACTTCCCATTTGAGTAACCAAACATTTATTGCCGTTGGAAAAAATATTGTCATGACTTCCAAAACTACTTCATTCCATCCTAATAATGTTCCTGTGACAGCTTACTGATAAGCCTATAAAAAATAAAACTGCAATCACTTTCTGACTATAACAGAAGGCTTGCTAGAATGACACCTTGTCATACTAAGGAGAAAAAGAATTAAGTATATATTGCATTTCAAACTTCACTCATTTTCATGTTCTAAGTGAAATACACAGAAAGTGACAGGCTTGTTAGGATTTGCCACCACTATTCAAATGCTGATGTTTGAGTTAGGTACAGTACCTTTACTGTGACTGATGGTACTGCCCCTGCTTTTACCTCACTGTCAATGGCTTGCTGTGAAGAAAAAGATGAAAACAGAGTAAATTCAATGTTCCACATGAACAAGAAAACACAATAAAAGCAATATTACTTTCCTACCATCAACTTGGTAAACATAGAATTAACATTAAAGGACTTATCATTCCAATGACAGATTAAAATACACAAAATACGTTTCTGAGTTCCTTCTGAAAATGTGAAGTCTCTGTTTGAAATTCCGTGCAAAAAGGACAGCAAAAGGTCATGAATGTTGTATATATAAGAAACTAATACACTCTGATGTATATATGAATATTTGAAACTGTTTTGTTTGGCACACTACTTTTCACTGCATATTTATTCAAATTCTGGAAATACCTTCTGCTATTCAGTAGGGAAAGGTGACTTCCAATATATTATATACAGAACATAGCATCTACTATAAAATCATCACACACTATTTTATAATCAGAAATATACCTGAAACTTCAAAAGAAAATTCTAGCAGGCACTTCAATAATCCTGCTAATTTCTATTTCAATAGCCAGGTCCATCTGCTTCAAAATTTATCCTGACCTTGTGGTCTATTTTAATTTTATTTTATGCTTATATTTCATTTTGAAACAGGTCAGTCACTACAGTTAAAGAAAATGTTCCCATTTAAACTATTATAGAGAAACACTTCTCTCACTTCTGCTATAATACCAAATTACTGATTTGAACTTATACCTTCTCATTAAAGAAGAGTAAATTAAAAACAGTATAAGGGCCACATGTGCAAGGTTCCTAAGAAGTCAGGAAGCTAGTAGGCTCTCTGGGTTCTAGAAGTAGGGCTTTCATTTGTACATTGTGCACCTTTCTCAGCTAAAAAAAGACAGATACTTTCATACTGGCTTGTCACGCTCTCTGGTGACCAGTGGTTGATTCTGAAACAATAGCAGGGGTATAAAGATATGGAACCTTACCATATTCAGGTTTCAGAAATCACCTGGATTTCCTGAATTAGAGGCCACACACAGGAGGTGGCATTAAATAACAGAATGGTCCTCCACTTTCTTATCTACACAATTTCAATACTCTATATCCTCTTGGCTTTTATCACACACATTGCAATTTCAATCTTTTCACAAGTGCAGAAGTAGCATCGGAAATCCTGTGGTTCCCAAGGTAACTGCAGAAGCCCTAAAATCGTTCCTACACTTGCTTATTGATCCTTCCCCACAAAGTATCTTATCAGATTTTTCCTTCCTAGGCAGCTTCTGAAAGAACCCACAGAAAAGCCGACCACACAGGAAACTAAGATACGTGGGCAGATAAAGATTCAAGGCTGTGGTTTCATTGATAGACTGACTGACTTTCATATGAAACAGACCAGTTGCATCTGGAAGGCTGAGCAAATGAGCACAGCAGCATTAGAGCATTCTGTGCACCTAATGGCTCCAAGTGTTGTGAGCAGATTGTTGCAGCTAGCCAAGATCAAGTCACACTGTTCTTTTTCCCACAGACAAGTGCTAGGACACTAGCACACGTTATAGAGAGGTCCATATATCAAAGAACAATATCCCTATGTATTTTTTAAGCAGTAAGTAGCTGTGAAAAATCAGTTTTGCCAAAACTAGCGGCCAGAATAGTGCAACAAGCATGTTCTGAAATGCTTAAATGAAGAGTTTTAAGAGACAATATAAGCTCTCCCAAATCTTAATTTGAATATTTTTTGTAAACTATATACATATACAACATGAATAAACTAATTAGGCTGCAACATCAAAGAATACTGAATGACAGCTTAGTGGAGAAAGATTATTTCTTACAATGCAGCTTGAGCGATTGGGGTATTCTGTCTTTGAAAGATCCAAGGGTGACACTTCAACTGTTACCCCCAATGTTTACAGCTGCTCCCCAGTACAGCTTCTCACCACTACAAAGTTGTTCCAGACCCTAAGTTCTTGTTCACTTATGTTTGCTTAGCCAAGAATCTAAAGGTCCCCAGACAGAAGATAAATAAATAATTTTAATAATTCTAGTTAAAATCTTTAATAAAAGTGGGTGCTAATTGATGGAAAACTGTGGGCCATGAAGTTCAGTCACACAAATGTAAATGGCAATCACTTGCTTGATCAGTCATTATTTACTCATCTGAAATCAATGTTTTTTTTCAGAGTAATTTCATCTTTATACAGGTACGTACAGATTCTTCATCCAAATCAGGTGAAACTTCTGCTGTGACAGCTACATCTCTCTGTTTTTCAGATTCAGGCAAAATATCTGAAAGAAAACAGCAAAAGCAAATCAGTTCTCCTTTAAGAAACATTCAGCTACATTCCTAAAAAATAATACTATTTCAATAGCATCAAGTCTCAAAGTTAGATCTCTACACCTACTAGTGTAAAGAAAAACATAGCAATGTGTATGATTTTGGAACCTTCCAAACAAGCTTCTCAATTTTATTAGATTTCTACAGACAACATAAAAAGTGCATCTCATTCTGGGTTTCTGATTTATGTATGAAAAATAATTTAGATGCATTCTATAACAAGATTTTACACCCAATATCCATAATCTTCAGAGATTGTAAGGTATTTTTAAATTTTTGTCCTCCCATGCATATGCCAATACACGATGAATAACTACCTCCAAAATAACACCACACATCTCATGGCATTTTCATCTAAATAATTTGAGACCAAATATGTTAAACAAAAAAAGATTCTGTGTCTAACAGTCTAATCTTCAGCAAATTCCTCTGCATTAGGAGGTATATCAAAGTTTTATGTATAGACCATTACACGTGTCTTGATTAAAATATGTCACCAGATGATTTCCAGGACTGTCAACATACAAGGTAAAAAAATGCTACGAACTGACTTATATCCATAATAGAAAACCTTATGTCGATTGACACATGCAAAAAAAAGTTATACAAATTAAAGCCTTAAAAACCTTGAGGAATTACAAAACCTCTTAAGAGTCCAGAAGTACAGCTATAGCGTATTTGCATTTTTCTGAAAAATTTTCTGAAAATTTTTAATATATTAAATGTATTGGAAAATAAAAAGTCTAAACAGGAAATACATAGTTCCTAAAGTAACGAGTAAAGAGTTGATGTAAAGGGGCAATTAACATATCAATGAATAACTGAGAGCGTGAGCACATCCAGAAAGCTGCAAGAATTTTATTACACACAGGGTCCTGAAAATTACCTAGAACTAATAGACAGCACATTATCTCTTTCTAACAAGAGAGTCAAGGGAAAAGATTCTGATGAAGACAGAAAATAAGTATTCATTTTCTTACACTCAAAGAGAAATGCTTCCTTTTACTACAAGAAAGAAAAGCAAAACCTAAACATATTTCTCCAATACCATCTAGAAAAGAAGTTGAGACCTGTTCCATACTGCCACAATTGCAAAGAAGTGGTCCTGCCTGTAACATATAGCTCAGCATGGTCCATTCTTTTTCTATCCCTTCTTAACTATTTCTCTTCTGGTTGCTTCTTCAAGCTAACTGTGTTGCAACCTCTGTCATACAGTCATTTTTCTATTAGAAGTACAACAGAGATCACAATCAAAGTTTACATATAAGTATCAGCTTGTTGTTAACATTAAACTGAGCCAAAACACGTATGTTTAATCACTTATGTCATCCAGACTGATGCAAGTAACATTAGATTTAAGTTAGTATAACAGTTAAGATTTTAAAATATTTCATCAGTTTATACTGTAAATCCTTATACTTTGAAATGTATAAAACAGCTTAAGTTCAACAGTTTAATGGTCAGCACTGGACAGAAATACAAGACATTTATGGAAATAACTACTCTAAGGTATTTTTAATATGATGATCTAATTCTAAATACCTTCCCCGTTTCAAAGTCAAAATGAAACAAAGAAAAATTATTTCCATATAAGGGTAGATATTTTCAAAACAACAGAAGCTCTGACTGCACAAGCATGAATTCAAAAGACAAGAAAGTCAATGGGTCATTTTAAAGATTGGGCTTAGGAGTAACTTAATGGCAACTAAGGTTCAAGTTAAAGTTTAAAAAAAAAAAGCCAAAATGAAACAAAGCCAAAACATCCAAAAATTGACAGGTATTCTTCACAAGTAAAATGTTTTATTGTATAAAAAGGTTCTTGTACAAGTTCTACATCCAGTTAAAGCCAAACACAACATCATTAGGGCATCTCTCCACAAAAAAAGGAGCATTCATAAAAACTCATCTGAAAACACCACTTAGATCAGATTAGACAAATTGAGGAAGAAAAGGAAATTGAGAAAAATGAATGGTGAAAAAATCAAAAATATTCATAGTAAATTTATCTTTCATACCATGACAGTTATTACAAAATTTTAAAAGGACAGCTACAGTTCCTTTCTCTCTCCTTAGATTTTCCAGACAGCATGTTGAAACTAACAAGCTGAAGTTGATTCACTTCAAATGGATTTGTTCTTTCCATCGTGCTTTTCTTTCCTTTAGTTATGATAGACAGACAAAACTGTCAAATACCTATAAGGATGGACTGTGGTAAAAATCAGTGGAAATTATCCACATCTATATGCTTAAATAGCACATTACTGGATTTGGAAAATTAAAATCCTGATAAAAGTCTACCATGACAATGGATGAAGTTACATGTAATTACAAAAACAAAGAAATCTTTGTGTTGTAGAATCAAACTCATGCCTGCAGATAAACAATTTTTATTTTCTAGGGATTTCAACTGCGAGGTTTTTCACTTTTTTTTTCCCACATAGAAAACCATGACTATTTCTTTAATGCATTTTAAGAACATGCTACCTATCATCAAGGAAAAAATTCTAATTAGTTCTTTCTATTTGTTGAAGATTTTTCCATAGCTTCCTGTAAAATCACTTGCTTCCAATTCCCTGTGCAAGCCAGGCTGCTTAAAAACACAGTTATGAAAACTTAAACTTTTAAGGATCTCTGTAGAAATTAGGTGCCCTTACTTGAATAAAATCAATGCAAGTTATTAGCAATGTATATAAATTCCAGAATTTATCATCATCAGATATTTCACTCTGTTCTACAAATATGCTTTTGAATAGTTAAACCAACAGGAAAATGGCTCTGAAAAAAGTCTTTTTTTGTTAATTCCATAACTTAAAAAGTCATTTGTATTAATAAAGAGAATTTGGCAATACTTATACTCTCTCTGAAGCTTAACTACAGATTGTTGAAATTCTTCAAATGTTCTTGCCTTTGGGTAGTCCGTGCACTGTCAGTTTTTATTCTGAACATTTGCACTAGTGCAAATTATCTGCAACCTGATGTAAATATCTTTAACCTTCCAACAGCATTATGAAAATACAAATAAAAAACCCTATATCCAAGGGCTTTACCATCTAGGATTTTCTTTTACTTAAATACTAAATTTTCTACAGAAATGTAACTATGGGTAAACTCTGAAAATAAAATATTTTAAAGTGCTAAAAGAAAAGTCAGATGGATAAAGGTATGTAAAAATATAGAACAAGAAAGAAGTATACCTTGTGTTTTTGTGGCCTCCCTGATGATTTTCTGAAGCTCTTTCATTTCAGCATTCATGTCTTCATAGTTTATTTCCCTAGAATCAACCTTAGGAGCCTGGAAGAGTGAAGGATCAGTTCCAAGGTATGAACACTGAAGATGCCCATCATCACTCAGAGTGACTATAACACCCTTCAAATCTCTGCACGAAAAAAAATAAAGCTTCCTAAGAAATTGGAAAGAATCACAGAAGCGATAACATTAACAGTAATATTTATTCCTTAATTAATACATCTTCATTAATATTACTCCCACTTAGTGCAAGCATACCTAAGAATGGATTTGTCTTAGATGACTAAAGGGCCCTCAGAATCTGTGAATCTGTAAAATCAGGAGAGGTAATGGAAAGGACCAGCATAAACAAGCTCAACAGACCGGACAGTTGTAACCAACTTATTCATCTAAGTCTTTTGAAGTCACAGTATTTAGGTTACTATGCAGGAAAAGGAATCTGAGGAAGGGGAAGCCAAAGGGAAAAGGGAAGGGGAGGGGAAAAGAGGGGTTAGAAGAAATCACGAACAGTTGGAAGATGCTCACAAAGAAGACAGCTTTAGGGCTTTGATGGTATTAATACCTCCCCCAACCAATTCTTTGGCTGCTATTGCAGCTACTGTGCTGGCTTCAAACCTGCAGTATCCATCTGAAAGGAAACCACATGGATCCAGAGCATTCCCCTTACACTCCTCTGAATCAATACAAGTGAGTGTTTTATTAGCTACACTACAGTCTCTTTTCTCTCAAGGGAAAAGTACCTTATTGCTCCTACAAAAATCTCACTCGTTTTGTTTATCTGATCTGTACAATGCAAATGCAAGATTTAGGAAAATATTTAACAAACTATGAGACAAGAGGGACTACTGCCAGCACTTTGCTTAATTTGAAGCTTATTCCTAACAGAAGAGAAACTGAGCAGTAAAGATGAGCATAGAAGTTAACAGCAAATGATAAGAGCATAAACTTTCACTTTATTTTTTTAAATGCCTACTTTTAATTAAATTAAAAGCCTGTATTCACTTTCATAACCACGACGTTACACATTTTTGCCAGTAATTTGGTCTTACTCCGTCCTTATAATACCTTATAGCAGATACTGCCTTTGCATCAAACACAACTGCCATAAAAAGCAAAGATAGATCAAATTTAATTCTTAGATATAAAAAGTGATTTGGATTAGAAGGCCTAATTCACCATCACACTAATTAAACCCTCGTAAAATAATGAATTTATGTAAGTGTTCAAGCTATAATTCATACAGAATTAACAAAAATTCTTTTAAATTACACACACTGATACCTTTCAAATGCTTCCTCTAGTACAATAAAAAGGCAGGTAGCTATGTAAAAGAAATAGAATTCTCTCTGGTTTCCTACACAGGCTTGCAGCATGGCTCCAGAACACACAGACAGGAAACCTCAATCCAAAATTTTCCATGGTAATAGTAATTACAAAAGCCAACAGATGTCACACATTAATTTTGATCACTGATGGTCCAATTGTACTGTTCAAAATATCTTTTTATAGCACACTAAGGCCACAATCCCAGTGGTGGTTCTACAGCTGCAATCAAATAATCTGGAAAAACCATGCTGTAACTGAGACCATCTTAACTCTGTATAGCTATAACTGCACACAGGAATGAAGACCCTACTGGGCACTATACAAATAAGTAATTGCTGTAGGTAAGTTTAAGCTTTCTCTTTCTACAGAAAAGCAATTATTACTCAGTGAAAGAAATAAATCTCCTTGTTGAATTATGAATGTATGGAAACTGCTTGTGACAACAGGGACCTCCAGTCAGCCCTTCACTGAAGCTGGAACATGCAAATCTGACTGCCTTCTGGAACAGAACATACATAAAAGGGCTCAAACACCATGTTCTCCTTATCTACCACATAAGCTCACCTTAAACAGAAACAGTCTTCTTTTTTGGGACTACTGCTTACTGCCACAGAAAAGCTTCCATCTATCACTGCAATTTTTAACAGGCAATTTTTCAGCATTCCCTACCCAAAAGGTAATAAGAAGCTGTCAAGGGTGGAGAGGCCAAAACTCCCCCAACAAATACTTGAAGAAAAAAAAGTGGAAGACTTAATACTGATTTTCAACTTATATATCCAGTACCTGTGCTAGCAGCCATCCTGTGAACATCATGACCTTTTTGTGACCTGTGAGCTTGGGGCTTGCATCCTAAAGGGACTTTCTGACAAACTCTAAACTATCAGCAGGAACTGGAACTAAGCGTGAGTCCTGGTTTCTCTCACTACTTAAATATTTGTGGTTGACTATAGTTGGTTTCCTTGCTCAGGAATGGGTCTGTTGTTTTAATAACATGCAGAACTGCCCATCCTAATTTTCTTGTGTCCAAAAAGCACAACACAAACCTGAGCTACATTTACAGAATTCTGGATGGCACACAAAACAAATACACTGGGCTAACTCCGAGTTCTCTTACATGAGCAATGCTAGGAGACAGACTATTATGAATGCTTGCACCATAACACACTCTTATTAAGGCATGCAAATAACACCTCATTTAGGATTTTGTCAACGCCTGACAAATGTTTGCAAGGAGCTTTGCCATATTGGTCAGGGGTGCAGCAAAGTCTTCAAAAATGGGGCATTGTTCAGGCAGATGCTACCATGCTACCAAATACACTGCCCCACTCTTTGCCATCAAATTATAGCAAACAATTACTTTTTTTTTTTTAACAGGGTGTGGGGCACAACAAGAGAAACAGCACCAGGAGCTTTTTCTACAACTGGAGAAAGAAAACTTCTGAAAACAAGACGATTTCTAGCATTGTCCAGCAAGGGCTTTGGACAATCTTAAAATTTTTTCCCAAGGCTATGCATCTGTTAATCTAATAAGGAAAGATCCATGAGGACATCTCAATGTAAATCAAAAGGGCATGGAGAAATATAGCTACAAAGTAAGCAATAAATCTTTCATGATATACTACTAAGGTATAATGCATTCAAAAGTGGTTTGTAAATATAGTCCTTCCTATACACCTTTAAGCTGGCAGTTACCTGCAGCTAATCCATCTATCAAATGAGATCCAATTAAATTAATGTGGTGATTTACCTATGTAAATTACACTTGGCTTAACTGCTGAGTCAGCATTACAGAATGCACATTCAGAAACTCCAAAATTAACTCATTTCAACCAGCTCTCCTGATAGTCATGACATCTTTGAAGTCTACCCTATCTCAGAGACAAAAGCATTAGTTTAAGAAAGCAGCATTACAAATTATACTTTTCCTTTGCCTCAGTTAGTGTTCTGCTAGGTCCCAAGAAGATTGTTCAACATGAAACATATGTAAGTATAAAAAAGCCTTTCTCAGTAATCTTTCCTTGTTAAAAGCAGACCATGAATCTGCACATCAATCGAAACAATAAGAAAAATATGGGTAAGCAGTTCTAATATATTTTTTTATAATACATTCATTTCTCTGTTGGAATGTTTGTCAGCCAGTGAAAATTGCATTATTTTCTCAATCTTTTTTTAACAGTGGTTAATAACAGCAGGGGGAAGGGAAGCATATTTAACAGTTTTATAGTACTTTCCCCACAGCTACTGCTCTCACACAATATCCCTGCAAATACCATTACTTCATTTGGCACATTTTGCATACAATCTGAAATTTCAATTACTTGTTAAATTTCTTTTATTGTAAGCTATTTTTTTTTTACTATATATCACACAATAGAGTAATAGTAAATCTAAGGGGACATTTTAACAGTGAGGAACTCAAAGTATAAAACAAATTATTCTGATATCTAAAATAACTTTACAGTACAAAGCAGCTCCTACCCACATATGGTAATAATTTGAAAAACTATCTTTTATTACATTCTGGGTAATAATAATGGCATATGCTTTTTGTAGGTCTTCTCTTACTAAACAAATTGCTCACAACATAGTTCTTGAAGAAATTAAAATGCTTTGCATGTTTCCAGTTATATAATACCAAAGTGATCGCTCAAACAATTGATTTAGAAGTTGAATCTGTAGTTCTGAGTTTTGCTTGAACGACACATGCTAAGCTTTGGACAACTCTTAGGACAAGGTCTGGTTATTGACACCATTTGCAGCTTTAATTATTTATATTTATAATAGCTCATAAAATTTATACTTCAATTTCAGTAGTAGTCTTAATTGCTATTACTCAAACCAGCCATTTTAGAAAACAAGATTCTCTGCAATACTACTTTCTGTTCCTTATCAATAATGTATTATCTAAAAACTACTAAATTAGGAAACTAATTCCTGGAATTGTGCTCAAGCATTTTGAATCCATTTCTCTCCTCATTTGATCACCCTTTGAGGTAATTATAGGCAAGAGCATACCTCAATAGCACTTTTTAGTTTAGTGCTTTTGAAAATCTAAATTATTCTAAGTACACTACCATTTCAGTATCATTTAAAGGTGTAACTATGTGAAGTACTTGATAAAACACTGAAGGAAGATCAGACAAGGAGTAGCTAACTATAAGAATTTTCTAATGTGAACTAATGGGAATAAAAGTAAAAAGCCCATCTTACAATTATTAAACACACACTCCAAAATCTCAAGTACTCCCACAGCTGAATATTCAAAGTACATCCAGTGTGACTCAATGCAAGCTACTACTGACACCTAACTGTCCTGCACATCTGTGGAGCACTCTCAGGCTTCTTTGAAATGCTTTCCTCAGTAAAAAAATCTTGGTTCAACCTACATTAGAAGTAATGCTCATATGTGTAAGCCTTCCCAATTCTGCTATTACACATGAAAACAGGCAATCTAATTACTCTCAAAAATTAAAATTGTTTTTAAACTATTTATATTATATATTTAACATGCTTTGCACATTCTGCAGAGGGAATGCAAACAAATAATGTAAATATAGTGCTCAAATATAATTATGTAATTATATTAAATAACATGAAGTGGCTGCTTTACAGAAAAGCATTCTTCATCTTTCCCATTTGTAGGATACCTTAGGATGGCTGAACTTAACAGAATACCAGATACTAATCTAGTTTAAAATATTTTGAAATACATGCAAGAAGAAGGAAATGAAACATGATTTCATCTTGATAACCAATCAAAAAGCGGTTAAAAAATAGAAGTTATGACTAGAACAGGTTAACATTTATCCCCTCTTATAAACACTGAAATGCAGAGAGCCAGAACTGAGTAAAACCTGAAACTAAAATGTGGCCATTTAAAATGGCTGAAGAATTCTCCACCTTTCAGGTCCTATAGGGGCACTTTTGCTCCCTACTTGTGAGTGAAGACATCTCCACAAGCAACTTTACATGGCGACACTGCACAGCAAAACAAAGTAGCCAGCGCCAGGACAAACTCTCACCAGGCTTCAGCTTTTGTAGTTCTCCTTGTGTAGTTTTCTCTTTGAAAGAGATTCTTTGCCTAAAATGCCATCCAGCATCCAAATAAAAAGGAGTATATTCCATCAAACAAAACAAAAAGGGAAAAAAAAATTAAAAAAAAAGAAAAGGAAATTGACTGTTTTTACTTTTACTGCCGAGTTAAAACCAAGCAGTACTCACAGAGGTTTGGGTCGGGGTCCTTTCTGCCAGAGCGCTACTGCCACCTGCGGGGCGGCAGAGCTTTCAGACAGGCGAGCCCTGAGAGCTACCACATCACACCTTATGGGAAACAGGTGCGGGGTTTTTCTACCAGGGTTAGCATAACAGCTTAACAGTTATTTCCTCGCACAGGGCAATCTTACCAGGCTAATATTCAGCAGTGTATGCCCTGGGACAGACATCCCAACACAAGACAACCTTCTGGTACCTCCACACACACCACACACTAATACAGGCAGGCTAGGCATGAAATTTAAGCTCATGCTACAAGTTGCATACAAAATGCAAAGCTTTACCTGAAGGATTAACCAACCTTTTTTCTTGTTGTTTTAAATATGAAATCAAAACTATTTCAGAAGTAACAAAAGTTTTATTTAAAAATTACAGCTATCCAAAATGCAGTTTTAAAGTAAAATTAGTATTTGTCACCAAGTAGAATAAAAACATAATATTCACAGTGATGACACAGGCCTCCAGAAATATATGTTCTTGCTTTAAGCAAAAAAATATAAATATAAAGAGCACTGAAGTGTAATGAAAAGTATAATAATGAATGAAGTATAATAAGAAATAATTTCAAGGAAAAATTCATAATTTACACATTGTGTTTCTTAGTATCACAGTTCCATATCTAAGACACTTAGTGGCATTAGCAGAATTGAAAATGAATGTGAGGACAGACAAGCAAGTCTGATTACTTTAGTAAGAGTGCAGCCTATATGACAGAGGTCTAAATAATAAGAAACAAGAGAAATTGCATTGTGATTTCTCTGTGACAGTACCAGCATTAGCAACAAGAAAAAAATGAAGACTGGCTGTGACACATTTAAAACATCTCCATGCTTAATTCTCTCTTAGAGAGTATTTCTGCATTTGCACTTCCTTCATGTGAAATCAACAATCTGTTTCAAGCCCAAGCTCCCCCACAGGCAGACAGCTATATAACAGCTTTCAAAGGCTCACAGGCTGAACTAACAGCTATGCCATTGTGAATTTATGATATAGAGAGTCTCAAAATTTATCCTTCCTCTAAGCCTTCTCTTCTCCCACTTCTAGACAGTGGTTAGAGTCCATATCACTACAGGCAAGCTGCAGAGACCTCTGGGATCTCTGCTTCCGACATAAAAAGAGTTCATCATTTTAGATAGAGCTTATTCTTAACTGTTGGCTTCATATAAGATAATACTGGGAAGTACACAAGGAAAATTAGACCACATACAGATTATAAAGAGGTTAAAAAGAATAACCAATATGTCCTAAAAACAGATTTATTCTGAAAGCTTCAAGAATTACATAACTTTTAAAACGCTCAGCACAAATTAGTTTACATCTCTTTCTCCTCACAGTTGCCTGCAAGTTTCAAAATTCACCAGCATTTCAGTAAGGAAAAAGTGTGTACACTTTCATTACTTTTAACAATATTTATAATTGTGCCCTCATCCTGTCTGGTAAAGAACAAAGCTGCTTTTTCAAAGCACCTCTAGCACTTTGCACTGCTTGCTGTCTCTCAGTTCCACAGCTTGACATAATTGTCCCATGTGCTCCTCCTTGTACAAAAAAAGTCTTTCAGGTTAATAGCATAATAATCAAGATATTCAAAATCAAGAGACTGAAACTTTTCATAAAACCATTTTTCAAACAAGACATCCAGCAATTTCATGGGTAGAGTGTCAGAATACATCCATAAACTCCAACCCACTGCTCAATAACCAGCTCCAAGACTGAGAGTTCAGAACGTGATACAAGTTATAGTCCACTCTGTCACAACAACTGGCACACACAAATAGTGAGTCACCAAAAAAACCCCATGATATTTGTTTAAACACAACGAACTTATTTAAAATACCAGAGGGGAGCTACTTGCCTTCTTGACAATTTCCACTTTTAAGGTTTTCTCTAGAACCATGAAGGTAGGAATATTTTAAGTGTTATTCTAAAATTGAAACCCTTACAAAATCATATGACTGTAAAAAGGTTTTTTGAAAAAGCAAATAAGTGACATGCAGTAAAATTAGGAGGACTGGCAATATGGGCATGTGCTTAGCATCATAGAGTAAACACCATTTGAAGCTAGCTTGCTAGAAATTCTGCCAGTCCTGAACCACAGTATATGCTGGCCATAGTATGTGGCACATCTGTCTTTTCCAGGATCAGAATCCTACTAAAGTAAAAGAAATACAATCACATTCATATTTTGTGGCTAGGATACATATATTAAATTTAACTCTTTTAAAAAGGGTGGTATTTTCTAGTGCCATCTCTCAAAAATCCAGTGGCAAATCAGCGATGAGAAAAACAGATGTAATTTTTTTTTTCTTAGAAACATTTCTTTAAAATGCAGTTATGTTTAAGTAGAAAGATTCTAGAAATCTCTGCATTTAACTTCTCAGATCAGGCAACATTCTTACAGAACACTCAAATAAAAATTTATATATATACACATGTATATAACTGAACAGTTCATACTGTACGTCATAACTGGCATTGCCTCTATTACAGTACTTCTATACAGAAAGGGAAAATCTTTCAACAAACTATAAAGTTTGATTCCTTAAGTTTTCTTTCCATAAAACTGTGTAAAAAGTGCTAAGTTTTGCTAGGTTTATATGTAAGTTTTGCCATTTTTATACAGTGATTCTTTAACAGTTGTGGTAGCTGTGGTGATGTCAGTTACAATAAGGAATAACACATGGGGTGGAATGAAGAACAAAGTATTTTCAAGCATCTGGATAGCTGAAAAATTCAATGAAGGAAGTTTTATTTTTACTCCACCCACTATTACCATATATGTGGTTGCACTTTTACACCTTATATACTTAATTCAACTGCAACATTTCTCTATGTTTTATCCAGTTAAAATCAATTCCTGTTGTCTTTCGACTGTTTAGAGAGCCCAGCTACATAAAGCTCGTCCATCCAACCACCCAACATACTACAATTCTGTGCTGGGAAAAAAAGTTTTAATTTCAAGTTCATATTTGGACCAGGCCAATACTTTCTCACTTACAAATTGATTGCAGATTTTAATATTCTTTAAAAATACTGGAAGCTACAAGCACATTTTCAACCAATGACTATACACCTGAATTGTGAACTACAATGTTTTTATTCACCTACCTTATTTTAATTAAACTCATCATGTAGTCTGTTGGGCTACATATGAGCTCAAATCTGGGAATTAATCCTGTGTCAAAACAACGAATTTAAACCCTTGTTTATGTTCTCTTCTTTAAGGAGACAGGTTGCTGAATTAGAGACTTATTACATAATTTTATTCAGATAAAGTGCCATGAAGTTACAAGCATGTTAACTATGTCAGGCTCAAGCTATTACTCATACACACAAGATAAGCCTTGTTCTATGAAGCCAGTGGACAACAGTATACAGGGACTTTAAACCTCATTAGACCATTAAGTATGTAAACCACATATTTCTTACCAATCATTCTAATATTATGAAATACTAATAAATCAGAAAATCCCAAGGGAGCATTGTATTAAACATTTTTCAAAAAGGAAAAAAGGTGATTCTCTCCATTCACTGCGTTAACTGTAAAACTTTATTGTTTGGTGCTGTGGGAAAGATGGGTTTGGTTTTAAATGCAATAAACACAACATCTCTTTCAGCAGAGTGTTCCCCTTCAAAATGCAGACTGGTGGGCAATCCTGAAGTGCAGCAGTACATGTCATTTGGCTTTTGTTTCAAGTGCATTGGAGGTGGTGTAGGAACTATCTCTGTCTCAGTCACCAATAATTCTCAGCCCTGCAGTCAAGCTGCAGACTGATGGGGAGAGACTGGATGGGAGCAAAGTATTGTAACACACAGTAAGGTACTAAGTCATAAAACCCACCCAACCCTTCCTCACATGTTCTTTCACACCCAGGCTTAAAGCACTGGGAATTTTTCTGCAGGCACTCATCATTTTAGTGAATGATTTTTAGTAGAGTTGGAGTAAAATGATAACTCAGTACACATCAAGAAACTATTGCTTTAGTAAATTAGAAGTCACTGTCTTTAAAACTAACTTGTATGTTAAAATATTGTAAATTACTCTTTTGCAATGCACCTGTGTAACTGTAACACAAGTGGGGATATCCTGAGAGATAGGGGAATGCAGTAGTCCTGGCTATCAGCACCACGTGGGATAATGTAATATTCAAACACTTATCAACATGATTACATAGAAAATTACATTTCAGTCCCTTCATTAGTCAAATAGTCTCTGCTTCTTTATTATTTATGCAAGGGGAGAGACTCATACAAGAACAATATTACAAATTTTAGATGTAGTGATTCACTTTTTTTTGTCTTATAAGTAGTAAAAAAATTGGACACTGCTACAGCAACTTAAATCAATAATTTTTCAGTGATTCAGTAAGCTGCAGTATTTCCTGCATCTCAGCCTACACAATGCAACCTTAAAGTAATAAATTTTAGTCTCTAATTCAGCAAAATCAAATACAGAACTGCATATGTCAAAAAATTAACACCAATAGCCTATGGGTAGCTGGTTTTAAGAGACAGCTGATTAATATATTATTATCTGGCACAGTCATAATGGGCTCGTGGTTCATGTACCAATGTTAGGAGTTCAGGCATGACCCTGACAGTCAAGACTGCAGTGATCATACTTGGAGAAGGAGTACCAGTAATTCACAGACAGAAATCACTTCTTGATGCAAACTGAGCAAAACAGAATCAGTGGTGATTCTGTAGGACTCTATGATATATTTATGGGATCAATGTTCTGAATAAACCTAGGCTGACTTGAAGTTCAGAAAGAGCTGAAGTGTGGATAAAGCTTGCTAAGTAACCCTTCTTGTCATCTCGAACACATAAAGTCTACTTTATTTCCTGACTTTTCAACAGTTACTTTTGTTTAAAAAAGAAAATATATTTTTTCCCCACCTCAAATAATGAAAATCTATTTACTAGCTTAACTCAAGCTAAAAGGTTGAGTGCTGGAAATTTAATATTTTAAGAAACTCAGAAATTCTAATTCTTCGGAGGTGATAAATTACTTCTGCATTAAAAAAAAACCTTTCCAGACTTCTTTATATTTCCTCTTCAGAAAACATGCTCTTCCACTACCAAGTAAAATGATATTTATCTGTCAAATAAATGAAAGTGAAAGCAAATATTCTAGCTACTCTCATCAACTTGTCCATACCTGTCAACTCCAGGTAATAAAAGCAACTTCACATTTTACAAGGCACACGCACCATTATGTGGTTTATTCTTTTCAAGAATCTTTCTTCCATGAAGAACAGTCCTTCTCACAGAAATACAGGTACATACAAATGATCCCAAAATAAAACTGGTTACTGTATTCTAATTCCCAGATGTAGCTCCTAAAAACAAGAGGCACTACATATGCAAAGCATCCAGCTACCTACAGACAAGTACTACAGAATCACAGAATATGCTGAGTTGGAAGGGACCCACAAGGATGACTGAGTCCAACTCCTGGCCCTGCATAGGACAACAGTGTGCACAAATGACTCTATATAAAGCCACAAGTTTTGAAGTAATGGGTCACAAATGTGGGAAATTAAATCACAATTTGCCACATTCAGAACAGGGGACTTACCCCAAACACAAACTCACAAATCTCTGCCTCACCACAGTGGCTCTAAATTCTTTTGGGTATTACTAACCAAATTCTAATGTGGCTGAAGGGGAAAATATCCTTCATTCAAACATTACGTTTGCTGATAAACTGGTGCCTAAAGTAATAAGAGTCCCCAGTAGAATAGAGACGGAAGAAATATCTTTCCCACAACACATCCCTTAAACTCTGAGGTTGGCTTCCTGTTAGAACTGTGCCTGCTGATAAATTCCACATGAAATCAACATTTTTTTTGCCATTTGGATACCGCTAGACTTAATTTCTTGGTCAACAGTCAAAAGCACAAATAACCAAAATTAGAGACATCATGAAACACTGATTTGAAGAAAAGAGGTATTTGAGCAAGTTTGCAGTCTGTTTCATTTTAAAAGGGAAAAAAAAGGCTACCTTTTAGCATTGATGGGCTCACCACATATAACTTGAAGACTGTATACAAACAAAACCAAGAAATAAAGTGGAGAGTAGTGAACTTTATAAATGATCAGAAGAAAAAAAAAGTCCCCACTTTAAAGGCTTCATGCTTTCCTATGGCAAAACATAGGTTTGTAACTTGGTAGTAATTAAAACAGAAACCCCTTTCCTGAGACTACATCCAAACTCTATATATGTGTATATATAATACTCTATCTATGTGTTTTAACCCACATTGGCATTTCAGATGTTTGTGACAGAAATATCTCAGAGGCTGCCAACACAAGCTATTTTGCTTCAGAATGAATGCTCCTTAACATAATGTTCTAGTTTCAGGCCAGCCAGGACAGAGCAATTAATATTCAGTGCAATCAATCAGCCATTAAAAGATGTACTCTTCAAAACAGCTCTGCCAAGTGTCAAATAAATAGAAAAGTAGTTGTCTAGGTGTTATAATCTACTCCAAGGTCCTTTTATGGTCAAGCACACGGAGACAGAATAATTCAGATACAGAAATCAAATATGACTTGTGATGGGCTCATAAAAAGTGAGAAGAGAAACAGAGAGAAATCTTAACACATCTCAAGAAGCATCAACCAGTGACAAATTCATAGAATTTATAATCCATAAGTGTAAGAGACACTGCTCATGAAACTTCCTCTGCAAAGGAGATGTGGAGGTACAAAGAAGGTCTTAGGAAAGAGGTCTCTCATGAAGTAGAAAAATGGAAATTCAAGAGCAGGAAAAAAGGGAATGGACTTTAAGTCAATGCTATGAAGATACTTACATAATTATGATGGATACCAAGCAAATACTGCTGCTTACAACTACTATTTCAACACTGAAATTTTGAGCAGAGTGGGAATTCTTGTCATTCCTTTGTGTAACTTTCCTAAATTTCTGTTGTTCCAACTGCTGCATATGGACAGTTTCTCTTCAAACCACTCTAGAAAGGTTTGGGATGGGCTGTTTGTGGATTTGGTGGGGGGATGTTTGGGGGTTTTAATCAACTCAGGCAGAACACCTAGAACATTTTCTTCAAGAGTTTCAGCTTCAGTGTGAATGTGTTTACACAGCCATAACTTGAAGGATAACAACCCAGGGCAAGCAAAAATATAACTGTTCAAGCAGGCTTATCCATGGGAAGACAAATTTGTGCTAAGACAGAGACCTAAGCAGTTCAAATTAATTGAAATAGTCAGGGTAAGTGGTTATACTTCTGAAGCAATCCAGGCAGTGTGAAGTATGTAGGAGTCCCCTTCACATTAAAAATATGTCAGAAACAGTAACTAATATACATTAATAGGAACAGAATATAAACTTCCAAAATAATAAGGGACAAACTTCTATAATAATTACTAGAACTGAACTTCCAGTTAAGTGACTAGTTGTAGAGATATTCAAGGAAAACCCAGAATAAGATAAACACTCAAAATTTTGCCTGCAGTTCAAGTTTCTGATCACAAGCTTTTATAGCAAATTTTCAACATCCTGACAGAGAGCATTCAGATTTTAACAGAAGGCAAAAAAGTGCAATTTAACAGCTTAAAAATACATAACTTTTAGAATGCAGAAACACCTAAATGTGTTCTAAGTAATTGCTTCTCCTTGATTCTATGTTTTTCCATGTTTCTGAAAATGTGACAGAAATCAAGCAGTTTGTACTGCAATTTCATCTCAAATGTTGTGGTATATTATCTTTTTCTACATACTGTTATTGCAATAGAGAAATACTGTACTACACAATTTTAAGAGGAAAAATCAATTCATAAATAATAAGGAGGCACATACACTGGAATCACAAGCTACTTTTGTGAGGCAATCACTACTCCTGCCCCAAGGGATTTACATAAAATAGTTTCTAATAGTGTTTTTCTTATCCAGCAAGCTAGAGTCACACATTAGAAGTAACAGACATTATGCCAAGGAGAAAATATAAATGAACGTGTATGAACTGTAGAGACAACTGTTTCAGAATGTTCCATTTACTTTGTAAGTGTTATTGCAATAAAAGTGAAGAAAGTAATTAATTGGCATACATTATATTTAAGGCAATCTTCAATCTTTCAGCAGTGTAGGATTAACAACTTTATGCTTATTAGAGTCCTTAAGATTATTTATGTTACAGTAGTGCTGTGCTCAGAGGCCCCAACTAAGACTGAGGTCTCTCTTGAGTACAAGCAAATCATTATCACATTGATTCACAAAGAATTCCCTTTCAAAATATTAAAAAATTACACCAAAACAAACACATGTGCTCTGTTTAAGCCAAATTACTATCTCTACAGGCTTTACAACAGTTTTTGCTGTTTAGCTCATTTTTTTTTAATGCCAGAAGGAAGTACAAGCATACTGCATATTTTCCAATAGACAGGTAAAAGCATAGCTCAGAAACACACAGCCCTGGACCTCTCCCTGCCTTTCAGGCCACTGGGTGTAGGCACACAGATGTTCCTTCATTTATCAGTACCTGTATAAAGAGGTTTGCATAACTAGATTGGTGTCTCTCTACCTGCTAAAGAACACAACCCCAAGTCAAACCCTGGCATTCGTAGGTGTGTGGAAATTTTGAATCTAACTAGCAAATTGAGCTGGGACAGATTCTAGGCTCTCAGATTTCTCCCTAATATCAAACTGCTGAGTGTTGAAATTCACAGAGAACAGGCAGAAGCTGCATAAACGCTTTAGACACATTATTGAAACAGATGGTTCAATATAATGGGTTCCCAAACAACTAATTTTTTGTTAGTTAGTACAATCTGCTATTGTAAACATCAATGGTTTTTTTCAAATTTTTGTAATACAAATATTTTTTCCATACTTCAAAAGCTGTACTGTCATATCCTGCATAATTAACTTCTGGGTTATACTAAGTGGCCCACTGAGACTGTTCATTATATTTCACTTGTTAAGACCTGTTGGATGAAAGCCAGCCCAACTCTCTCCAGAGTCTAAAAAAAACAAATTATGAATAATTTTTTTTAAAAGATTAGGTATCTATTAGTGACAAAAAACAAACTTTCCTCAGATTACTCTGCACAACTCAGTAAAGCTAGTTAGTCAGATGTTCTATTTCCATTTGTTTGGAGGTAAAATGCTTGACTTATGATCAAATGTTTAGCAATCCAGTGTATGTTGGCCCAGCAGCCACCAGCCTGCTGAGGATCAGAAGACCTACATGACAAGGATATTCCTACTGCATCCCCTATGGTCATAGGCACTGGGCAACTAACACCCAGCCCAGCTCTGGGGGCACACAGCAAAGGCATAAATTGGATTGTATAAAAACACTGGCTGAACCTTTCTGTGGTTTGCTTATTTCAGTGACAGTCACAGCACAAGTTATAAACATGTCCTACCTCCTCTTCAGCCAATCCCCCACCCAAACAGTTTTTCCCTGCTCTGTCTTATGCTTCTCTTACAAAAAGTTTTGGTCTGTTGCAGTGCAGCCCTCGCAATTTAAACAGGTCCTTAATTTCTAATTTAACACTGGATTTAATAATACTTTCCAACAAACTATCTCTGGAATGCATATGCTCTTAAATGCTTAATGAAGAACAGATTTTCAGTGAGATTCCCTATTTTCCTGTCTCAGGGAAGGACCTTGCCAGATTGCACAACCACACTTTTCATTCTTTTCAAAAAGAAGCCACTGGGCTGGAGCTATGAGACTCCATGCTCAAACTTCACTCAAAAAAAACAAAAAACCTAAAGCACAATAGAGCAATTCTACTATTGGTCTAGTGCACTCATTAATGAAATGAACATTTAACAAAACAAAGGAAAAAAACTTAAAATTTTCCTTTTAAAAGTTATCTTATTTGTTACATACCTCAGAACTGTTAGGATCTAGATGCAGATTACACAAGCACAGATTAATCTAAGTAAAAAGTAAACCTTAACAAGGTACTTACTGAAAATTCGCTACTTTTACTGATACAGGAATGCAGGGAAGTTGAGTGGCCCATTTCAATGTAACATCTTGATAAATATTCAACATTTTACTGTGGTTTGCAATTAAAGTGTTTGTTGTTCCTTCTCGCACTGTTCAGAGATAAAAAAACAATTTTAGGATGAAAGATTTTTCAAAAGCCAGTACTTTTCTTTATAGTTATGTTTTCTTTTATTTTTAATCCATTAGTTGTTATAAATTCATTTACTATAAAGCATCAAAGTTAGGAAAGTTACACTGACATTAAGCAAGGACATATGTGATTAATTATGGATACCAATTTCAATTGCATATTTCACAATACATGCCACAACTTTCTAGGGTTCTGGCCAGCCATGTTTAAATGGTAATTTAAAATGTGACAAAGACTCATAATGGCCATGTTGGCATGGCAGGATAGATATGACAAAATACACATTGATTAAATTTCTGCTACTTACACTATTCATTAATTCTTTAACTTGTGAATACTAATTAAATATGTATGCATTTATAGGGTTTATTTATAGTATAATTCAAATCAGAAAGTATAAAATGTGAAGATTGCTAAGATCAAATTTCTAAATATTAAAATGATATTTTAAGTTCAAAAGGAGACATACTGTCAAAAATTTATCAGATAGTTTTTGAAACATTAAAAGAGAACAGGTATTAATAGTCTGTAATTCTAACCAAGTATCTAACCAAGTTGTTTCCACCAATGTAATAACAATAAACTTTGATATTTTTAAGAATCTGTAAATATCAGAAGGTCATAAATCAAAAGGTCTTCAAACACTAGTTTACTCTTCCAAAGACTGTCATTCTTCTGTGTTTGTTGCTTTGATAGCCTGGGCACCAGACAGTGTCTCAATTTGGTGATAAGAAAATATTTAGATTCTAAAAATTATGACACTTCACAAAAAGTAACATTTGAAAATATACCTGCCTCATTCAAAAAGACAGCTCCAAATTCTATGATTCTACAGATCATAGACTCACAGAATCATAGAATGGCTTGGGTTAGAACAGACCTTAAAGATCATCTAGTCCCAACTCCCACTAGCATGGGCAGGGACCCCTCCCATTAGAACAGGCTGCACAAAGCCCCATCCAGCCTGCTCATTCAGAAAAATATATTTATTCAGTGGGAAAAAAAAAAAAAAAAAAAAAAAAGAGTAACCAAGCTAAAGTTAAATATTCCTTTTACAAACCTGAACAGTAAGGAATGAAGCAACTTGGACTGTAATCAAGCTTTTTCATGAATCGTATTTGCCCATTATCCTTTAGGCAAAAGAAGTTTCTCTCACCAAGCACAAAAACAGAAGAAACTCCCGGATTAAATGAGACAATGCATATGTCCAGTGCTTGCTCTCCGATGTTCAAAACCCAATCCACCTTCAAAAGAAAAAGCATGCTCCAGAAATCAAATGACAACTGCATATTAAAGACAAAACTTTGAGAAGGCTCAGAACTAATCAAATTACATATCATTAACATAGATGGAAAAGCAAAATCAAGGCCTTTTCTGCATAAGAATTATCCTCTTATTCTGAGAGCAGTCGGTAACTTTCCTTAATGTGACTCAAGAAGCAAAACCATCTTTTTTAAATAGTCATGAATTGTTGGCTATGCAGTTAAGTACATTTAGAATTTAAAATACACATCCCATTCAAAGTGGAAATTCTTTCTACTTTAACTAATGAATCCAAGAATAGACATTTAGAATAATTTTCATCTGCCTCTGTACATGTCCTTGGTTATTAAGGACAAGGATAGAGAGCAAGAGGTGACAACTTTTTCTACCAATATATGTAAATGGAAAACTACACAAACGTTTTAGGTGTGTAAGCCAATATTTATGCTTGCAATCACTCATGTACACCCTTTAATCTTGAGAATGTTCATGTATGTCATAGTTTGTTTACTTCTCCAACTACATACATTGATATAATAAACAACTACTTAGAAATCCTGTCTCGCCTGTCTTTAAACAATACTACTGCTTATTGACACATTTCATCGGTTTGTTTCTTCAGCTCCTCTGAGAAATTTCAACTAAATACACATGCAAAAAATGCTTTTGACTTCTGCCAAGCTGGTTAAACAGAAATTTAGAATTTTGAAGTAAAAATATATCAAAGTTCAACAGTCAGCACTTCCTATATGAACAGCATCAACCATTTTGCTTACAGAGCATAGAATGTGCCAGCAAATATCCTGACATATCTGATATATGAAACTGGAAGTCCCATCTTAAAAGTTAAAGAGAAAAACACAGCTTGTTATGTGTGTTTCCATGCATGCTTCATGTTTTAGATTTTAAAAAACTGTTTCATTTGCCATATATCTGATGAAGTCTCCAGGTTTTTTATTTACAAATTGCCTTCTCCTACTTCTATATGTAGGATTCAGCCTAAGTGTATTTGAAAAATTCTACAATTAGCCAGGGGAAGGAAGATGCTCTCCCAATATTTTACTGTTGTACCTGAAACATGATGAATCTAGCATTTTATATATGTAGTATATTTCGCAGAAAAGCAACTCTGCTGCAGGGCCACAAAGAATTAAATTCTCTTCTTCTTAAGAAGAGGTAGCTCAAATATTAAACAAATTAGTGACAGGGACTTTCAAAAGACTATTGAACCTGCAGGTTCTTGACAAAAAGAGTTCAGGACACTGTTTACAGAAACATTTCACTGAGAATTTTTCTCTCAGTACAAAGGATTCCCCGAGGAAAATGAGATTAATTTACTACAATACAAAGTCACAATCAGACTTCATTTAAAGACATGAGCAATAATTCAGGTGTACCTATTTATCTCTTTTACTACAGTGTAGCTTCTGTATTACAAAGATTGCCCTGGAAATAGTTACTTCCACTGCAGTTGTTTTTCTTTTCTCATTAGAACAACAGCAAGTTTTAATGCCCAGCCTTAAACAACTGAGGCCCAAAGAACCCTTAACAGAAATCTACTGGAGTCTTTCCATTGCCTTTAGCAGCAATTGGATCAGGTCCTTTGTCAGCAGACAATGTTTCCATTCCTTACTTAGCATCAGTCATTTCAATATGTGTGCAGTGTTCATACAGGGTATGTAAAATAAATGGGTTTTACCACAAGCCTTTTTCCAGGACTGAGTTTTCGCTGTTCTGTGTCTTGTCTTTCATCAGCATCTGTCGCAAATGCCAGCACTTGGTATCTGTTACAGGCAGTTTAAAAATATTTTTTAAAAATTATATCTTTGTAGTTAATACCTCTACATTAAGTAAAAAATAAAATATAATTATCATGAGTATACATATGCAGTAAAATCACAGCCTAAAAGAATGGTTAGAAAGCCTACTGCAACATGTCTACCGTCAGCAAAGATGTTAAGACTAGTATCAGTGTAGGACAGCAGCTAAGTGTAAAGGTAGAAATTTAAAAAAGCATTTCTATTCAGATTTTATGTGGAGTTAAAATGAATTCAGCAGTCTAAATATTAGCAGATAGAATACAGACCACAAAGATAGAAGAAACAAATAATCAAATTGTGAAATTGAAATCCTAATAAAAAATGACATTTTTTTGCTTTTATTAAGCTTTCAAAAAACTTCCTAAACCACTCAGAAATACAATCTATTCTATCTAACAGTGAAACTTGCAAGCACCTCCATTAAGTAAACTAAGTGGCTCCAATCTAAGAGACCGCAGTAAACTGGAATCAGGAGGTGGCACATTTAGCAAAAGTTGGAAGGTTTGTGGTGGTTTTATTATTTTAACTGCCAACAAACCATACTAAGAAAAATTGGCAATGAAGACATTTGAACAAGTGATATCAACTGCATTAAAAGCTCTGCACATCTATCTGTACTCTTCACAACTCTGCAATCCTCAGTGTTCAAACTGCGTCCTCACTGATTCTTCTGTAACTGTTTCCTGAATTTGTGCTGGTATTATAACTTACTGATCTACCCCATTTCCTGTGTATGCACATTGATCATCTGTGGAATACTGAAGGTTTCCACATAAGTGAAATAAACAATAGAATAAGACCCTACTTAAACTTATCCAAAAGAGACAGCATGTAATTCTTGAAGTCATGGAGTGTCATCAGCTCCTAAGCTTAAAGCAACACGATTCTGAATGTTCCAATTCAATCTAAAATAGCAGTACATATTTTTCTTCATTGTCAAAGTTGGAGATTTCAAATGATGACAAAATTCTTCACATTTCAGGCATGTATTGTGGTGCAGCAAAAGAACAAGGTGTAATGGCCATATATTAAAACACAGCAAGTTCCACCTCAACATGAGGAAAAACTTTACATTGACGAAGGCAGAGCAGTTGAACAGGCTGACCAGGGAGTCATGGAGTCTCCCTCCCTGGAGACAGTCACAGCCTACTTGGATATTCCTGTGTCACCTGTTTAAGGTGACCCTGTCTCAGCAGGAGGCTTGCACCAGACAATCTCCACAGGTCCCTTCCAACCCTAACTATTCAGTGATTCTCTGCTTGCTACTGAAGGATTTTAATTTCTAAAATTGTTTTACTTACAAAAGTAAACTATGTACTTGGAGTAAGAAATCTAATTGTTTAGGGTGAATGCTATGACCTATTTAATAATACTGAGAGAGCTGCTTTTAGTACAACTAGGATGCTTTTAACTGCCCTTGTATGAATGAATTTACTTCCCTTTTTCAGTTTAACACATTTATAAGAGAAGTTGCAGATTCACAGAATCACCAAATAAGTTGAGCTGGAAGGAAGCCAGAAGAATGCTGACCAAACAACATTTTCTCTTCACTATATTTTACTGATAGTCTTGGAAAGCACAATAACATTTTAATAACTAATCAGAGACCTAATACAGAGGATTCAAACCAAGCTCACATCAAACAGCAATATGTACTTATATTTAATTACCAGCTACCTGCATGTAGTCTTTCATGAAAAAAAACTCAAGCCACAGATGACCAACACAAACTTTCAATTCAGTTATCACATCAAGCATATAAGAGGCATTTTGCTTTTAGTTCTTGAAAGAATTCAGGACCAAAACAGTAAAAATTGCTTTCAAATGAGACCATTGGTCTGTAAGAGCCATAAGAAGATGGATAATTTGAAGTTTGGCAACTTGTTCTGCTAAAAACACTAGATATAATGGTGGTATTTTTTATTTAACACCATAAAAATAACCTCTTCTCTCCTTAGTATATCTGTTTCCTTCACTTTAAAAGGATTACTTAACTCTGTTCTAATGTCCTAATATTTCAGACACACACTAAAGATTAGTTCCATTAGTGTCTTAACATTTGACACTAAAGACCAATAAGCAAGTGAAAAATTCCTTTAAAACTATATCCCTACAGTATGGATGGCACACTTTTGATTTAGTAACAGACTGATGAATAATTGTAGCCACATTTTTTGTAAAGGTCAAAAATCTGAACATAATTTAAATATATGAGATGTTCACTTTAAAGGAAAAAATGTTTCTTTATTCCTTGACATCATTAAGAGATTATATTATAATTTTATTTTAATATTGTATTAGAATTCAAATTCTAAATTCTTAGGAAAATAATGAATTTTCTATTAAATTGCTTTTACTTGTAACACGTATATCTTGTCCAGTTTTAAGAAAACAATACACAATATCTATAATCTGATTAATCTTAAGCAGCAAAATAAAAAGAATATTGCTTGAGAACTATGGGTGACACAACAGGGTAGTGTGACAAAGCATCGTGTTCGACTAACATTCCCTGCATTAGATTCCCATGGCATTATTTACAAAAAGGGGCATGCTTATTTTCTTTCATATGTATGATTACCTCTGAAAAAAATCCTTAAGCCTCATGAAATTCCTCTAAATGGCAGCCCTATCTAACCTTTTTATATTAGCCACTTCCAAAAATTTGATGTTGTCCTTGAATTTCAGGACATGCATTCTGTTCTTCTATCCAAGATGAAGGTGTTAAAGAAATACTGGCTCCAGTCTCATCATCTTTCATCTTTGGCTGCTGGCTAGAACTGTGAACAACTACTGCTCTGTGAGCCTGACAGCTCTGCCACCTCTTCATCCATTTTAGTGGGTGTGGATTGTTGTCACCACAGTTAGTAGCTCTGCCCCAAAGACCACCCCACCCCAATTTACTGCTAGGGACAGAGATTCAATAACCCTAACATAGTCCTCTGTGAGAACAAGGGTCTGCAACAGGGAAACATCTTGTTTGAGAAAGGCTTCACAGCAGACATCCACCACAATGTCCCACTGCCCAAGCATCCATCTGATGCTAAACAGATGGATACTTGTGATAAAGTCTCAACATGGTGGTTGCATCAGAGAGCCCTATGGATTCAAGCTGCTCCTCCACAGTAAACACAAATGCCCCCTTGCCTGTCTTTCAAAATCTTTCACATACTCTTTCTTATTCTCTATTAGATTTGTATCTGGTTGGCCTTACGATATATAGTCCCCATGCTTGGAGGAAGTGGAAATGTCTTCACAGTCTTCACTTTCCATATTGTTCTATTTTTCTAAATGGTGAACCCATAAACTTAATATGGTCACAAACGAAAATAGCTCACAATAGTTTCATCCATGTTCCAGTGCTGAAAGCACAGACTAGACTGAACTGAAGCAAGGAAAAAACCTGGCACTTGGGAGCAACAGAGCCTTGATAAACTAGTACACTTACTACCTTTATAAAAATAAAATAGGACCATAAAGTCCTCAGGACTCACAGCACACTTTCTTCTATGACTGTACTGAGACAGTAATCACTCAGCAACATTTAACATCTTTCCTGCAACTACTTGCTTTTGGATACTGCAGTAAAGGCATTAAAAATTAAACAAAATTACTTTCAATGTGTTTACCCAGTAAATGATACCACCAAAGTACACTATAATTACTGAACATAAACACATACTTGTAACTCTCAACCTGCTGACAAGAAGACACTGTAATGAAAGAGTCTGTGCGAGAGCTGTAAGCCAAGGGACCAGGCAGAAGAAAACCAGGTAAAAACCGGCCAAAAGCGTAACTTTCTTGTTCAAACAACATGAGCATCCCATCCATGGACTGTATGCAGATCAAATCTCGACCTAAGGGAAGCAACAGAAAGAAATACAAAGGAAAAAAAGCAATGTTATTTGTGTATTTTTAATACTAAAACCATGAGTAAATTAAAATTGTACTCATAAGTAATCCTAACAAAAGTAAATTTTCATTTATGGGAGTGTTTACTATGAGGAAAAACACTAAATATTCCAACCTCGATAAAAGCTTACTTTCTAAAATAAACAAACTAGATTGTGGGGGGGAATAACATTCAGAATACATTAAAAAAAAGCAGCAAGACATTTTATTTCAAAACAAAATTCCTAAGGATATAACTATTACAATTTCAGTTTAAAGAAATGTTTCAATATTCCCAAAACACCAAATTATTCTGGTTCCTAAATGCTTCCATACCCTACAAGTAGTCATAACAACTGTGGTTTAAAATAACCAATTCTATTCTTTCAAGTCTACTTAAGCAATATTACAGAAAGTCCTACAAATATGTATTGTTGTGAAAATAATACAATGGTAATGTCTTCCATGTTTTACATTTACATTTTCTGTCTTTAAAGAAAGAAAAAAGAAAAAAGTCCAATTCTGTATTACCAGCAAGTCTAAAAAAATAAAATTAAAAAAAAAATCAGCTTGGAGTAAATTACTTCAAGCCTCATGCATTATTCAGCAGCCATAAGACATGACATAAGACATGGCTTGTCATGCCTCAAGTACACCAATCTAAATTCAACATCTCATTGGGAAGATTTCTGAGATCAGAAGCTGATTATGCAGTTTGTGCTTCATATGCAAGGGTAACAATTCATACAAACAGTATTTTTAGGCATTCAAAGAGAGCTATACCATTAAGACTAACACTTTCTGAAGCTGACAGACGCATCTCTCCTGAATTCATAGATACACTCTTATCTTGCAAACACTACATGAAATATTCAAATTTCTATTGTCTATTCAAATGTAATTCAAAATGCCTATTCACCTCGATTAAAATACTCTATTTTGTCTAAGGAATGATTCTGTATGCATGAATGATCCAAATAAATTGTCTGTTCACTAAGTTCCACCCTTAATCCTTTAATAAGTTTTCTAACATAGGACAGTGAAGCAAAATAAAAATAGATGAAAACTTCATTTTTACAGTTCCATAAAGGTAACAAAAGTCAAATAAATATTCAGTATCTGAAAAATAACAAATGCACAGTGCAAAACATTGTTCATTTCCACTGTGATTCTTTATGGAAACTTTAACTACTTAAAAATAAATAGCAGTGTAAAAGGCCAAAAAGTATTTCGTATTACTTGTGATTACCTTGTGATTGAAATACACAATAAAGATTTAGCTAAGGGTAAAAACAGGAAAAAAAAAAATGAGGATGATAAAGCAGTAGGGTACTTCCCGCCTCCTTCATCTCTTTTTCAGATTTTCTCTTTTTCTAAAAATTAAGATCTACTATCCTTTTTTTCCAGATTCTGCATGTAATTCAAAACATATATCATAAACCCTATTGCAAATAACAACCATGTGATAAAAAGGACATTTGAAAGTGCAATTCATGTTGTTTATTTGGTTGAGGCAAAGTTGAATCTTTCAGTCTTTAGTGAAAAGACGGGAGCAAGACAGACTCTTCTCTGTGGCATCCACCTACAGGACTAAACAGTAATAAACTGTATCACATGAAATTCCATCTGAACATGGGTTGGAGGTTTTTTTGTTGGGTTTTTTGGGGTTTTTGTTTTGGTTTGGTTTGTTTTGCTTTGGAGTTTTTTTGTTTGGTTTTGGTTTGTTGTTGTTGTTGTTGTTGTTGTTGTTGTTGTTGTTGTTGTTGTTGTTGTTTTGGTTTTGGTTTTTTACTGTGAAGGTCATCAAATACTACAGCCCATTTCCCAGAAAGGTTGTAAACTCTTCTCCCATAGACATACAGAAAATACAACAGAACACAATCCTGAGCAATTTCTAGCCGAACCTGCTCAGTAAGTGGGATTGGACTAGACCATGTCAAAAGAAGAATCATTCAAATCAGACATTCAAGAAGTCATTCTGTCTTTTATCTCTGAACTACTCCTAGGCATCTACAGTAGATTTCTGTTCCTCTAAGCTGTGAAATTTCACAGGATTTTCACATGCTCCTGATTGGAAAAGACCAGGAACCAGCTGGGAAAATTGAGAAGTTTTGTACTGGTATGCTATCAATGTTAATGATACCCAGCTTCCACTTCCCAACAGTTGCTGACATTATTATCACGCTGCTGATGCAGTCTAGAAAGAGTATGAGTGAGCCAGCTGCATAAAAAAATGATTAACCTATAAAAGTTCCCTTAGAAACTAGTACAAACACTGATATCTAGTAAAATGTGCTAGCCCACTGGTTGCTACCACACTCTCTCAGATATGGTTATTTTGAAGTATAGTTACTGGCTACTACAAATAACTAGTGGCATTTTTATTTGACATGCAAGGAAACAGTGCTTCATAACCCAGGTGTCTGTGTGACCACAGCCATTCTACCTCTGTTACCTAAAAATCACATATGTTCACATTCAGCATCAGGCATACTGTAAACCCTCTCATCACTTTACAGCAGCTGTCTGGTTCCACTTTTATTTTACACCTTTATCAAGAATGCAATCCTGTACATCTGGGTATAGAGAATCTTCAAATCCCCTTCCAAAGTCTCCTATGAATTCTCCTACCATCAGTAGTGTGCTACAGAGGAAATCTGCAGCTGATAGCCCTATTTCCTGAACTTTAACTTTCAATGTCTAACTTCAGGAGAACTCCCTGGCACCTGTAACTTGAAGACAAATTGATTACAGATAGCAGCTTGAAATTTTTCTTTTAAAGGGCACAGTAGTAGAACACACTTGTACTTTGGGATTTTTTAAGGTTTCCTGTTTTTCATCTTTTCTTACACAGAAAGATATAAAGTCTGGGGGAAAAAAAAACAAGAATGAAAAATCAAAACTGTAAATAAAACAATTAAAGTCACAGAAAAATAACAACAATGTTATGTATGTTTAAATTTTTACCATGTTGCTATTACATTTTGAAAATTTCTAAACATTACTTGATATAAGATCAAAATTAAAAGATATCTATTTGTAAACTAAATGCCATTACTACCACAGAAGTCTTAGATATTTTGTGATAGAATTAAATTTCAGGTACTCTTGGTACTGATGCTAGTGAGAAAACTGTCTCTTAGACAACTGCTGACCACAATCTTTAGGGTTTAGGCTTGTCTAAATTATACAATTAAGTTGTTAATTTCTACTCTTCTGATGAAAACTATAGCAGATGCAATTGATATGAAGTGATAATCTAGTAGACATACTACAATTCAAGTAACAGAAAAAAGTAAGTCATTACAAGTGTTGAGGTTACTGCTTAAGTAACAAATAGTAATAGCTTCTGTTCTTCTTTATATTATACATATCAATCTTATTCTTACCAAATCCATAACATCGTGAAAGTGATGAAGAGAAACACTACAGCACTTCCTGCAATATATATGAAGCTACAAGTCATGCCAAACATGGAAGCATTCCTCTTTAGCATGCATAATCCCCAATCACATACAAATATTGTTAAAATCTCTCCTGTTTCAACAGTAGTGACACAATAGAATATGACATGACATAATATGACAAATTCTTTAGAGCACTCCAATGATCTCCAAGCACACTGCAGTACTGAACTGTACTGTCTAAAGAAACAGAGGCACGAGACTGAATCAGAAATCACTCTTTTGGCTTTTAAAAGCACAGCAGCACTTCCTACCACTTTGTTCATCATATTTGTGTTGATCCTGCTCACTAATTTTCAAATTTGGATTTTAACTAGCTTGTACTAGTGGATCAAACTCCAGTTATCCAAACTATTATACGTAAAGCATAATTAAAGAAAATTAAATTGCGTATGAACTCTTATTTCCCAGATTTTCATAGGTCAACTTATTTCCTTCAGCCATTTCTTTTTAATGTGTGTCTGGTGAATGGAGTTTTTATGTTTCACTTTGAGAAATGCACTCCTCCAAACACTCAACCAGAAATGTCCATTTCAAAAAAGCTTATTGCAGCCAGTTGGCCTTGCCAGTGGCACATTTATAAAGTGAAAATATAAACCACAGTGTTTTCTGCATATCAGATGGAATCACTTAGTGTACTCTACATAGTTTCAGCAGCTTGTATCTCAAGAAGAATGTCCCTTAGCCAGAGTGCTACTTTTAAGCACAAGTCTAGCTACTGTTTTTTTGTAGTTTTGTTATTCTAGCAGGATATGAATATATTTACATCACACTTTTAAGCCACAAGGTATTTTTATAGTTAATGCAAAGACAAAATGAGAGGCAGGTGGTAGTTCTTTGAAATAAGCTTCTAATTAAAGCTATTTTGGAGCTCAAGATTTTTGCATGTTAATGATTTCCTGTACTCTGAGCTTCCCCTCTGGCACCAAATCATTTTCATAAAATGTACATTATGTAATCACAGGGCCTGAGCACCACATGAAATCAGGCAATGAAAACTGCAGTGGGATAAATTGGAAATCAGAAAAAACTTCATAAAATTACAGAGTTTAGGAAGACGTCAGCAGAGAAAACTTTAACTGCCTTCAATGGTAATCAAATGCCTCACTAAAAAAGCCTTGTGTGGAAGGAAGCATCAATGAAATAAAATTAAAAGATAAACTGGCATTTACAACACACTTAGGAGCCTAAAAGCCCTTTAATGATCCATGGGAAATGCTTTCCTAATAAAATAAAAAAGTGACCAGTGAAGTGATGCACATAAACTATATTCCCACACACAGGAAGACAAGTTCCTGTCCTGACTTGAAACAAGCGAGTATGTTTTCCTTTTTCTTCACCATTGAAATTTGCCCCTGAAATTTCTCACAACATAAGGAACACAGACTTCTCCAGTCCAAACCCATTTTTGAAAATTCTATGTGCTGCTGAGTGTAGCTCCTTTAGCAAAGCAGATCTGGGGCAACTGTGAGAAAAGAACTCCAGGGATCTGACGAATGGAAAAACCATTTGAAAATAACTTGAGCAGTTCTTCAAGCAGTGTATGCCTAGTAAAAGGCAAGACTTACATCGCCTCCCTAACCCAGTGCAGGAAACACATGTCAGTGCACATTCAGAAAGAACTCTGAATTTACTAGCTTGGAGGTCTGGTGGCTGCTTCCTGCATAACTACAGAAAGGATCAAAGTTCAGGGCTTCAGCTGTGGCCACTGATTCTAAGCCAGAGGATCTGACTGGCAATACCCTGAACACAAGCAAAGAGGAAAATTGCCCTGCATCACTCAGTGCTAATGCAAGTACCCATCCCAAATGATGCACAAAGTGTACACACATCCCAGCGGACACTGACTGGGTGCTCTTCTGCTGGAATTGAAAAATCACTCCAATGGGAAGAAAATAAAAATAGAGTAGTGGATAGGAAGAGAACTTTTAAGCGAAACTAAGGAAAGTGTTTAAGGAAAACACTAAGTCCTTATTCTACTGATGTTAGCTTTAATTATTTCCTAAACCATTCTGGATATTAAAGCATTGCAGTAAAACATATTCATAAGTCCCAACACAAGAGATGCTCTCTCTGTAACAGCACTCTCCGTAAGGAGCCTTCCTGGTCAAGTTATAGTAAAGCATGGAGTCAGAGCTGCCACGAGAAAAAAAATGCCCTTGCTTCTCTCACCTGTAATACTGTATTCTAACCTCTTGGAGATTTCTGCCTGCCATAAAACATAAGGAAGATTTCAGATGGAAGAAGAATCTTGAACTACTGAAGTATCTCCAAAGGCCGATCAGCCCTCACTCACACAATAAATCCCTTAGAGACTTGTGATATATTCCTTTGTTCTTGATTCAAGTCTTAACACAGAAGATGACATAGTTAAATTATGTTACTTGGGAATTATGCCTTTAAATCTCATATTAACCTGAGGTGGTGGAAGGATCCTTAGGAAAAACACTAGTATGGTTCAAAGAAGTTGGATAGATCAGCATGCAGTATAAAGCTCTCAAAGTATCATAGCTGCAACGTTCAACATAGTAAAATTCCTACTGAAAGAAACATAGTATTTGGCACTATGTACAGATGACAGATAAAGCACTTATATGACAGATAAAGTCTCTTCCCCTAAACAGATTGCAGTACAAAAATTTGTTTATTACAACCTCCATATTAAGTGAATAATTTTCCCACAATCAAAAGTGGATGTTTCCACCTAGTGCAAGAAACACTCTCAGTAAAAATGTTCAGGCAGCTGTGAAAGCAGTGTCACTCAAAGTTGTTCTCTTTTTTAATGCAGAAGATTAATTATAGATAGCATAAATAGAGGAGGTCTCGAAAATGGCTGTATACATGGATGTAGCCTGAATAATGACAATTCATGAAGAGATGGTAAAATTCTTCTCGTTGAAGTCTGTTTGTTGCCATAACTTGTGCAGTAACTACTTTTCAGGCCCTAGCAGCTGCAGAAATCTTCTTCCAAGAGCCTTGCATTCATATAGGCATTACAACACTGGGATACACTTTTTCTAAAGCAAGTAGGAGAAGTTCCAGTCTGTGAAACTTTCTGAAGTTCTGAAGCTCTCATCTGAAGTTATACACCTATCATACATTATATAAAGATTACAGAACATCTTACTGAACTAGCAAATCTCCCACAAACAAGTACTGTCACCAGCTGCCCTTCAAAATCAATAACATTTGACTGAATAGTTCAGGTACATGGATGTTTTTAGTGAACCCTAAATCAACAGCAGACCTTTCACTGAGTTAAGGTGAAGTTGAATACATGCCCTATTTTTCAATATTTTAGGTACTTTCAAAAGTTATCAGTAAGATTCTTAAGTCACCATCATAAATCTATCAACTTCAAAATTCCATTTAAAACAGACCTGAAAATTTACAATGAAACAGAACTACATGATCCCACTGTTAAAACCCAGTGAAATTCCCTATCTTTTTTCCTACTTCTTCTTTTATAGTCTCCTTAGACTAAGAAGCTTCATGACTGCTAAGCACTTGCCAAAGCACTTTGATGTATGAAGCTCTGTCTCAGGGAGGATGATGAGTGAGTCAAGAGCTTATGGGTTAGGATTAAAGGGCAAACTATTAAGGGTGGCACTCTTGTGGGTGATTGCTACAGGCTGCCTGAGGAGGAGGAGGAAGCAGATGATGTCTTATACAGACAGCAGGAAGTAGCCTCACAGTCACAGGCCCTGGTTCTCACGGAGGACTTCAACCACCTGGACACCTGCTGGAAGAACCACACAGTGAGGCATAAACAACCCAGGAGGTTCTTGGAAAGCACTGACAATAACTTTCTGGCACTGGTGGTGAAGGAGCCAACTAGGAAAGGTGTGCTGCTGGACCTTTACTAACAAACACAGAATGTATGGTTAGAGATGTGAAGGTTGGGGGCAGCCTTGGCTACAGTGACCATGAGATCATTAGTATCCTGTGAGGAAGAAGCAGGTCAGTGAGTAGGATCACAACCCTGGACTTCAGGAGAGCTAACTTTGGCCTCTTCAGGGACCTTCTTGAAGAATCCCAGGGGAACATGCGCTAGAGGGACAAGGGGTCCAAGACAGCTGGTCCAAGCAGTTCTGTGGAGAAGGACCTAGGGGAAACAGCAAGATGTCCATGAGCCAGCAGTGTGCCCTTGTGGCCCAAAATGCCAAAGTTATCCTGGGATGCATTGGGAAGAGCATTGCCAGCAGACTGAGGGAGGTGATCCTGCACCTCACTCAGCCTTGGTGAGGCCACATCTGCAGTGCTGTGTCCAGTTATGGGATCCCCAGTACAAGAGAGACATGGAGCTCCTGCAGCAGGTCTAGGGGACAGCAACAAGGATGATTAAGGGATGAGGTCATCTCTCCTATGAGGACAGGCTGAGGGAGCTGAGCCTGTTTAGCTTCAGGATGATGACTGAGAGGAGTCCTCATCAACGTATATAAGTAAGTATCTGAAGGGAGAGTGTCAACAGGATGGACAGACACTCTTCCCAGTGGTGCCAAGCAATAGGATGAGAGTCAATGGGTAGAAACTGATTTACACAGGAAGTTCCACCTGAACATGAGGAAAAACTTCTTTACTGTGAGGCTGTGGCTGAGCACTGGACCAGTCTGCCCAGAAGGATTGTGGAGTCTCCCTCTCTGGAAATATTCAAAAGCTACCTGGACACAATCCCAAGTAACATGCTCTAGGGACGAGCAGGCTTTGTGGACTAGATGACCTCCAGTACCTCCAGTACTCCAGTTGGATTACCTTCCAACTTTACCTCTTCTGTGTGAGTATTTACTAAGTTTTTGAGCTAAAGAATTGTTAAAGATATGTGCTGAACAATGATCTCTCAAACAACTGCATTCACATCCAAAGAACTCACTGAGAATATTTATAACAAAGTCAGATGGTCAGAAGCTTACAACACAAAAGTGAGGGTTTGCTGTACAGAGCATTTGATGAAAGTCTAATATATTTTCAATGTTTCAAATATACCCTAAAAAATTAGAAATAAACAGCTTGACTTAATTTGCTAAAAAACACCAAGGAAACACACTTTTCACATTCACGTCATTTGTCTATATATATCTTAGGCTAGTAACCAACATACAGAAAAGCTTAACTCTTACTTTGCGGTCAAATGAGTCAGTGAATTACATCTCTATCAAAAAAATCACCATCCTATTAGTTTCCTTCTTGGCAATCTCAGGTTTAACAAGCAGGAACAATTTGTTATCCTGGATTTTAAGACTGTTGGAAGCACACTGAGAACACTCAAATGAGGAGTTGGCTGCAAAGGGACTGATCGCTGATGGGGGCCAGGCTGGGCATCAGTCAGTGGGTGGTGAGCAACTGTACTGTGCATTATTTGGGGTTTTTTGCATTATTTGGGTTTTATTTCTCTCTTCTTTTTATTACTATTATCATTATTATCATGCTTTATCTCAAATTTTGAAGTGTTCTTCAACCCACAGGTTTTACCTTTTTCTGAGTCTCTTCCCCATTCCACCAGGGTGAAGAAGGAGAAAGTCAGTGAGCAGTTGTGTAGTACTTAGGGACTAAGCTACCACAATGATGTAGTAGAGTGATTTTTGACAGGAATTATTTGCACCAAACATAATAACCCAAAATAAAATTAGTATAAAATGTTATAGCTTGTACAAGATTGTCACTTGTTTCAACCCTCTAGGAAAAGTAACTAACAAGGGTTTGGTGACTCTCCAAATTAATTCCTATAGGTTGTAGATATTTTTGTAATGGAGTAATCACTGATGACCACTGGAAAAATAAACAAAAGCTACATACACACACTTCTGAAAGACCCTTTGAGAAGACAAAATAGACTAAATAATTAGAAACTAAAACTGCATTCTTTTGGACAAAAAACTATGGGGTCACAAACAAATCTTACAGACAAATGCATTCACATGAAATGCTGAAACAATTAAATAAGAAAGTACATATGTAAATAATAAAGTTGTACATAGGTTTGAAGTAACAGAAAATTCATCATGCCAAACTATTTATTAGAAAGGGTAATAATATATACTGCATTTCTAAACTTTAGAGACAGCATCTCTAAACTGAAATAAAACATCTGATGTGATCTCGGACAATTGACTCACAGGAAACTAGAGAATGGCAGGCAATAGCACTAAGAAGAAGAGTCTGGAGATTAAAGTAGGATGATGAATTAAAATGAGTCAACAATATGTCATCAAAAAGACAAAAGACAGATTAGGTCATTATTAACATGTGCTATTAAAAACATACGAGGTAACTTGTTCTGCCTTTGCACTCACTGACTCTTGGCAGGAGCACTGCAGAAGCTGTAACCCCACATGTAAGATACAAAACATTTTATACTACCAGTGCACAGTGACTGCACACTTTTGGGTACCATACTTCAACAAGGGAAATTAGAAAAAGTGTCATATAGAATTTACCAAAGTTTTGAAAAACAAGCCTTTCACTTACATATACAAATGCTCCCAAAGTTATGTATTTCTGCAATTAATTTTACTTCACTTAAATTATAGTTCTTTTTTGAAACAAATTGCTGATTAAGAGATTTATCTAGGAATTCAAAATTAAGGCAAAGTTCTGGCATACTGAAGGAAATGAGAACTTTTATTTCAGTAAGTCTGTGATCATTAGGCTACAATCGTTGTTAAGAAGAGCTGAAGAAGGTAAAAGGAAATGGATGGTAAGAGATTCAGAGAACATTTTCATTGATTATTTTTCCATTCACTTGTTCAATTTAGAGAAGAGGTTCTAACTCAATTATTAATAGGGAAAAAAACCAAAACAAAACACTAACAGTTTTCCAAAGTCGAGTGAGAAACCATTTAGAAGTAGTCATCACCAGATCTATTCCATGAAAAAATTTCAAAGCTCAAACCTTTCCAAAAATATGTCCTTATGCAGAAGCAATTTAACAGGAGGGCAACAGTTAAATGTTCTGCTCCTTAACAGAACTAGCCAATAAATCAAAATCGGAATTTATACTGCTCCAGTGTTTAAACATAGTCATAAGAATCATTTAACCTTACAGCATAAAACTCAGCTGATAATTTTTTTTCTGACTAACACCTAATAAAATTTATTCTTGCAGAATTGTAGAAAAGTTAAACACAGTCTACCCTCCTCACAAAGTTTCCTGTTACAAGGTTGCATGGTTTATGCCTACGTTGTATTTCATTATTAAAAAAATTCCTCCATATAGCACCCTCTTTGTTGTAACACTCAAACACACTTTGCCTCTAGGCCAGTGCTATAATAAAAGTAAAATGAATTCAAGGCCATTTGCTGAGAAAAATATAGGTTCCATGTATTTTCACTCTTTTCTGCTTGTAACATTTTCATGTCAAAGCTGTATTTTCTTTTTTCCTTCCCTTTGCTATTGTTTTATTATCTGCTTTTATTGGTAGAGTATCCATGAAACAACTTCAAATAAATCTGAACTACTCTGGAAGCCGACTTATGGCATTAAGGATTCAGATGAAAATGTAAATTTCAAAGCCTGTGCTTATTATATACTAAATCATTTATCAACTCATTTGAAGAGTTATAGAAAATAGTGGTTAATTCACTTATTACCTAACTATTAGATAATGCAAGGGTGTGGAATCACACAAAGCAGTAACACTGTTTTTGCACTGCAAAACCATTGCCTGTAAGTAAATGCCATTCAAAAATAATTCAGCAGCTAGGAAAGCAAAGTTATTAAACTATGATTTCTGCTTGTCACGAAATAAAATTAGTATTCTATACAAGAGCAACCCAATAGATTCTGTCCCACGCTGGTTAGCTATCAATATGCTGTTTCTTTAGTTCTTAAGAAGATGAAAAAATCTTTAAAATTGAAAAAAAGAAAATGAAAAATCTGAAAAAGATAACTGGAAGTATTCAGGGTGTTTATACACCCACATTAATGTACCACTTACGCCCTGAAGAACAACCACAGAACTCAATCCTCACCTGGGAAAGGGCGTCCTCCTACTAGAGCATGTGATCATTCACACATTTCCTAAGCACTTCAGAGAGCAGCTCAGGAAACCTGCATTTCATTCACCAGTCCTCAAAGCAGAGAACTTTAGTATTTACTCCTTACACACCACTGTTTGTTCATATATGAGCTACTATTCTACCCAGCATTCAGTCTAATGCACAACTGACCACAGGAAATTTATGTGATAATCTGTAAAGCTGCCTAAGTTTCAAGTAACAGTGGCTTTGTTTTTACTTTAAAGCCCTTCTCTACTCTCCACATTACTTCAGCAGAAATTTATTGCATATACTTTCCTCAAACATAAGTCACATCTGACTTAAGGCAAACAAGGCAAAGAATGAAATTGTGGCCTGATTGGCAAACTTTTTCAAAGAAGCAATAAGGGCACTTTTCTTCCACTATAAAAAGAATAATACCATCATTTCTTATAAGCAGGCCCCACATCAGTAAATCTCTCTTTTTAAGAACAGTCAGGCACAAGAAGGACACTGACTGTTTCTCGACATGTAGAAGGACTTAAGCTAATAGTATAAAGTGGCTAAGTCCTAACCCATCCAACACAAAATGGTAAAGTAGGAGTAAGAGTCATTTTCCAAACTACTGTCCTCTTTCTCAGATTTCTCTATGGGCAGGAAAACATACCATGTCTAAATACCTTCAATATGGACATGACAAAGTCAAGGCACAGGTCAGAGTTTATTCTGTATGTTGTAGGTACAAAATTAAGCTAAGTTCAGCACTAATTATCTAAACATCATGTTAGGAAAAGACAAAAAACATTAATTATGAAGTAATATGCATTTATTTGCACTGAGTCAAAAATTAGTTTTGCTTAATGCTCATTCCCTGCAAATTTTTTACTGTGCCAATATGTAAATTCATGAGATTCTTAAGCAGCTGATAATTATCTTAACTAATCTGTGTGATTATGCATCGACAAGGAGTTTTAATATTTTACATGAAGATAGTTTACAACTACTATTTCATACAACTAATGTCAACAATGGTAAATTGATTAACCAAAATTCTGCACAGGTAGAACAGATCCAATTCATCATTATTTTAATTAAAATAACTAGGCCTACATGATTTTGGTGTAATCATAAAAAACAAAACATGGGGATTATATAAAATTATGACACAATTATATCAATGACAAAATGTAACAACACTGGCTCAAAATCCAATCACTACCTAGCTACCAAAAAGAACCTGTCTCATTGTTTTTCAATTGACATTGTTTTAACTTTATTAAGACTAAACAATATATGGAATATTGCTTAAGAAGACTTGACTATTTCTAGATTAATACCAGATTTATGCTTTAGAAACTGAACTGGAGGGACACTGAGTGATAAAGAAAAATAAGAAAAGGAATTCCCAACTAAAACACTATATCACTATATCCAGTTCACTTTCTTCACTTCGTTCCTATCTTTTAACAATGGAAAAACATGCAACTTATTTATCAGAAGCTTTCAATCAGCAGTGACTTTCAATCAGCAAAAAAAANAAAACCCTTCTCAATATTTTTCAATTGACATTGTTTTAACTTTATTAAGACTAAACAATATATGGAATATTGCTTAAGAAGACTTGACTATTTCTAGATTAATACCAGATTTATGCTTTAGAAACTGAACTGGAGGGACACTGAGTGATAAAGAAAAATAAGAAAAGGAATTCCCAACTAAAACACTATATCACTATATCCAGTTCACTTTCTTCACTTCGTTCCTATCTTTTAACAATGGAAAAACATGCAACTTATTTATCAGAAGCTTTCAATCAGCAGTGACTTTCAATCAGCAAAAAAAAATTTCCATCAAATTTCCATCACTTAGGGTTTACCAGCCAAGTATAACATTTTAAATTATTTATGGGAACAAACTTTTAGAAGAGCATGCTGTTATAGGACAAGGGGTAAAGGTTTTAGTAGAAAAGGGTTGGTTTCGATTAGACATAAGGAAGAACTTTTTTAACAAGGAGGGTGGAAAAATGCTGGAACAGGTTGTGCACTAAGGTGTTGGATGCACTATCTCTGGAAATATTCAGAATCAGAGTGCACAGGTCTCAGAGCAACCTGGTCTAGTTGATGATGTCACTTCTCATTGCAGGGACCCACTAGGTCAGGTTGCTCAGGGGCCCATCCAACCTAGCCTTGAAAAATCCCAGGGATGGGACACCTCTCTTCTTTTACTATAAAACCATTCCCATTTGTCCTACTGCTATCTGCCCTCGTAAAAAGTCACACTCCCTCTTCTCTGTAAGCCCCTTTTAAATACTGTAAGGCCACAACAAAGACTCCCTAGAGTCTTTTCTCCAGGCTGAAAAATCCCAGCTGTCTCAGCCTGTCTTTGGAGATGAGACATTCCATCCCTCTGATTGTTGCTGTTGACCTTCTCTGGACCTGCTCTAACAAGTCCATGTCTTTCCCGTGATGAGGACTCCAGAACTGCAAGCAGCACTACAGGTGGGCTCTCACAAGGGAGACAATCACATCCCTCACCCTGATGGTCACACTGCTTTTGATGCAGACCATGATACACTTGGCCCTCCAGGCTGTGAGCACCAACTATTGCCTCACATACAGCTTTTCATCCATGAGAACACCCAAGTTCTTCTCCGTATGACTGCTCTTACTTAATTCATCTCCCTCTTTGTACTCATGTCTGGGATTGCCCAGACGCAGGTGCAGCACCTTGCACTTGGACTTGTTGAACTTTGTCAGGTTCCCATGGATCCACTTCTCAAGCTTGTCCAGGTGCCTCTGGATGGCATCCCATCCTTCAGGTGTGCCAACTGCACCACACAGCTTGGTGTCATCTGCAAACTTGCTGAGGGTGCACTCAATCCCACTGCCTAGATCATTGCTGAAGGTACTGAAGAGCACTGGTCCCGAGACACAGCCCCTAAGAGACACCACTTGTAACCAGACTTCACCTGGACATAGAGCCATTGACCATAACTCTCCTGCTGCATCCATCCAGCCAGTTCCTTATCCACCGAACAGTCCATCCATCAAATCCACATCTCTCCAATTGGGAGTTAAGGATGCCATGTGGGCCCATGTCAAACACCTTAGAGAAGCCTAGGTAGATGATATCCATTCACTGTCCTTTGTCAACCATTGCAGTAACTCCATCACAGAAAGCCACCAGATTGGTCAGATATGATTTTCCCTTAGTGAAGCCATGCCTTAACATTGCTTTCAGAATGATCTGCTCCATAATTTTCCCAGACACAGAGGAAAGCCTCACTAGTCTGTAATTCCCCAGATCTTCCTTTCTGCTCTTATTATAAATAGGAGAGGTGTTTCCCTTTTTCCAGTTACCAGGACTTTGCCTGACTGCTATGATTTTTCCAGTGCAATGGAGAATGGCTTTGCAACAACATCAGTCAGTTCCCTCAGGACCCTGGGATGCATGTCATTAGGCCCCACAGACTTGTGGCTATTCAATTTCATCAAGTAGTCCCAAACCTGCTCTTTGCATACAGCAGAAGGGACTTAGCTCTCCCGACTCCCACTAGATGTTCAGGGACTTGAAAGATGTGGGAAACCTGACTGCCAGTGAAGACTGAGGCAAAAAACTCATTGAGTACCTCAGTGTTCTCCGTATCTGCTGTTACCTGTTCTCCTTTGTCATGTATTGGGGCGTATATCCTCCTTGGCCTTTCTTTTCTGACATGGTATACTTACAGAATAGCTTTTTGTTATTTTTCACATCCCTCAACAAGTCCTGTTCCATCAGTGCTTTGACTTTCTTGATCCCATCCCTACACATCTGAACGATATCCCTGTACTCTCCCCAGGTCACCTGTCTTCTGTTTCCACTGGCTGCGCATGCCTTTCTTACTTCTCAGTCTGAGGACTAGACCCTTGCTCATCCAGTCTGCCCTACTTTGCTTGATTTCTCACACATTGGGATGGAGAGCTTTGTGCTCTAAGAAAAGTGACAGCTCTGGTCAGCTACTTTGTCCCTAAGGACAGTTTTTCAGGGCATCTCATTCACCAACTCCTTAGACATCTAGAAGTTCACTCTTCCAAAGCTCAGGGTCCTGACTTTTCTTCTTGCCAAGACCATGCTCCTTGAGATCACAAACTCAACCAGACTGGGGATGCCACAGCCCAGGCTGCCTCCAAACTTAACCTCTCTAATGAGCTCATCATCTTAAATTATGAGCTTCAGCCAAATACCAGGTCATTGGTATTTGACTCATAAAGACTCAGAACATACTACAGATGTGAAAACAGAAAATACTTTCCAAGACAGCGTAAACTGTCAGCAAACATCACTTCATATAATGACAGTTGAATTCTTAGCACAGCAGTCTCTGGTGGTGTAATTGCATGATGCCATAATAGTACAACCTGACCTTATAAAGCTTATGTGATGAATGGGTTTATATGAAGTAAAATTTTTGCAAAACTCATTCCTCACCATAAGTAAGGGTGCAACATAAATCTTACATAAATCTTAAAGAGATATGCTTTTACACCTTCATTTTCTTAAAAAAAAAAATAGGACAGCTTAAGGTAGAGTACTCTCAAGGTCTTTAAATTTTTTATCTGAAGTAAACCATGAAGTTGATAATCTGTTCATTACTTAAGGGCTGTGACATTTTGTGGCTAGGGTAAGAGTTCACTTGGTTGAAAACCAGGGTTCAGCACTACTGACTCATGATTTTATCATGAATCATCCTTTCTAAAAGGATGGTAGAATTGGAGCACGGGATGACAAACTCAACTTATAGCTCTAAGACCAGGAGGAAGAGTTCAGAAATATGAAAAGGAGACACACATTCTAAACAACAAAGGAAGTGTCTTCAAGTTTAGTTCAACTTTTGAAAGTCTGGGCTAACAATAGTGACTTTTAAAATATAAAATCCATAGCTGATCTTCCTATGTCCCTTCTTCATAGTTTCTTGTTTTCATTTTAGCACCAGTGTTCAGAGACAGCAAGGAACAAACGTATACCTAAAGCAGCAAAGAAATGTAACTATATGTAATTATAATCCTTTGCCACGGATTTTAAAGTTCTAAGTCACAACCAACTCTGCCTGCACTGTGCTTGACTTCTGTATTTTCATTTTTGTAGGTGTTTTCCATTTACTATTTTTAAACATTTCCATTAGCTTTGTTTAGAATTCTAGCTAAACTTACAATGGATTTCATAGTTGTATTTCACACCCCTGGGCCTTCAACAGTTCTGCTGAAAATAAGAGTCAATTTCATTTCACCTTTTTGCTAAAGTTCTACAACCAACAGAATACATTTTGTTTCGATCAATAAAAGACTTTTAGCTATAGAGGTTTTCAGAAAGTGCTTTTGTGCTTTCTATACCTCACTAAGTGTTGCAGTAAATACACCTGTAAAATCAGTTCAAGAATAAATGCAGCTTTAGAAATGCTGACCGGTAACTGTTGTAAGAGAACCATCTAGTGGTGACAACCACAATTCACACTCTACTATCTTTAAGGAAAATGTACACTGTTAATCTATGCAAGCCACTGGTCAACTTCTCAGTCTTCGGGGTTTTTATTCCACAGCTTTAATAGTTTCTTTAATTTAATTTTCAAATTTCTGTGATGAGAATAAATGAGTTTGTTGTTTCTTCATTTGCTCCTGTTATGAGAACAACTGTCTCAATTCTTCCACAAGCGAAAATTGCTCATAGATCAGATTATTAATCTGAAGACACTAGCAAGAATGAAATTTAGAAACTAGCTACAAAATAGGTTTCTTTACTTCACAATACTCCCCACAGAGAAATCACTAATAGATTTTTTCTTAAAACAAGAGACAAAAAAATCAACAGTTGAGAAGCAAAAGTTGTACATTGTATGTTTTACATCTCCATCAGATTTCAGCCAAAGAGATACACTGTTAAATAGACTGAAATATTACAAGGGTCTAAGCTTGCCATAAACTAGCAGGGACAGAACAACAAAAACTTACATTGAAGAAAGCTGAATGAGAATGCACTACACATATAGTGGCGTTTGTTGCTATTTCAAACACATGAAACAACTCCAGAGACATTAAAATCATCAAATCATAGAATAGTTTGGGTTGGAAGAGTTCCATAAAGGTCATCTAGTCCAAACCTCCCCCGCAATGAGGAGGGACATCTTCTAGATCAGGTTGCTCAGAACCCCATCCAATCTGACCTTAAGTGTTTTACTACCCTCATAGTAAAAAAAAAGTGCTCCTTATATCTAATCTAAATTGTCCCTCTTTTAGTATAAAACGTTTGTCCTCAACTTTTCTTTAGGCTCCCTTTAAGTACCTGAAGATCACATTAAGGTCTCCCTGAATCTTTCTTCTTCTCCAGACTAAACAACTCCAACTCTCTCAGCCTGTCTTCGTAGGAGAGGTGCTGCAGCTCTCTGATCATCTTCATGGCCCTCCTCTAGACCTGCCCCAACAGCTCCAAGTCTTTCCCATGATGAGGACTCCAGAACTGCAAGCAGCACTACAGGTGGGCTCTCACAAGGGAGACAATCACATCCCTCACCCTGATGGTCACACTGCTTTTGAAGCAGACCAGGACATGCTTGGTCTTCCAAGCTGTGAGTGCCAACTGCTGCCTCATATCCAGGTTTTCATCCATGAGAACACCCAAGTTCTTCTCCCTAGGGCTGTTCTCAATGAGTTCATGTCCCCATCAGAATTCATGTCTAGGATTGCACAGACACAGGCGCAACACCTTGCACTTGGATTTGTTGAACTTTGTCAGGTTCCCATGGGTCCACTTCTCAAGCTTGTCCAGGTGCCTCTGGATGGCATCCCATCCTTCAGGTGTGCCAACTGCACCACATAGCTTGGTGTCATCTGCAAACTTGCTGAGGGTGCACTCAATCCCACTGCCTAGAACATTGCTGAAGACATTAAAGAGCACTGGTCCTACTACAGGACCCAAGGAGCACCACCTGTCATTCCATACTTCTATAGGATGGTGAAGGGTCTGGAGAGAAAGCCTTACAAGGAGCAACTGAGGTCACTTCATTTCTTCAGCCTTGAGAAGAGGAAACTGAGAGGAGATATCATTGTGGTCTTCAACATCCTCCTGAGGGGAAGTGGAGGAGCAGGTACTGATCTTTCACACTTGTGACCAGTGACAGGACTTGAGGAAATGACAAGAAGGTGAGTCAGGTGAGGTTTAGGTTGGATATCAGGAAAAAGGTTTTCACACAGAGGGTGGTTGAGCAGGCTCCCCAGGGAAGTGGTTACACCACCAAGTCTGTCTGAGTTCAAGAAGCGCATGGTGTGATTCTTGGGGTGTCCTGCACAGGGTCATGAGTTGGACTGGATGATCCTGATGGGTCCCTTCAAACTCAGGATTTTCTGTGGTTCTATGATTCTCTAGATGCAACCATACAACCAATTCATCATCCAGTGAACAGCCCACCCATCAAAACCATCTCTCCCCAGTTTAAAGAGACAGATGTTGTGGGAGAGTATGGCAAAGGCTTTACAGAAGTCCAGATAGATGACATCCATAATCCTTACTTTATCCACTGATATAGTCACTCCATGGCACTCTACCACTAGGCCACTAGTTGATCTGTCAGGACTTGCCCTTAGTGAATCCATGCTGGCTGTCTAGAGTCACATCTTTGTTCTCCATGTGCCTTAGCACATACCTAGGAAGTTCTGTTCCATGATGTGGAACAGGCACAGAGGTGAGGCTGACAGGTTGCTATTTCCCGGGAGGCTCCTTTCTAGCCCTTTAAAAATGCATTCAATGTTTCTCTTTTTCCAATAACCCTGGACTTCAGCTGCTGCCATGACTTTTCAAGAATCATGGAGCGTAGATTGGCAACTACATCAGACAATTCCTTCAGGACTCGGGGATGCCTCTCAGTCAGGTCCCNCCTTCAGGACTCTGGGATGCCTCTCAGTCAGGTCCCACAGACTTAGGTTCCTCAGGTGGTCACAAAACCAATCCTTCCTTGCAGTGGGAGAGACTTTGTTTCCCCTGTCCCATTCTGCTCTCTACCACTCAAGAGGTATGGGAAGACAGATTACAAGTGAAGACTGAGGCAAAAAAGTTTTTGAGTTCCTCAGCTTTCCACTCGTCCACTCTTACCAGTTTGCCAGTGTTGCTTCCTTTGACCTTCCTCTTCTGGTTAATGTACCTGTAGAAACCCTTCTTGTTGTTCTTTGCACCCTTCACCAAGTTCATCTCCAGCTGTACCTTGGCTTTTCTGACCCCATCCCTACTCAACCAGAGAGCATCCCTATATTCTTCCCAGATCACCTCTCCCTGTCTCCACTGGCTGTGCATTTCATTCTTGCCCTTTAGTTTGACCAGCAGGTCTCAACTCAGACATGTCCATCTCTTGCCTTCCTTTCCCAATTTCTCACACCTGGGGATCCTGAGCTCTTGCACTCTAAGGAAGGCATCCTTGAAGATCTGCCATTTTCTGACTCCTTGTCCCTGAGGGCAGTTTCACAAGGGGGCCCAACTAACTCCTTGAAGAGTGGGAAGTTTGCTTGCGTAAAGTTCATGGTCCTGACTTTACTTTTCACCTGTCCCATACCCCTCAGGACTGCAAACTTAGTCTTTTTTTTTTTTCTTTTGTCAGTGTTAAATCATATGGCTGAGTAGAATGCATTGCTTTACCACTGAAGGTATAGGATTAAGAGCTCCATAAAAAGAAAAAAAGCATAACCTTCAGCAAGAGTAATCTGAGCAAGACTGAGTAACTTCATAGATCAAGTTCTCTGTGTCAACTCCTACAGCATTCTTCGCTCACTCAGATGAAAAATCATGTTCCTGGGGGACTAACATTCACCCTCCTCCCCAGCACTCCCACAGCATGCTTTCCCTGTTCACATGCTTTCCTCCTTCTGTTCAACTGCCATTCTCCTGTGTCTGCTTCAGCAGCTCTGTGAACATGACGTGTGAAGGGCCTCTTTCACCCTCACATTGTTTCAAACATGCTTGAGTATAGCAGTAAGACACGTATTAGTCACAGTAGTAACAGATGGCAACAAATGCAAAACCTCTCCCTGTATTTTCTTATTCTACTTCCAGACTGTGGTACAGAAGGCAGACTGTTAGCAAAGCAAGCTCATTGCTGCAGGCTTACAGCACCACCATGAATTAACCTCTACTGAAGGCTAGAGACACTGTTAGCAGAAGCCTGAAAAGAATTCCAGAGAGGCCTGTGGAAGGCTGATGGTTAAAAAAAAGAGTTTATTTATTTACAGACTCTCAATGGCACACCAGAACATCTGCCAAACACAGATACACATAGATAGCATGGCAGGCTAGACCAGCAGAGGCATTTGTTTGCTAAAATTAACAGCACTTGCTAGACCTCCTTTCTGGTTCACTCTGGCTGGTCTTGTGAGATGGAAAAAAAGCCACTATACTGTCCTTTATAAGCCTCAAGGACAGAACAAGGTTTTAAAGATGATACCTAAAAAACCTGAAATAGATTCACTGCAAAAGGCTTGGGGCAAGATTAAAAGCATATCCTTGATAAGAAATCTAATCAGATAGTCCAGGAGAGCCACATAAAAAGAACATTCAGTCCAGTAAATCTACCAAAAAAAAGAATATTCCTTCATTTCCCAAAAAGAACTTTCACCAGTGTCCATTTTGCTGACTTCTCTGATGCTTCAACACTTACTAGCCTTACTAGCCTCCTGAACATTCACGATAATTTTCCTAGATTTTGGTCTTAAACAGAAAGCATCTTGATCCTACAATATGAATGTGTATTATTCATTAATAACATAAATCCCTGCCTTCTTTGTTTATTTATGACTTCAGATCATTCTTTGTCCAACAGCAATAAACACACATGTGAACTGAAACATGGTGAAGAAAAAAAGGAAAAGGTAATTAGCACAACATGCTAACACAAAACTCAGAAAAGTTTACAGAACTTACCAGTGCTCCTTCTGCTGTTCTTGCTGCTTTGTCAGGACTGGCCCTCATTTTGACCATCTTAGGTGTTGAAAAGTGTTTGGCTTGCTGAGTAGGTTCTAGGGTAAACATTACCTCCTGTCTCCCTAGCTTGCAAAGACACCTTCTTCATCAGATTACTTGCATCCACCACAGCTCATGAGACAGGTCTGGCATCAAGACTGAGCTAGTGGTCAGACCTCTACTTAGACCTCCATGGTAAAGAGACATGTACGTCAAAAATCCAGAGAATTTCTTCTGCAGAACTGCATGGTGGTACATGTTTACTTGTTTTATTTTTTTCTGAACCATTCCAGAGACTCACAACACTTAGTTACTATCCCCTATACGTTTGTTACTGCAACTCCACTGTAGAATGTCAGAGAACATTATTCCCTCTACTCAGATTCAGGAACCTCTGTACTGTCTTTCTGTTTTTAACAGGAATATGCCCATATCATATACACTCACTCCTCAAGATACTCATACCTCTTACACCTTCTCACCCACATGAGCTGACCATTTTCCCCAAGGTAGCTGTAAGAAATTAGTAGGTGAAAATCTCTTCAGCCAGTAAGGATTTTGGTCAGCTGAATTTAAGCCCGGGGACAAGCCTGAGTTTAGGGTAAGGCACTGTAGCATCATTAGTGGAAGATTATTACAGGCACAGAACTGAGGGAGTGTCTGCATATATTTGCCATATTAATGCAGGAGACATTCTGCCTTGGCAAGTGACTTATCACTCTGCCAAGAGTTTAGTGACACTACTTTTGTTGATGACTGCCACCTGCCAAATATTTTTGGGCAATCTTTACTTCTGAAGAAAAGGAGATGTTATGCAAAGCCAATCTAAATGCTTCCACATCAGAACACAAAAACAAGTGCACAAGTACACAAGTTCAAAAAATACTGATATCTGTTAAACTCATTCAAACCTACAAATACGCCATAAATATTATTGTCCACTGTTCTGTTTTCCCAATCTAAGTTTAAGTAGTTTTTTAGAAGTCTGCATTACATATCTTTCAAGATACTTGATACCTTAGGTTCCGCAAAAGATGTTAACTTTTTAACTTGTCCAGGATAAGCACCACAGAAAAGTAAAACAGAATTAAAGCAGAGAAGAAAACAATTCTTTTTAGATGTTGAAGTACTTTACAAGGGAAGAGCCAGGAATTTTGTCACATTTTTTAAAATCAATATTATCCTTGTAAACTCATATCCAGTTCAAAATATGAGAAAACAACTACTCTGCATTTAATATTCTTTGCTCATTTCAACTTGAGTTATTTTCAATATGCATCAGATTAAAAGTACCATCATGCACAGAAAGATGTTTTCCTCTAGACAGCAGCATCATGCTGCCTCTCAAAATTCAGTTAAACAACTATTATAAAGAATCTACAAGGAGCTTACCTTTTACACCACCAAATGGGCCGTAAGTCATATTACAAGCAGTTCTCTGAAGATTGTGCTCATACATCAGTTTAATCTGATACTGGTTCCCATGCTCCACATTCCCCTCAGTTCCTACAAAAAAACAAAGGGTAAATATTTATTAATTTGATCCACATACTAGGAAAGCAGTAAAGGAGCATCAGTGTAAACAATCTGAAAAAAACTGTAACTTAATTTCTAGTGACTTTTGAGATATGTAGGCTCACACTGCTGCTTTCTGAAAAAAAATCACCAAGCTACAAAATTCCTAAAAGCCAGAACCAGAAAAAAGGTCTTATTATACTGTACATGGTATAAAGACCTCACAAAAGGCTGAGGTTTTATTACTTAAATGTATTTTTCATGTTGGGCACACCTCTAAGATCAGGAAAAAAGCTTTGATTTCCCCTGCTCAAAGGGGAATTCTTACGATTCTCTAGCTATTTGGTAAATATGCTATACCCAACAGCCAGCTTCAGCTGCAATAGTCTTTGTCTGAATTAAGCTGTAGCTGGTCATTAGCTACAGTTTGACAAAGCTGTGTTTAGGGCACACTCATCACTTGCCTTTACTTTGCCTGAAATTGAATGGAGTGATCAGCAATGCAAAGATAAAAGACAAACATATGGTAATAAAAATAATTTTGTGATATATGTCACATTCTCTGAAAAGGTCTGCATTAATTTTAACTTCCTGACTCCTTCAAGGAACTAGCAGAAAATAAAAGTCTTTCTAAAGAAACTGAAGTTCCTCTTTCGAGAATCAAGCTTTTCCTGAACCCCATGAAGAAAGTAAAGCTCCTTACAAAAAGTAATGCTTAAGGACTAATATTAGCAAACAAAAAAAAAGTAAACCAAAACCTTTGAGAACAGTCACATCAGTTGGGAAAAAGGTGTTTTGTGCTAAATCCTACCACAGTTTTAATTATACAAAGATTATTCCAACAACAACTTAAACAAAATTCTATGAAAGATTTGTAGCTTATGCTAACCTTTTAGGCAATTTCTCCAATCAAATCAAACACAGTTTTAAACAATCACCCCTAAAGCAGGCCCACATTAGGGAAAAGACTGGAATAGACATGAGGAAAAAAGCCCTGCTGAGTCGTAACTAGATAATCAGCAATACTTCAGGATAAACAAGTTAGAAAGTAGTCAGTCTTTGTATATTGACTGCAATACAATATCAAGGCCATACTTTAGTCAGCCCTGAAGGATGCTTTCATTTGTCAAAAGAAGCAGCATAGTGATTATTATTATGAATAACAGATATGGTAACATGTATAATGCAAGTAAAGATTCCACTTTATGAAAGTGTAATTTGCCTTAAAAGCATAAAGAAGTAATGATAGTTATTTCTCAAAGGAGCTTCTGTGAGACTACCCACTCAGATACAGAAATTACCATTAAAGCATGAATGCTTACAGAGTAGTATGAAAAGTCTATTAAAAGATAGAAAAATTTTACCTTTATTACTACTCAACTGCTTAAGCCATGTAGACCAAACTGCAAATTATAACTACTAAAGACTTCTAGACTTACTGTCGTATGCTCGTAATGTAAATTTTAAAATAAATTGTTTTAATAAAACTTTTACTGGTAGGCTACAATCCTAAGGCATAAACACTATTACAGCAAAGAGAAAGCACAAAAACTGCAGTACATCTCTAAGAACCCCTCCTCAGCAAAGATCACTTTCACAGGTGTCTCCAGGCAGGCAAAGAGAGCACATTTTTATATGTATCTGATTTTTGCATTATCTGACTACAAGGCTGTAAATAGGAAACAAGCTGCTCCTACAAGAAAACCATGCTCTTGTCATGAAAGGAATCACAGAGTGTGTCCCTGCATGGAGAAAATGAACAATGTCATGTTGTCTATTGAATTTTGAATATGGGTGTACCATTTATAGATCTCTTAAACTGTGCTTTGCTCTGAGCATACAGAAGAAAAAAGATCAAAGCACAGAATATGTATTCCATTACTAGGCTCTTCACATACAGACAGAACACATCATATAGAATTTCCAGCCAAAGGCAGTAGAAGAAAGAGGATTTAAGACAAAACACAGTGGTTTCACTTTTTTACCAGCATTAACCTCCTGTCTTCTCATGGGCTATCTTACAATGTACTGGCTTTCTAAAAAATTATCTGGACTTCTGAGTTCAGAAAGAATCATAATTGTTTATTTTTAAAGAGCTAAGCAGAGTGGCATTATACAACCATTTGTTCATTAGCATGTTGAACGATAACACCAATTCATAAAACCATAATGAGAACTAGATGCTCACAATCACTGCTAACCACAGACCACCACACACATCACAGCATCTCAGGCATGGAGCAGATCAGCAAACCTCTGCTAAAACTAATTACTAATGTCTCCTCTTCATACATGGGCTTGAGTGAAAGAATATTACTGCAAATCTTCAGTGATGATGGGCAAATACTGTATATAACAAGTTTAACATTAACCTAATCCAAACCTTAGAATACACTTAAAATCACTGGAAAGCTTGGATCTGTAAACTAACCTGAAACAGCATACACACAGAGTTTTCGGCAATGCAACACAGCCAGATGAAGCCCTTCAGTACCACTGTAAAGAAGAGTATAAAAAACACTATTTTCAGATAAATTCAAATAGAATTCATACAGGACAAAATTCAAGAAACATCCTGAAATTGCTCTCATGTGTAGGCCAAATGTAAAGGTTTGGGTGTTAGATGCTAGCATAAAAACTCAGAAGTACTGATCTTCCTAAATTCATGCTGAAGTGTTTGGAGTAAATTTCAAAATCAAAATGAATCCTTTAAGAACATATTTTGAGAATCAAATATGAAGAGCAACCAAACTATTTTCCCAGTTTAGTTGAAACTCATTTGAAATAAGCTGCTGTTAATCCTTCATGGAGGGATGATATGCAGATCATCCCTCCAAACAAGCATTAATCAGCAACATCAAACGCTACTTTTTTTTTAAATCCACTTTCGTACTAGCTGCATGGAACCTTCAAACCCTCACATTCTTCTCCTTCCTTCTTCAAACCCTTCCTCTTCTTCCTTCCACAAATAGTATTTCTAGCAAAGTACTTGTGCTGTAAATACAGAAAATATTTTATTTCGCAGAGTAAGACATTATCATTTCTGCAAAGGGTCACTCCATGAGTATTTGACCCTTTGGTCTCAGAGCATGAATCTTTCCCATGGTTAGTACAGGTTTTACTTTCATTTTTTTAAATAAAGTTCATGCTACAGTATTAGAAGTTCATTTCAAAATTAAAATGAATCCTTCAAGAATTAATCTCTAAAATAAAGTTCTCCTAAGTAGATTCTCTTAAAGCCAATTAACTATCAGGTGTTTTCCTTAGAGTCACAGTATCTCTCCTCTACCTGGCCACTTGTTACCACTAAATTCATTGGAATTAAGGATCCTCTATCAAGCAGGAAAACATTGACCAGTATGACATCCTGGACCATAACAAGTTAGTCAAGTATTCTTAACACCTTAAAAGATAACTTAAAATGTTAAATTTTTCCCTGTTCTACGTACTTCTAAAAAACTGTATAACTATCTAGATTATCCTCTATACATATCTTAAGTAAAAATTCTCTCATATGAAGATGACTCAAGAAGCAGATCAAATACATATTATAGCATTCATACACGTGATTAATAGTTGTCCATCTAGAAACTGAAAACTCACCCTCCAAAACAAAGGAAGAAAATCACATCTAAGACTTAAATAAACAGCACCACAGCCTGCCATTTACTTACGAAACAAATTTTCCCACTTCCACCTGCAATATCGGTTCTCTCAACTGCACTTCCAAGAGCAAGTCTTCAGGTTGTACTTCATCTCCAGGTTTCACAGGATGTGGATTAAAGATTCGGAGATATCCCTTATAACTGCCCACAATAACTTTATCTAAAAAACAAACAGACAAACAAAAACAACACATAGGATATTACACAATACAATAGCACATGTGGAATTCAATTTGCTTCAGAGTGCTTCAAATAATACCCTAAAAAGATAGAATACTGACATGATTCAATTAATGTTCATTATGCTCTGTCTTCTAGTTTATCTTTAGCAACTACATTTTTTGCCAGATACGTGAATATCTGTCAGCACCAGTGATGGCAGCAATAGGGTTTACAGGTAAGAATCAGGGAAAAGGCCAATGAGGCAGATTTCATGGTGGGAGTCTGTTACAGACCACCCAACAAGGACAAAGAGGCAATGAAATATTCTACAAGCAGCTTGAAGAAGTCTCACAATCACCAGCCCTTGCTCTTGTAGAGGACTTCAACTTACCAGACGTCTGCTGAAAATATAACACAGCAGAGAGGAACTGACTAGGAGATTCCTGGAGTGTACAAAAGATAATTGCCTTACACAACTAGTGAAGAAGCCAACTAGGGAAGGTGCCCCACTGGATTTGCTGTTTGTGAAAAGAGAAGGATTTGTAGGTGATGTGATGGTTGGAGGCTGTAGTGGGCACAGCAATCACAAAATGTTATTTTCCATTCTTAGAGAAGGAAGGAGGGGAAACAGCAGACCTGCTGTCATGGACTTCCCGAGGGCAGACTTTCACCCATTTAGGAGACTGGTTGACAGAGCCCCTTGGAAGGCAGTCCTGAAGGGCAAAGGGGCCCAGGAAGGCTGAACATTTATAACAAGGGAAGTCTTAAAAGGTACAGGACCAGGCTATCCCCGTGTGCCAAAAGACAAGTCTGCAGGGAAGAACACCATCCTGGCTGCACAGAGCCTTGGCTGGAACTCAGGAAAAAGAGGAGATATGACCTTTGGAAGAAGGGGCAGCTGAATTAGGGGAGCTGAATCAGGTGAATCGAAAGATTATGCAGGAAGAAAATTACAAGGGCCAAAATCCAATTAGAATTTAATCTAGCTACTGCCATAAAAGACTAAAAATGTTTCTATCAATACATCAGCAACAAAAGGATGGCCAAGGAGAATCTCCATTTTTTATTGGATATGGAGTGAAACACAGTGACAAAGGATGAGGAAAAGGCTGAAGTACTTAGTGCTGCCTTTGCCTAAGTCTTCAATAGAGCAACAGTTGTTCTCTGGGTACTCAGCCCCTGAGCTGGAAGGCAGGAACAGGGAGCAGAATGAGGCCCCCATAACACAAGGGGAAATGGTCAGCATTCTGCTACATCACTTAGACACAAACAAGTCTATGGAGCCAGATAGGATCCACCCAGGAACACTGAAAGAGTGTGGAAGTGCTCACCAAGCCACTCTCCATCATCAGTCCTGGCTGACCTGGGAGCTCCCAGTTGACTGGAAGTTAGCAAATGTGATGCCCGTCTACAAGAAAGGTCAGAAGGAGGATCCAGGGAACTACAGGCCAGTCAACCTGACCTCAGTACCAGGGGAAAGCCATGGAGCATATCATCTTTAGCGCCATCATGCAGCTTGTAGGGGACAACCAGGGGATCAGACCCAGCCAGCAGGGGTTTATGTAGTGCAGGTTCTGTTTGACCCACCTGATCTCCTTCTATGACAAGGTGACCGCCTTAATGGAAAAGGGACAGATTGTGGATGCTGTTTACCTCGACTTTAGTAAGCCTGTGACAGCCTTTCCCACATCATTCTCCTGGAGAAACTGGATAGTCATGGCTTAGACAGGTGTATTGCTTGCTGGGTAGAAAAGTGGCCGGGTGGCTGAGCCAAGAGAGTGGTGGTGAATTGAGTTACATCCAGTTGGTGGGCGGTCACGAGTGACATTCCCCAGGGCTCAGTACTGGGGCCAGTCCTGTTTAATATCTTTATCAAGGACCTAGATGAGGGGATCAAGTGCACCCTGAGTAAGTTTGCTGATGACACCAAGTTGGGTGGGACAGTTGATCTGCTGGAGGGTAGGATGGCTCTGTAGCAGACTCTGGACAGGCTGGAACAATGGGTCGAGGCCAATCGTATGATGTCCAACAAGGCCAAGTGCCACATCATTCACTTCAGTTACAACAACCCCATGCAACACAACAGGCTCGGAAAAGAGTGGCTGGAAAGCTACCCAACAGAAAAGTACCTAGGGTGATGGGTGACAGCAGCTAGAACACGAGCCAGCATGTGCCCAGGTGGCCAAGAAGGCCAATGGCATCCTGGCTTGTACCAGAAAGTGTGTGGCCAGAGAAGAATTGCCCCCCCCCTGTATTCAGCACTGGTGAGGCTGCACCTCAAATACCATATTCAGTTTTGGGCCCATCACTACAAGAAAATCGTGGAGGTGGTGGAGCACGGCCAGAGAAGGGCTTAGAGGTGCACCAGGGGCTGTAAAACCTAGATGAGATATTAGGAAAAATTTCACCAAAACGGTTGTGAAGCATTGGAAGAGACTGCCAAGGGAATTGGCTGAATCCCCACCCCTGGTGGTATTTAAAAGACGTGTAGATGTGGTGCTCAAGGACATGGTTCAGCAGCGAACACAGCGTGTTAGCTGTTGGACTCAATGACCTTATGGGGCTTTTCCAACCTAAATTACTCTAATGAATTTCTACTGAAAAAGGCTGTACACCAAATCAGTAACAGCTCAACTTTATTCAAATTATCCTGAAAAGGGAGAATCTTACATAAAAATCATTTCAGAAGAGTATAGCAGCAAGGAAGTCAAACTCAAGTACCTCTACCGGGCAAAAACAAAGTTCCAAGGTGAGTATGATATCATAAAGACACGAAGAATTTATTAATTTAAAAAAATACACATACAAAAACTTTCCCTGACAGCAAAGATCATTTCACGTTATTAATGACTACAGAGAAATGCAGGGTTTACTCAAGCAGAGTCACTTACTTCAATTGTCACTTATTTTCCAGATCAAAAGGGTTGTTTATTTGTTTTTCTAAATTCTTAACTTTTTAGCTCTCAACTTCCTTTTTTCTCCCCTTAGGTTTTTACAAGTCACAGTATGTTTGCTCCCATGACCAACTGAAAATTCTTTATTTTAAAGATATCTACCACTGAGGGAATAAGACATGAGAGAAGTTACTAGTGAACACAAGCAAGAATTAACATATTTAGCAGCATACAAATATGGAAAGACAGACAGCGCTGGGTTTGTCTTCTTAAGCCTACAAGGACACGTTAAAGATAGCAGACCTAAAACTAACTAGCCAACTAGCCTGGCTAACAAGCTTTCAGCATGCATTGGTCAAAGCAAACCTACAGCTGTGTGGCTTAAAAGCCAGCAATTTTAATTCTGAATTTACCTTGTCCACTGCCACTATTATCAACATCAGCAACACACAGACAGCCTTGGTCAAATTCTTCCTTTTCTCCAAGTATGGTGGACCACCAGTCTCTAGCTTTAAACAAGGACATTCTTCTTTACTGAAAAGGAAACAAGCCATTGTTAAAGTTTATACTAATACATGCAACTGTTTATACAAAAAACTTATTCTTTTTTAGCAACAGGTTTTCTTAAGTATGTTACACCTCTCTGTTTCACATTGTGCTAGTGGAAGCTAAATAAATGTTAATTCCAGGTGTCTGGAGTTTCTGGTTATACAGTTCAGAAAACAACCTCAGGAATCTTACAGTCATTAGTTAAATTAGTTGTGATAAACTCTGGTAGTTATATGAAGAAAATGCAATAAAATAACAGACTTTTAAAAACTGTCAAATGCCAAATGCCTTCTGTTACAAGCACTACGTAATAAAAAGTTTTCAAAGTCACAGAACCGTCTCTTTGCTTACCAAGGAGTACCAGAAAAAAAAAAAAAAAAAAGATTCTGATGCAAGTCTTCTGCAAGAGAAATTATTTTTAGACAAGTAAATGGAGACATAAACAGACGACATCAAAACTTCCACCACATAATCGCCTTGAAGATGCTCCAGTGACACGACTAAAGAACTCGGTCATACAGGGCACAAATCAGCTTTTCTGCTCCCTACCTGATGTTATTTTAAGAAGGGGGGAGGGAAGGAGCGAGGAGACTAATCTCTTTGAGGGCAGCTTGACAATAACATTATCCTAATTCAAAACTCTCAGCTCCGTGCCTATGGACCCGGACACACTCGATCCCAAGCCCGCACAGGAGGCGAGGGGCTGCCATGCACCGGCAGCTCCAGCGGGAAGAAGGGCAAAAGACGGGACTCGGAACAAATGCAGCCAGCAAGCCCGCGCCTCTCCTCTTTCAAGGAAACCAAGTCCGGCAAACAAAAACACTTATTTTCCACATTTTTCCCGTCGCTATGCCCGCTTGGCAACCTACTGCCACCGAGTGCGGGCTGGCACAGCACAGCCCTCCACACACAGCCCCTCACTCCCTCCTGCCCACCCTCACAGAGTCCCTGAGCAGCACCCGCAGCACCTACACCGAGCCTGGGACATGGACCCACGGACACACACACACAGATACAGACACACATCCCCGTGGAGCGGGAGACGGGAGACGGAGCCGGGCGGGGGCTTACTTGGGCGGGAGGAGACAGCTCCCTAGCACGGCGCAGTCCGAGCAACCCCGGGACGGCAGCCCCGCTTCCTCACAAGAGCTCCTCGCTCAGGCGCGGCTGAGGTGAGGCACAGAGCAGCAGAGCTACAGACGCATTGCCACCGTCGCCGCCATCTCCAGCATCCTCCCCTCCCCGCCGCCGGCACCAGCCGCTCACCGCCCCACGCCCCGCCCAGGGGAGAGCTTGGGAAATGTAGTTTGGGAAGCGGCGCCATGGGCCGTTGGGCTCTCTCACTTCGTCCTGTACTTAGGGGGAAGATCAAAGGAGAAAAACATTTCTTTTGTATTTTCTGAGAGGAGAAAAAAAAAAAGAAAACAACCCTAAGCATTCGGCGGCTTGTTCTTTTTCTTCTTCAAACCCCTCACAGAAACCTCTTGCTCTCGAGGCGCCCAGCTCCACCCGTGCGTTCACCCTTTCCCTCCCTCTTTCCCCTGTAGCGTGGTACGGCCGGCGAGGGGCCGGGACGGCGAGGCGCGTGCTGCGCCGTCGTTGCCGACCCGGCGGTCGGTCAGGGCGGAGCCGCCGGGATCCTGCTCCTTCGCCCACCCCGAGGGTGTAGCCGCGCTTCCCCGCAGCGGCTCCCGGCGCCCCGGGAACGACTGCCATGGACAGGACCGCCGTGGCCAAGATGGGAGCGGTGGCGAGCGCCAGCGTGTGCGCGCTGGTGGGCGGGGTGGTGCTGGCGCAGTACATCTTCACCATGAAGAAGAAGACGGGTAAGAAGACCAAGATCATCGAGATGGTACGTGGTAAGAGGCCGAGAGCCCCTCGGGCCCCGGACGCGTGCCCTTCTCCTTGTCCTTCTTCTGCGGCCGGCGGCTCCCCGCGGCCGCCCCTGCGGAGCCGGGCGGATATCCCGAGGGGATATCTGGAGGGGCAGAGGGGGACCTTGAGCTCGGTTTGGGATTTCTGTAAGGAAAAGGCGCTGGAGGCAGGGGCAGCTGTTCCACCTCAGCGTGACCCACTAGCACGGGAAAGGTGCGTGTGAAAAGGGTCTGCGCCGTCCTGCCCTGCCCCGTCCGGCCCATATGTACCTGTAGGATGCATACGTACCCGTGGGTCTTGGTGTAATTTACAAGCCTGCTTGCAATTTGTTTAAAAGAAAAATGGTCACGCACACACACGTGTTCAACCATCTGTTGAAACTGGGAAGCGCAGTCTGTTCACGGTTACTATAAAAGGAAGATGGAGCTCGCTCTGTCTAGCTGCCCTTGTTAAACTTGTTGTTTAGGAAATTGTTTCAATATCTGCTTATGAATAACTGAGTCGTAAAAGATCTTAGTTTGGACAACGTGCTGATTACGTGGAAGTCCTTCCGATTTTGTGATTTGGACACCGTGGTAGCGAAGAACTGAACTGAAATCATCAAGGCACTTGATGTCAGCTAATGGGTATTTTGTGATCTCCCCTGCCGAATTTTACTGAAAGCTCTGAAAAATTTTTATAATTACACGTGGAAACAGATTTTAGTGAGAGCTAGGATTCTGTATGTAAATTACGAGCTGCCTAAGTACTCACTTGGCCACGCATTGCCATGTTTGCCAGTGGAATTCATGCAGTGCAGTTTGTGATAACGTGGGTCCAGAGAAGAATTCTACTTTGAGTTTTTGCTAATTGTAGAGGCATCATTACTGTTGGAAAAAAATACTGTTTCTAGTCATCAGTCATGTCATCTGACAATTTGGAGGGGGATGCCTTGCTTTTTAGTTTCTCCAAGCCCACTTCCAACAGCTTGTGGAAGAGCAGAAAGTTTGGATTGGCACTTTAGCTAGCAAACATCTAAAGATGCAAATCTTTCTTAAGTAGTATTTTCAGTAGACACGTATTCAGGCTGTGCAATTTCTTTGAAATAAGTGAAATAGTTATATAAACTTCATACCAAGGCATNATGGGTCCAAAGAAGAATTCTACTTTGAGTCTTTGCTAATTGTAGAGGCATAAAACTGTATATAAACTGTATATAAACTTCATACCAAGGCATTGAGTTTGTCAAATGTGGGCAAAAATGTGTACATGCATTTTATTTGAATATGCTGCATTCTGAAGAACTTTCTTTTATCCACCAGTGGAGATTTGATTCAATGTTTGTCATTTACAAGACACTGTATCTGACACAGTTTTATTTCATGACAAGAGAGACCTTTCTTTGAGCTGTGGAGGAGAAGATGCTCTTTCCAGTCTGTAACTTAGTGTAATTTAGGATGGTGGAAAGGAACAATACTGCCTTATTGAAATGTATTTTCTTCCAATACCAGGCTGGTCTTCTGTGTTAGATTAAAATTATGGGACAGTTCTTGTATTTTTAGCAGATTTTTTTGGTTCAAATTTTCTTTGGGGAACATGACACTTTCATTTTATATCCACATTAGACTCAGAATTACCTTGATGTATAACTTCTATCAAAAGCAGTAGAAAGCAGGCCTATTTACACCTTAGTTATGTGAATGAAATATTGTTTTATTGTAATTAACTACAGCAATTTTTTTTTCTTAGTCAAAATAAAGTTAGATGAATATAAAACTGAAGTGTAAGTAAAAAAAAAAATACAGCTGTCTTTAAGTGCTGAAAAGACAGGGACTTTTACAAATCAAATAGAACATTCATAAGACAAGTTCATATCAAGGATTATGATGCCAAGAATGTTTATTGTGAAGAAAAGTGGAAAGGATTCTCAAGCATTGTGGGAAAGGGTAACCCTCTTTCCTTGCTGGATAATGAAATCAAGTAATTCTTAAATATCTAGCTCACACTTCAGTAGATGAATTCCTTAAGCACACCAATTAGCCTGGTAGAGAAATTTAAGCTTAATGGAGACGCCTTAAAATTACTTCATCTTATTTGATAAAAAAGGCTTAAATTTATAATTAAGACATTAATATTGTGTCTTCATCTGCAGTGTGTAGTTTGCAAACAGGGAGTTTCCCTTAGGCACTCATGAATGTAGACAGAGTTACTTCAGCTCCACTTCTGAAGTAACAGAGGCATTAATAATAATGGTCACATGAAGTTTCACTCTGTGTGGTAAGAAACAACCATCTCTCCAAGCCTTCTGCTATTACTTTGCACAAACACGTTGCCAATTCTGTGAAACTGTATAAGTGTTTACTCAGTCAGGTGAAAGCAAAAGTTAGCCACAAGGTTGCTCAGTGTAATTTAAAGAGATAGTTAACAAATAATTAGATTTTCAGAGTAACTTTTTAGAAAATGTTTCCCAGCTATTTTAGAAAGAGATTAAACCTTGTAGTAACATTCAGTCTTTTGGATTTTTCAAGCCGCAGACAAGTTTGCAATTGTGTATTGCTGCACAGCAAATAGTTGTATTGCCAGTAGACTTCAATTTTTGATTACTCTTTGCCGAGCCTTTTATCAGCTCAGCAGAAAACAGGTGTTCACGAACTAGAGCAAAAAACATTGCCTAAATCTTTCAGAAACTATCACCTCTAAGCAGTAGTCCAAATTAATTAAAATATGGAGTTAACAGAAGAAAAAACTTCTTAGAGGAGTAACAGTATTTTTTGTTGTCTGTTTCATAAATAAAGCTATTAAAATCTTCAGGGTTTTTTCAGCAGCTTGTTCCTCACTCTTTGGTTTTGGAGCTTTTCATTGTTTTTTTCTTAGAATAAGAAACATTATAGAACTTGTTGAAAACAGAATAAGAGAACACCTTAAACTGAGACTTTCTCTCTCAGTTTCGTTTTCCAGAAAACTGGGCAAATGTGTAGTTACATTTGTCTATTTCCCCAATCTGCCCCTGAAGTGAGATGTGTAATTACATGAAAAAGAGACATTGTATCAAAGTTCAGCAACAACAAATTAAAATCAACTTTAAAGCAATTTCTCAGTTTACAGGAAACATTTCAACCACTCAGCTATCTCTGGACAGTGTACCTTTTATTGTGTTAAAGAAGGAAAGAAATGCATGGATTTTTGCAGTATTAGAGTTTACCTGGAGGGAAATAAGGAAATTAATAAGAAGCAAGGTGACTGCTATTTATCTACTTGCCTAAGAAATAAAGGAACATATTCTGTGAGTATAACTGTTAGAGGAGTTGGGGGGGGGGGGATTTTTTTAATTTTTTTTTTTTTCTTTTACTTGGCAGTCTCTGGTGAGACTGTGTTCTTGTTTCATAGGACATAAGAGCGTTTGTGCCACAGATGAAGATACAACTGGCAGCAATCACGCACCACTTCTTTATTCTTGTCTTGTTGCTGGTAACTAGTTGTTATAGTAACTGTGACGTTACTCCGGCAGGTTGACCTCCCAGTAGAGTAAAAAGCAGAGGAGTATGTAACGTGTAGCATACATATTCAGGAATCCAAGCGGTTGGTATTTGCAACTCCTTCACATGACTTACGCCTATACAGAGCTGAAGAAGGGTTTGAGTCTGAGTAAACTGAAATCACTAAAAGGGGAATGGAAGGAAGATGGACTCCTGTTAATGATGCCTTTGCAGAACGTTGTCACTGTCTGGAGGCGTTCGAGAGCCATGCAGTGATATGATCCATTTGGGAATAATATTGGGCAGTGTGGTATATGAACCTAACTAGTAAAAAGTGAAACAGCTGCTGAGACCTAATACCACTGCTACCTATTGACATGTGACTGAGAGCCCTTATGTTACTAAAGTATTAGAATAATTTTTAGATTATTGTTTTTAAAACCAAGTTCAATTTGACATGAGTACTGGAGATGCTATGTAACTATTTCTGTAAACCTTGGGTTTTGTTTAGACTGTATTCCTCAGTAGAAAAATCAATTGAAGGTGGTAGACGCCAATTACTAAAACAAGGTTGTTTTGCCCACACGCTCTTTGCAGAGATAATCATAATATAGGCCACCTAGATAATGCATGATATCAGGCTGCCTAATGTAAGCCACTGTGCATAATATGTCACCTAACACGTGGCTTGTAAAGCAAGTTTCCACAGGGGAGGAAAAACCCTAAGGACAATGCATGTTGATATAACTTGGATACTAGTAACAGTTTTCATCTTCGCTGTAAAATAATTTGGTTGGAAATTTAAGAAATTTGTATCCCAGGAGAATAAAAATTGACTGAATTCCATTGTTTCCTCCTCTCACTGTCAAAATTATGTACATACTAATATTTTACTTCATTTAGTATAGTAAGCTGATCTCACAATGGAGCTATCTATTTCAGAAGTAGGTTTTAATTTTCTGAAATTGCTGCTGCCTGTGTTGGGGATATTTTTAATTCAGTAGGTCTTGAAACCTACATTCTTACAAGGAATAGATATGGGAAGATTAATTAAATCTATAATTCTGCATTCGTTTCTTTAGAACTCATTTATGCAAGTTCTAACAGTTATGAAAAACATACTGATGATCTGGACCTGAAAACTGAGCTCCAAGTAGTCAGTGTAGATATGTCAGGATACAATATAGATTGTAGGTATATAGGCTCAGAAGAGCTTGTTTGCTGCTTTCGTTTCTCTTTCGTATAAAGTCTTTCTCCAAGGCAGAAAAGCAATCTTTCAATTACTCATTCTGCTCTGAAATATATGTACATTTTAATAAATGCTTACTATGTGTTAAGTCATATTTTTAAGTTATTTTTCTCCTGTTTGTGATAACTCGTTTTTCCCAGCTGAGCTATAATGGCATTTGTTCTATTAAACTCTTTTTACAGCTTAAAACCAATAGCAAATACTGCAAGTCTTAAATATGTTACCTTTAACTGTCAAATGATATAACCAGTAATAAGGGATTTTTTGGTTTTTAGTCTGAATACGCATATCATTTCAAATCTGTTCATATTATGAATCAAATTTGCATAGCATTCCAATAATACCATTCATTCTTGAGTTAACAAAAACTACCAGCTTTTATAAAAAGTATCTAAACTGATCAATATAAGCATTGAAGAGACCCACACTATGGATCCATGCATTTATAAGTAGGAGAATACTAGCGGTGAATTCAATTGCAATGTACCTGTAAATGTAAAAACATCACAATTTGTGTAAGTCTGGACTGGAAACTTGCAAAACGCCTGAACTTTTGAAGCTCTTTCTTTAAAAAAAAACCAAATAAACAAACAATCACACAAAAAACCCACCACAGCTGCCTTTTACCTTTTATTTTCACTTGCATGAATTACATCATACATGCAAAATACATATTCTTTTCTGTGTTGGCTAGTTCCAATTTGCAGTACTAGCCTTCAAGCCATCAGGCACCACTCTTCCCTCCGTGTGTGCATACACAAGTGTATTTTGTGCAAGTGAACTACAGTGTACTCTTCACCTCCTACAAAGGGTTATTCCTGGAGAGAGCTTAAGGAAAAATACTAGAACAGAAAGCAGACTGTTAGCTTTTATTGCTGTGTTTAGGTGCGTTTGTCAGAGAGTAATTCATTTTCGCGATGGCAGCTTGGGCTGGTCGAGCTGCAGCACACGGCTCCGAGCAGCAGGTGGCGCTGGCGCGAGCCGTGCCCGAGGCGGTGGCCGCTGCTCTGGAAGGAGCCTGTCCCTTCAGGGAGCCGTGGCCCGCAGCGATGGCTTCTCCCGGCCACTGCCCCTCTGCGCTCAGACGCGTTCAGCTGAACCGCTCCTGCCGCAGCGGGCCCACAGCGGCAGGCACGTCTCAGCGCTGAAATCGGGCTAAGCACAGCTGAGAGGCAGGAACACTTCACAGCTATTCTTCCTGGCTTCCTTTCCTAACCACTGTGCAGGGATAGAAGCCCAGATAAGACTGGGCAAGAGTCATTGATATTGTCGTGGAGGGTGTGTGAAATAAAAGTTAGGGTGTGAAGTCTAACTGGCCTTCTTGCAGTCACAGCACTGTGCAGCATTTGATCTGCAGCGACTGCTTCTTCCTGGGGCAGGCTTCATACAGCTCTTCTCTTGAGCAGTTGCTGGGTGTCAGTCTCCTTCTCCCATCCAAAAGTCATCAATCACCAGGGGTCAGCTGCTGTAGAACATCAGAGAACTTACGATTGCAGTAGGCAGCATTTTAGCTCAATGGCTGTCGTGCAGCAGCTTGATGGGTAATGCGCCATTAAATTGGAATCTGTGGCTGTTTTGTTAGTCAACTCTTTCTTGGGTTATTTGTGTGGAGCTTCTGATGGTTGAAGGAAAAAAAAAAAATCAGTGTCCATTAAAAGTCCACAGAATTTTTAAAATTTGGCTAGTCTTCAAGAGTGCTTTATATATGAATGCCAAAAGAAAAGAGAAGGCATTTTTCCATACAGGTGGACATACGTTTAAGCTTGCAGCACAAAGGTCAAAGAAGACACCATGTTTAAATACTAAAAGTAACTATATTATTTTCATTTACTAATACCTCAAAAGAATAGAGAATTGCACTGACTTACCTCGGAAAATAATTACAAAAATAATTTTATATAACATTTCTCTAAATTATAGCTCTAATACTGATTTCTAGAAGCAACTGTGGCTCCTGCTTTAATATATCTCAATATTTTAAAAAATAATTAATTTATTATTTTTTTATTATTATTTTACTTTATTTTTAAAGGGCTGGGGCAAAGCCCACACCTGGACACTGAAGATTCATTAAGTGTCTGAATACAGACTTTCAGACTTCCTGAGCTGGGTTTGCCACTAAGAAAATTCCTGTTCAAATGTGCTTATTCTTACTTGTTTCCCACTCATTAACTGTAATTTCCTTCCTGCACTCTTATATAAAGATTTGTTTGTCTGCTCTGCAAATTGGATCACTGAAATAATCCAAGTTTATTTGTGGTTTAGTTTTTTTTACCTAGGAGTTGTTTTGCTCCACCTTAATCTGACAGAATGAATACCACTGATTAATTAATCAGTGTTCCCTAAAATTAATCTTGTTCCCTTAAAGCTTTCCCTCTTTGTCAGAAACGTATTAGTTATCAGACCAAAAATGTGGTTTTTTCACTCAGCAGCTATTATTGCAACACTTACTATTATCAGCTGCATCTGCCTTTGCAGTGAGTATCATTGATGGTTAAGTCTCAGTTTGGTCTGCACGTTCCCATGGAAAAATTGTCTATGAAACTGAAGGGTAGGAATTAGCACAAAGCAGTAGCAATATCAGTACTTTAGCAGTACTAGAGTGCAAAGAATAGTACTGGTAGTATTATTACCTGTTGGTTTTGAACACTTCTAGAAGGCAAGTACACAGAGATACAAGAAATAAGGCATCCAAATAGATCTTTGAATGGATCCAGCAGTGAGAAACACCCATAAAACAATGAGACATGGAGTCAAAACAGTCCTTCATGCATCAAGTAATGATGGTTTTGCCTGTTACCTTTAAAAGGAGTGTTTGGTAGCTGTATTTCATCTTTAGATTTAATGGAAACTTTCTTCAAGGACTTTAAAAATCTATTTGTAATCAAAGAGAACCTAACAGTTAAAAACTTCATTAGTCTTAATGTGTAATTTAATTCAAATATTATATTAGCACTGCTTTCTTACATGTAATGTCTGGTAATGTGTTGTAGATTAAACTTTGTCCTGCTGACTTTGCTTTCAAACTGAGTCCTACAACTCCACTATTCAAGGGTCAGAGTTTATTTGATCTAGATACAGCATTCTTAGGCTTAGTGAAAAAAAATCTAAGCAGATTTTTTTTTTTCTTAGAAGCAGATAAGGGAAGAAGAGAATCAGCAGCAACTGCTTCAGTCCAAACCTTGGCTTTAATGCAAATTCCATTCTAGATAGTGTTACATGGGAAGCTTCTAGGGAAAGAAGCATTTAAGTTTTTTCAATGCATGTCCATGTAGATATATACAGGATATTTAATTATAGAAGGTATACATGCGAATGTACAGTTTGGCAGGAAAATAATATAGCTCATCAAAATTGTAGCTAATTAAGGATTTGTAAATGTACCACAATATATCTACGTACTTCCAGTTCTTAGCATTCTACACTGTTTGCCTAGGTATTTTGAAGAAAGATTATTTGTACCAACAGCCTCACCTGTAAGCATTCTTTAAGAAAGCATTAGATTCTATATAATGTAGGGAAATGGATCTTTCAGACAGGCAGACTCCAACATACTCCATAGCAGTATAAAAGAAAAATGAGAGTACCACTCAAATCAAAAAATTCCTATTTTTCAAAAATGAATTTTCTATATCTGTGTTCTCAGAAGAAGATCTAGCAAGAAAAAGGAAGGATGGAGTTAAAACTAAGATACTTGTGATCAAACTGAAACATTATCATGAAAAGCAAATTATTCTCCCTGTCATTACATGTTACAAACAGAGAGTGTTGACTTGCCTTCCATGAAAAGTCTTAGCTCATAGTGGTAAAATCATCTGTCCCACAATGGTCTGTAACAGAGGCCCAAAGAAAACATAGGAATGGAGTGATTTGTCATGAATGTTTTTGCTAGAATGATTTCTCTCCTCCAGCAGCTTGTATTTCAGAGACAGTGTCTGTAATTTAGGATGAGCTTTTTTTGTGTTATTACCCAGTACGATTTTAATGCTGTGTAAATTCACAGTATCAACAGAAAGGAATTCCACATTTTACTACTTTACCTAATTGTGGGACTTGTAGCTGACTCCTTTGTTTTGAGCCTGCCTTCTCTTAATTTTAGTTGATGACCTCTACCTCTTATACTGGAAGAGGCAGTGAACAATCTTTCCCTATTAACCCTTTCTAAGCCACCCTGTAATTTCTAGGTTAAGGAATATTAGTAATATTCAATTGTTCATTGTATGAATCTTTTCTCATGGCTCATTCTTACTGCCCCTCTCAGGGCCTTTTCTAGTTCTAGTTTATTCCATGTAAGGTAGAGAAACCAGAACTGGTTTTGGCATTTAAGCTCCAAGTTCATAATGGATTTATGAAGATTTTATCCAGAAAGCCCTGGTAAGAATGGTGAAATGAATGTATGAAGACCAAGAAAAAAGCCTCCATTTTCTTCTGCCGAAAGGGTGTCACAACTTTGAGTTCTTCTTTCAATACTGGTGCCTTAGAAGCTATTTTTAAAATTTAAGTGCAGTGTGATAAATTGTATTGATTGGAACTTTTGCTTACATTTAGAATATTTTTATATTCTTTCTTTTTTTTTACAAGGGCAGAAGAGAAACAATGAAGATAAAAAACCCATCAGTTTATATTTGGCTAGGTAGGTGGGGTATTTCCAAGATACTCATTAGAAATGACTGAAGGTCTCTTCATCATTTCCAGATACTCACTGATAACTAAATAATACCTACCTTTTCTTTTAGTCTGCCAGTAAAAGAGGTTAAATCTCTCCACAGTGAGGGAATGGGAGCTAAGCACAGAGATGAGGTGATTCCCCTAACATACAATCAGAGAAAAAACATGCCTATCCTGAGCTGTATTTATTCACCCCAGAAGGTACAGAACTGTTCTGTATGTTTTCTACCTCCTATATTCTCTCAGACTCAATTCTTGCCTGAACTAGTAATTGACAGGGTCACATGAAATACTGGAAATGTTGACCCTGGTTACTATTAGTTCTTTATCTTTTTGTAAGATTCAAAATGTCTGTTGATCAATCACCAGCAGAAATCTCTTCTTTTAGAATGATTTTGTAAGCACAAGAAGAAGCTGCGTAAGGAACAATGATGGTGCAATATATTTTATTCTCTCATCAGAGAAATGTATTAAACATAAGAAGAAGAAATGCTTAAGGAGTTGTTTTAGTGTGTGTGTTGACATTAAGCTTTGCGTTCAGTACAGCAATTGTCAGACTATTAGATGATCACCAGTTTTCCCATGAACTGTAAAGAAAGCTGGATCTCTGATCAGATGAAGAAAATCTCTATTTAAAAAGTTGTTGAATATGTCTTGTGATACCATTCAGGTTAAGATCCTTACCTTCTTAGCATGTGTCATCTCTGGATTTATCACAATTTGTTGAATTCAGTCTTTAATATGTTCTTAGCACTTTTTCATAACAAGCTCTTTCTTTTTAGAATTGCTTACACTCCTCACAAGTGATGTCTGTGACAGACACACACTTTCATATGCAAATCATAGTTCTGTATTGCATCATACCAACTGTAAATATGGCTAGCATGGGTTTTTACACCAAACCTGTACTGCAAAGATAAGTGGTATCCAAAATTCCTGCAAGGCAACCTTCTAAACCTTTATATACCCTACCTTCATCAAACTGACCATTGATCTTACTTCCCTTGTAATTGTCACAGATATAAAAAGCTATTCCTGGAACCATTGTGCTGCTCATTAACTCAGTTCACTAGGGCATGAATAATAATCGTGTTTGAGTACAGTAGGGTTGTGTTGGTTCCTTTCTTCTGCTTGCTCTTGGTACTTGAGTACCATGGTTCAGATACCTTTCCCTGTCTCATGAGGTTGTATCAAGTATGCTGTTTTGGAAAATATGTACTAAGTAAACTTATTACAAAAGCAAAATTAGGCAACAAATATAGTTCTTTAATGTTTAAAATTAATCCCTACAATAAAGCAAGGTATTGCTCAAGTAAAGTCGAGCAACATACTAAATATATTGGGATATATTCAAAAGTTGTCAGTTGTGCTAGGGTCCCTAAACAGGAATTAAAGCTAGTAAGCTCATGAAAAGACACTAGCTAATGTTTACACTGCAGATTCAATCACCTCTAAATTTTGTAGGAAATATTCTAAAAAGGAAATATTCTTGATCTTTAGAAGTTTATGTTAGTTTAGTTGAAGTATTCCATTTATTAGTTAAAGAGAAAGCTCAGCTTACTTGCTTAGGCAATATACCTGTGCTAATTCTTTCCACAAATGGATGCAACTTAGGTCACAGGTGTGGAAGGACTGGTAGAACCAGCTTTTCTTTGCTTTAGACTAAAACTTGCAGTGCTTCATATTCAAGAGCATCCGCTACAAACCAAATTCACCTAACACATGAGCATATAAAGTTGAACCTTTTCCCAGTCTCATAAATTATAAATCATCTAGTGTTTTCAGTGTTGTTCTTTTTTCTTCTCTCTCTTTTTCTGCATAGAATATTCTGTAGTCAAGATATGGCCCTTAGCCAAAGAGAAAATGTTAAAATAGAATCTATCTGTTGAAATAACTACATCTCTTCAGTTTGTGGTTCTTAAAATATATTTAAATGACCTATATTTTGAGAGTAGAAATGTCATGCTGGAGTTTATTTCTCTCTCTTTAAAAAAAAAAATCAGTGTTCATTTTAACTCCTCTTTTACCAGACATTAAACACTTTAAACAAAATGCTCAACAGACTCAAATCAACAGTAATAGAATGTGATTAGTAGGAGCTGTTGTAATTGAAGTGTTGTACACAAAAATTTCTTGGAGTTGCAAAGACAGTCTTGTTCTGTAGATGAGAAGTTTCCTGTACGGCATTTTCATTAAAGTGAAAGTACACTGTTGATAAAGATAGAGTATATGTTTTTCTAGGAATTAGGTGTTGGCTGTATTAATGTTTACAGAAATTTTGCTCACTCCATTTTCTAGGGCTTTCACTAAAACTGTAATCGTTCATTTAGAATGCTTTCCAATTAGTCTGGTATACTAAAAAACAGTCTGTAAGAGTTGGACTTAATTTCTGTAACTCTTTTTTTTTAAATCTTAAAAAAAAAAAATAAATAAATTTTTTAAAACCACCTTGGTTTTGTTTCCCCAGCTTTCTGGAAGGGAAACTAACTTTCTTTGGATTCTTGACAGCACTGGAGTTAGTTTTCTCACTGAATCACAGCTGAGAAGTACCAGAATAGCAACAGGGCAGCTTGCTGACCCACCAAATCCCAGCCTCATCTGTGAGGTTCATAAGACTCATTTATATATCAGTACTATTGTCACCTTTGAAATACATAAAAGCTCAAAGGCAGGTTCTTTGCAAACTAAATGTATCAAGTGATGTCTTACCTGAACTACATGATTCATTTAGCAAGCATATTTTACTTCATTGTTCGTAAGATTTGTTTAACATTGGAAATCTAGCAGGGACACAAGCTGCAGCTTTTTTTTGTACAAATAATTCATATTTATTCAAGACACTGCACTATACATATGTTTCCCAAACGTTATTATAAAAATATTAATGAAAAGCATGCTGCCTATATTGAAATACTGAAGGGTAAAATTCTCTGAATGTTACCTGTTACAACAGTGTTCAAATGCTGTAAACAAGTAGTTTAGAGGTAGCTATGAATCCTGGCAATACCAATGCCAGGTGAGTTCAATTTACTGTATACAGTCTTTGCAGGGATTATGTTATATTTTGAACATATCTTTCAAACTCTTTTGCTGCTTCAGGATACAGCAGACTTTAACATGTACATTTAAGGGGATCTTAGTCAATTCTAAGAGGATAAGTGTTGGTTAAAGTTGCATGTTTTGTATTAGCTGAAGTGTTCACTTGAGTTGTTTTGTTAGCTCAAAACAGAGAAGACCTTTGAAAACAAAATGAAAGTGCACATGTAGGTCAGATACACTGAGGAATCCTGATAGACTACATAGTAGCCTACAGTTGGAATGTAGACACAAAACATATGGATCTACTGTGCCATTCAGAAAGTCTGTTGGGGGTTTTTTTAAATGTAGAAAGCACATCCTCCTTTAAAGGTAATTTTCATAACTAATGAATTTCTAGAGTCCTGCTATTGTGGGAGGTTTTTACAGCGTTACAGGTTTTGTACATGCTACACTTGTAACCTGCCCTTCCTTCAGTTCTGACAATTGCACTGGTCACATTGGTGGCCATGTATGAATTGGCCTGATGTTGGTAGTTAGTCCTGGCATCCTGAAACAGGGATCATAAACCTGAGGTTGAACATGAGTTACGGGGTAGTATAGAGAAGCTTACGCTGCTGCTATAGCAATAGTCAGCTTTGCGTGACACAAGCATTTACACAACTTCAAAATCTAAAATACAATTAGACAATAGCTCTTTCATCCCCTCACTCTAAAAAACATTTCTTTTTAATCCATCTTCTATGTCACCTAGTTATGGTCTTTGATCAGGCAGCATGCCTAATGACAAACTTCTAAAACTATGTGGAGTTTCCTTGTCTCTCAAAAATCCTGACAAACAAGGCTCCTTGATTTCCTGTTTCAATATCACAGATAATTACAGCCAAAACAAAGATTCATTAATTCATTTGCTCCATCTACATGAAGTAAACATTAGTGAAACCTTGTCAGTGAAGCTCTAAGAAATTTGTGGCACTATGTGACAGGAAATCCTAAAATACTCGGAAAGATTTTGTAAAAGGGCTAAAAAGTAACAAAGTAGTAAACTTCTGCTTTGAAAAACAAGTGCCTTCTTCTGTTAGAGCAGCCCAAATTTGCCTGCTGCATCCATGAAAGCTGTTCATTCAGTGAAGGTCAAAGGTTTTGTTGTTGGTGAACCAGCTGATGATCTGTAAGCCCGTCGGGCTGTACTGCTGAGCATAACAAACTGCTGTGCATTGCTGACGTGCGTCACAGGACCCTGGGGTTTTGCACGAGGATTAGTCAGGCTGTATTTGGAAACGCCCTCAGCTGCACCCTGTGCTGCTATATTAGTGTGTCTCAAGCAAGAGGAATTTTCTTTTGCTTCTGCAGCTGCTCCTGCAAAACCCTCTGGTAAGTGTGCGCAGCTTCTGTCAGCAGTATCGACTCTGTCTTCTTGCCTGTGTTTTTAAGCCAAGGTTATGAGCTTAGGGCTTACTTACAGTTGTTAATTGTGACTGTGAAAAAATCTAAAAAACTATTTTTAAATTAAAAATTTGATAGCATAGAATGAGCAACAGCATCAAAGGAATAAGTATATTTAGTGGTTTTCATTAAATAGGTTAATTCAGCTTAAATGTTCCTCTACTTTTAAGTATGTGTCGGACTATTCTGAAGTCTTGGTATTTTCACAGTGATGTCGCTATGTACCATGCATGTTGGCTTTTATTTTATACAGCAGGAATAGAAAGATCACATAATATAGCAGACCAATTCTTAAAAGGATTTGGTTGGTTTTTGTTGGCAGCCTGCATGCAAGCCCTGCATCTCTGGACTCTGCTTGCCACCTATGCTGTTGCAGTAGGACAAAATCAAGGACAGAAGAATCAGGAGTGCCCTAAGCTCAACGCACAGGTACTCTCCTTTAAAAACACAAGAGGAAATGCTGTTGTCATGTTTTCTGTGAAAGTGCTCTTTCCAGATTTTTGTAAGATTTGGGGTTTTTTTCCAAATTAAGTATCAGAATCCAGTACATTAAGTATAAAAATATGTAAATAAATAAAGCAAACCAGGAAAAATTATTTTTAGTGTGCATCCTATCCTATTTCATGTCTTAAAATAGCTTAGGCAGTGAACCCATTTTCAGTTATTTCATATAACCTGTGCTGGGTATCTAGTTTTATAGCATGTTATAAAGGAACTGTGAAGATACTTAGTGTTCTGTTGTTTCATTCCCATAATAATTACTTTTTAGCTAAGTAGTCCTAAGGCTATTTCTTGGCAGAAATACTAATATAGTAATTTGGTAATTACTAGTTACTAAGGATTTCCTACCATATTTGAGCTTGCATCATCTGAATATAAAATGTATTATGGTTTTGGGAGTTATAAATTAGTGAGCCTCTGTCCTGAGCTCAGATTATGCTAGAAGAGTGCCAGATAACTAGTGAAGTTCTCCTGACTACCTGCACATAATGGGGTGACTGATGTGACTGCAATCATGTATAGTACCTTTCGATGTTCCTGTCTAAAATATAAGCCTACTAACAGCTGGAGCAGCTAAGAGAAACCTCTGTTGCACTCATGGGCCAGAATTCAAATTGTCTGAATTATAAGTAGTCTTGCTTTTTACATATATGAGCATAAACATATGGAGGAAAAGATCCCCACAGTGTCATTCTGTGGATTTTGTTATGGCTCCCCCGCTTCTTGCAACTCAAATGTTGCAAGTAGCAGAAGTTACATGGAGAAGCTTGCATGCTTTTCAGAAGTTTTTTGTAAGCTTTGTTTTCTTGAGCAAGTCATGTTCTGTAATAATAGCAAAAAAATATATTGAAAAATAACATGTAAATTAAGGAATGTGCCCCATTTCTTTAAATTTTTACCAAACTGTTACTTTCTTCCACCAAGAACACCAAAACCAGTTTTCTGTAGCTTCTGGGTATCAAATTTTGCAGCTATCACTGCTGCCATGCCCTGCCTTTTTTGGTACATGTCCATTAGTGAATATATGTGATAACTAGTCTAAGACCTTGAAATTTGGCATCTGCAGTTCCCAAAATAAATGCCATTTTGTCTTGGTTTATACTCTCTTACCTGGAATCTGTGACCATAGATTAGAATAAAATTTACAAATAATTTTTCCTTATTCAATTTATCACTTTGATTTCCGTTTGCCTTGTTCAGAAAGAGCATGGATAGTTCTCTCTCCCTGCTAGCCCACCCTTGAATGTTCTCTCTATCAAAAGATAACAGGTTTGAAACCTAGTCTAGTCTAAGGCAGGTTTACCAACAAAGCAGGAAAACAGAAATTGTGTTATACTTGGAATTCAAATACTGTCAATGGCATTACAGGTAGATCTTTATTTAGATCATATTTATTGTCCTGTCCCTTTTATGACATGGTAATCTGAAATTTTGTGGAATATTTTTTATACATTTACAAGTGTGAGAACAGTTCTTACTGTGCTTTAGAATTACTGACATCTAACAAAGTACTCTATCATTGAGATTTATAGAGAAGTTCCCTTAAAATTTTTTCCACCCATAATCCAGGGTGTTTTCTTAGCAATGATTTGGTTTTTTGGAGGCTTCCATACTAGATGAGTCTTTATAAATAAGAAAACTTGGTATTTGCCAAGTAGTGTAGGCTTACAGGGTATCAGTATAAAAATACTCTGCACTGTTTTTTTATGTCCTTCGTCAAAGCATTACTTAGCAGACTTATGATGACAACCTCCTACAGTTTGAGTTAGTACTAGTAATATTTCAGGCTCTGTGTCTAGAGTTGATTGTGAAATGAACCATATCTCTATGTAGTTAAGATAGCAAGTAATTCATCAACTCATCCTTCCCTACTTAAAATTACTGACAGTGAAAACAAAAGGTCACTCAGTCAGCCTTTATATGGAGTTTCTTATTTGACTTTTTTTGATTTTTGTGTTAATCATTGGGACTTGTTTTACTGCATAGGGGGAGGAAAGTAACTGCTCTAACACTCAGCAGATTGAAAAATTCAGTATAATCCTAGCTCCAGAACATGACATTACTCCTTGTGGACACAATCAGTTGTTAATTTCCTGGGATACCTAATTGGAAATGCCTACAATGGCAGCTGTAAATTTATTTAGATCTCTAAAATGAATGACAGGTCTTATCACCAGCTCCTGTTTTATAATCAAATTGACACAGCATGCACTTAGATACATGCTGCCTCACATACTAAGACAACTTATGTACTTAGAAGCACCTGGATACATAAAAACAGTTCTGTTTGCACTTCTGTTATCCAGTTGTATATAAGAAGCTTCATTTCAAAACTAGAATTCAGTATGGTCTTTATGGCAAATACTTCTCTTTATTTAACCCAGCTACACAGATGCATGTCTCATGTACTAAATAGATTTGTAATTTTCAGAACTATCCTTGTTGTGAATGACCCATTCTGTGGTTTGTAGGACTGGGGGATTTCCAAACCTGCGTGAATCCATTACTGTTCATTCCTCAAGGTATGACCATAATATTCTTAGCTACAAAACAATTTCCCACATCCTTATTCCAGTTACCTGCTATCACAAACAAGCAGATAATTTTTTTCCTTTTCATAAATCCAACTAATAAAAGATTATTAAAATAAGTCTTTTCAGTTTTGTTCTTCCTTCTCTCAAAGGCTCCTTAAAAATGTCAGAGACTAGAAACTAAAATGTATTTGTGGCAACTGTATATTCCAGCCACAAATTATCTTTGGGAGTTGTCATACATATGTTTTAAGACACACCAGCCTCTGAGCTCTTTAATAGCATACAGATGCTCTTGGTAAGAAAGCAAAACTCTTCTCGCACTTTTATAATATAACAGAATAAATAGGGGCACTTAAGTGATTTAACATCATGTCTTTTCAGATGCCACAATGAATTTTGAATTCCTTTTCCTGTGCTTACGTAGTTTTAGTTCTGTATGTGGAAGCTCCTGGTTCTGAAAAGCTTTTTTGACTTAGTTAAGTGCTGTGGAGATTTTTGGTTGGCTGCTCATCCCAGTCAAGTGGTGCATCAGAATTTTGGGAGGCTTATGTGCACACAGAGTTGATTGCTAGAATTTTCTTAAACAGTAAATAATAACACGAATTTTATCAAATTGACTGAACTTTTCACCCTTTGCTCTTTCATCTGTCTTATCAGTTCTTTCCAGCTAGAATCTGCTTTTCTCTTTCAATTGTGAAGAATGACAAATATGCAACAATGAAACAACAGCTAAACTGGGCAGAAGTGTAAAACATTGAAGGAGACAGTTTGCCAGAAAATTGGTGGCTGCAGTTTCAGTTTCATTTACACATTCCTTAGACAGTTTCATTTACTTCTACTATAATAATGATAAAGACTAAATAAACGAATTGCTACTTAGTGTTCAGTTGCAAATACTATTAGGAACTAGTGATGGGAAAAGTGATTTAGTCTAACTGTATTTGTCTGAGGCTTTATCAGATGTCACATCCTTAATGTAGACTTGTTTTTTCCTCTGAAAGTGCCTGTGAGACTGAAAATGTCTGGGTTATACTTGCTGCAGAAGACTTTCTCCTAGCCCTAAATTAAAATACTCTTCAACCAGTTTGTGTGCAAAAATGAAAAGTGTGTTAAAAATAAATTAATCTTACAAACTGATCTTGAGTATGAGTTTACAACATCAAAGCAGGAAGCTTTCATCATACTTAAAATCTTAAGCAATTTCTTGTTTAACATGATCTACTAAAGTGTTTACCAAGATTTTTCCTCGGGCTGTTTCAGAAACTTACAAAAGGTCTCAGTCTGAAATGAAATCGTACCAAACAATCCAATTTTCCTCACCCAGTCCCTTCCTTCGGTCTCTCCATCTACCCCAACATCTCTTTAAATCAGTTATATTAGGAAATCTGTTGTTTAGTATCTAAGTAAACCAAATAATGCTTGAACTACTTTTTAGAAAAGCATGCATTTAGATTTCGCTGTTTAATTTTTGCCTTCCAAATCTAAAAATCCATCTATAATTTGCTGAAAGTGAAAGGAATTAGTCAATTTACAGTAAAAAAATTATCAAACCCAGTCAAAGTGCTTTGGTATATGTCCAAGGTCAAAGTGCTTTGTGTTTCATTATGAAGAATATTGTATATGCAGAAAAAAGTGGAAAGCTTACTTTTGTTTACCAGCACCATATAACATACAAAAGAAATACCACAAGCACCTTAAAGAGTTACAGATCATTAATATTTTGTTTTGTTAAGCTAGATGTGCTGCTAATTGTGAATAAAGTAATGCTTTGTAAAGGTATATCTCAAAAGATTAGTGAATTCTTTAATGGATATTTTTCAGGAATTCTATTTCTTGTCAACACTCATTAGCTTTTTCAACAACTCCCAGCCTGGGAAGTAGCAGAGAGCTGGAAGTCAATCCTAATGTACGTTATGTGACTGCTGTGCTAAAAGAAACAGTAGCAAGGCACTGCAAAAACACAAGGAACTCAGGGATATTGGCTTAGGAGATACCACTTGTACAGCAAATGTCTTTGCCAAAGGATCAGAAAGGAAAACCTTAATTCTTCTAATTGAAGTGAAATTAATACAGTTTGTTTCTTTATGAGATTTATAAAGCAAAGAAGTAGTGAATACCCTGTTCAGGACAGAATTTTTGACAAGATACTGAGGTATAGGTGAAACTTTCTTGAATGGGTAGAAAAACTTGGAAATTTGTCAGAAACTCATGATTAGGGTTCTAGAAGGATTTCTGTTTTCAGCAGTGTCTTTTGGGGATATCAGCCAGAAAGTAGCAGTAAACACAGTGGGGATTAGAATTATTTGTTTTACTGAAAAATAGGAACACTGACATGGAAGAAAAGATACAATCCAGAAAGATTAAATGTAAAATTGAACACTTTGCACAAATACCTGTTTCTTTCTAGGACTCATTATGAAGAATATTTGGTCATTACCAACTGAATTTGAATCATTCTCACCATATTACTGCTAACACAGGGCATGTATTTTAATGTACATGCAAAGATGCAACCTGAAGACAACAGCCAAAGTGGCCCTTCAGCCAAGGCCTTGTCAGAGCAGAGTAGAAAGGTTTTACCCAAAGTCATGGATGCTGTGTTGGAAAAACAATATGGTCCAAGTGGGTGGGCCAAGACAACATCAAGAATTGTCAGAGATTTAGAAAATGGTGTTCTGCAAAAGAAGATTGAAGAACACTGGGGTTTTACATTCAGGCAGAAGGGAAAAATTTATCCAGTGAGTGTCTGAGAAAAAGAGCACTTTTCTCCAAGTTGAATGACTTAAAATTACAGTAAGGAAGATTAGACATAAAGCAAACTTTTCTAAACATGAAGGTAGTTGAGAAATGTGAGGAATACGTGATTGGGGTTTTGAAGAATGAGTTAGATGAGCCTCTGCTCATCTGATAAGGATGTAGCTGCAATGTTTTGCTCCCACCTGAGAACAGAGTGGACTAGAGCTGATATTTCAAGGTATGTCCAGATCCTTCTTGTGTCTGGCACACAAGTGTCTTTTCCCTTACAAAAATATATGTTTGCAATACTTTAAAATGCCACCTGTTTCTTATGTGATAACCAAATTGCAGTTTGACTGCAAGTTGGCTGTTACTAATGAAGAAAAGACTTACTAGCATCAAGAGCTAGATGAAAGAGTTCTGCAGGACTTACTGACAATTGGTGATACGAGAACTCTGGGTCCAGAAATGTCCTGAAATAGAAGCTCCCCCCCAACAACTTTTTTTTTAATCAGCTCATTGCAACACAGATTACATGCTAGCTATAAGAAAAGGAAGGTTGAAGGATCAGAATGTTAAAAATGTAATTCCTAACACTTTATAAATTTCTAAAGTTTTATAAACAGAAAATAAAGCTTACTACTCAGAAATGCCCATTTAGACAGATTGCAAGTGTTCAATGTCTTTTTTTAAGAATGGGTGCATACATGATTATAAAGGAAATGAATACATGCTACATTGGGAAATTCTTGTAAATAAATAGTTCTGCAAGTTTGAAGATAAACTCCTGAGTAAACAAAGGCTTGGGGAATTGTTTGGGGAAGAATGGCGTTGGGGGGGTTTTTTCTTGTTTTACACCAAATTCCACATTTATCATAACATTCAAGAAATATACTTCATCCAAAAGGAATATATAGTGTGATATAATGTGTTATTTCAAAAGTGTGCAGTGAAATAGGTAATGGTAGCAATTGATGGACTGGCTAGGGAGGAGGTATTACTGTACAGCCTTGTTGTATTGAAGTACTCAGTTGACACTCATTCAGCATTCTCAAGGAAACAATGGATGTCTTCTTTATCTCAGTTGATACTTTAAGGGCATATTAATTGCAAAGAGAATTAGTTTTAGGATTTACCATCTCTTAGTGACATATCTGAATCACAAGATGACCCTGTATGTCCTGTTCCTACAGATCTCCCTTTTTTCCTACAAATATAATGACCTTTTCTGTGAGTGTCAACTTATTGACTAAAGTGATATTAGGAAAGGAAATAAAAGCAGATGTTGTAAGCAAACAGAACAGTATGCAGTGATTGATTAATACATCCAGAGTATCACCTGTTTCTTTTTACTCTTGTCTTTCTGTCCTGACCATGTCTTCATGTCACATGAAACTGTTTGTAGATGCAGAGCTTCCAATCTGATGGATAGCAGCTATTGCCTAGGAGGTTTTCCTCTGCAAGTGTATTTATGTCTTTGTTCTTACCCTTCATAGATGCCAGAATTTCAGAAGAAGACTGTCCATATTAAGGATCCAGCAAGAGTAGAGGAGATTATTTGTGGCCTCATCAAAGGTGGAGCTGCCAAACTTCAGGTAAAGGTGTAACCAGTTTGGAATAAAAGCAACTGTGGGATTGTTACTGTATGCCAAAAAATTTAAGCATATCTATATATGTAATCGAATTCAACCTTCAAGAAAACTCCAAAACTTAGACATGTTTACTCTTTTAATAGTCCTTGTTGATTCAACTGTAATTCAGCCAGACACTAGTTAAGTAAATGACATAAGCATAGAAGCTTTGTAATTTCAGAAAATATTCTCAGCAAAGGAATGAGAAAAACAGTTTTGTTAGAAAAAACTTTTCTGGGATATGCTAGCTTCCATGACAATGGCTCAATAGAATAGGGAGGCTTCTGTGACACACATGCTACTCAGCTGCAGCTATTGTTGATAGTTCAGAATTTCTAGCCATTCTTTATTTTGTTCCTCCATGTTGTAAGACAGTTTTGCTTTTTCTTTCCTTAAATAGATTATTACAGATTTTGATATGACATTAAGTAGATTTTCCTACAATGGAAAAAGATGTCCAACTTGTCATAGTGAGTACTTTTTTTTTAATACAGATTGATTTGTTCGCTCATTTTAGTTTTTCCTATATTTTAATTTTATATTCAATTTGTTTCCTAATGAGATTTTATATTGACTTGTTACCTAATCTGTACATTCTACTGACAAAGTATTCTAGTGACTGTTTTTATGCATATGTATATTAATCAAAATCTGTGTGAATTAAATCAGATAAGTTGCCATTGACAATTAAAGCATTAAGTTTTGAACTCTCAGATGTTAGTGGCTAAATTTGGTATGGTTGACTTTTGTTTTTCAAGAGGCCATAATAGTCCTGACACCTGCAAGAACCAGATAATAAACTCCTTAGAATTCTTGGCAATATTATCCTTATGCTGTAGTCTTTTGGAACAAACAAGCAGAAATGAGAACTCTAAAACTTATAGGATGCCTCAGGATGATTTCAGAAACAATCCAATCTCAAGAAACAGATACAAAAGCTTGTAACTGACCTTGTAACTCAGAGATGAAGGGAAGGGCATCTTACTTAGGAAGAAAAATATGCTTTTTGCTGATTGCTGGTAAGAAAAGTTCTGAGGAAGCATATTGGCATGTCACCAGACTTTGTCATCTGTGCCATTTACAGTGTTGTAGAGCAAAGTAAAAGAAATACCATCTTGTTTAACTCTTTTTTTTTCACCCCTTTCCCAGACATCATTGATAACTCTAAGATCATCACAGATGAATGTCGGAAAAAGGTAAACAAAAAACCTACAAGCATTTGGTTTGTTGTACAGGCATCTGTCATTCTTCCCTGACAAGAATGTTATTTTGATTGCTTAGACCAAACACCAATGTATTTTATGAAATACATTAAACATCTGATGGGTTTTTTTCTGTTCAGTTATTGCAGCTGAAAGAAACGTATTATGCCATTGAAATTGATCCAGCTCTCAGCATTGAAGAGAAATACCCATATATGGTAGAATGGTAAGACACACCTATTTTCAGATTGTATTAAGATTAGATTTAGTAAGTTTTTAAAAGCAAATTAATGGCAGTACTTAACTTTTAGCTATCACATTAACTGAATTAATCTCTTAAACTTTTGTACAACTGGTTTTGTTTTGCTCTTAACCTGAATAAGCAAGAATTAACCATACAGGATGCTTTTCATCATGAAATTTAATGAAAGGTGAACTTTAGTAAGCAACGTGCAACCCATTTTTTGTTTATGTTCTAGGTACCATAAATCTCATGCACTACTCATTGAACAAGGCTTACAGAAGGACAAGTTTGCAGAAATTGTAAGGGAATCGGATGTTATGCTGAAGTAAGTTCCTTTTGATTTGAATTATATCAATGTTTCACAGCATTTTCTGTAGATTCTTCCTGACTGTTGGGGGGAGGAGAAAAAAAGGAAAAGGGAAATTAAAAAGCCCACACATGTTCCTGAGAATGTGACACCTTAACCTTGGACCACACTGAGCTCTCCATCCTCCCTCTGAATTGGTGTGTTGTATCTAAATGCAGCCAATAATCTCACTGTATAAAGCAGACATCTGGAACTGTTTTTAGTCCTTCTCTACAAGTTTAATTTCTGTAGACTTTCAACCTCTTTAAATTGCACTGGTGATTCTTTTTTTTTGTAAGAGCAATGTAAAGTTTAACTTAGCTCTGTTGAGAAACACTTGAGGAACATGTTTCATATGTTGTATTAAATATTGTTCTTCCTCTATGGCTGAAGGCAAGTTTAAAAGACAGCAAAATCCTTGTTCAAAATGTGCTGTGGCTTCCATCTCTTTGAAAGCCCTCTAAAACTGTCTGTAAATTTTGGAATACTGAAACAGGATGTTAGAACTTAAATTCTGGAAGTATTTGTTTATAAAACTGACTGAATCCTTATTTTTTGTACAACAGACAAGCACCCAGTCTCTGCCTGTTTGAAAGCCTAAGTCCATGTTGACTGAATCTTCATCTACAAGCTAAAATTCTTTCCAGAACTTTCACAATACTTTTTTAAAATGTAAAATTCTACCGATCTCTCTCTGTATGGAGAAAGCATATAGAGATAATATTACCTTGTTCCTGGAATGCTATACATAGGGTACTGAATACTAAAAAACTGTCAGGAGAGAGCAACAATAAACAATAAAATTTGTTTTATAGTAATGACCCTATAGAAAGTCACATATTTAAGCAAGGAAGACTGAAAGGAGATGCACAGCCTGATAGTAACTAGAGGGAGTTTTGCTAGCTGCTCACTTGTTCTGGAGTACTTAGGGAGGAGGAAGTGTTTTTAAATCTTTAAAACATGATTAGATGTTTTGGGGGGAAAAATTATACAGACCAAGACTAAACAGCTTGATGCAGAAGTTTCTTGCAAATATGCCTTGTGTTAGGTTGATGGTTCTTGCTGACCTGAAAGGGTGAAGTAAAACAAACGCAGTGAAGTGCTCAGGAAATATTAATTCTTTTCCAAAGATTATGTGATTGTCTCCTAAAAACTGAGACTTTTCTTGGCTTTCTTTAGTTGAGATTTGATTTGTATTTGCTTTCTGTGTTGCAGAGAAGGGTATGAGAACTTCTTTGATAAGCTCAGTGAACATAATATTCCTGTGTTCATATTTTCTGCTGGGATTGGTGACATTCTTGAGGAAGTAATCCACCAGGCTGGGGTCTACCATTCTAATGTCAAAGTGGTTTCCAATTTCATGGATTTTGATGAAAATGTACGTATGACAAAACACATTCTTATCAAACACGTTTGATAAGTACCACACTGTTTGTGGTATTTAGTAGCTATTTATACACACTACAAGATAGATATATCTAGAGATATAGATATATACACTCCTGCAAGCAGGGAGAATCACTGTCTGCCTGCTCTTAACTGTGCTGTCATAGCCATGACATTACTCTAAGTTATCTTGTTCATCATCACAGATTATGTAGTTCAGTCTTGGCTCAACAGTAATACCACCTCTTTCATTCTAGATTCTGTCCTGCCTGAATGGTACCAGAAATAACTTCAGTGTTGCTTTTTTCAATAGGGAATATTAAAAGGATTTAAAGGAGAATTGATTCACGTTTACAACAAACATGATGGTGCCTTGAAGAACACAGAGTACTTCAAACAGCTAAAAGACAACAGCAACATCATACTACTAGGTGATTCTCAAGGAGACTTGAGTATGGCAGATGGAGTTGCAAATGTTGAGCACATTCTTAAGATTGGCTATCTCAATGATAAAGTAAGTAGCCTTACATAAGCTTGTAAGCTTTGAATGAAACACTGGGAGTTAGAAATAGGTTTGTTATAATATGGTTCAGATATCAAACCAAGTGTTTAGCCTGTATTTGGGTTGAAATTTCAAATATTTTTCATGGATTTTTTTCTAACCCATAAGCTCAGAGCCACAAGTATATATTGCCTTGGCTTTTGTACAGAACTACTTCCAAACAGTTGTTTCCTAGAGAAGTAAAATTCAGAGGCTATAAAAATTAATTCTCTTAAATTCCTGTGGCTCCTCCTCTCAGTACTGAATTGATCATTGAGAAAAATTATAATCTCACAAATAACAAATCCAGGCAGTCTCTCCTCTTTAACTTCTTAGGGTTTTTAAGTGACACTCAACTGATTATTTGCTAAGTTATAATGAACATCCATTTGCATCGAGGAGAGAGAAAACTTCCGTTTTATATTTCTCCCTGCCCTTCCAGAAGTAGTTCTTCTTTCAGTATCTCTGTGTGTGAGATCCTGGAATAAACATGAGGTATTATATCCTGGAATGCACTTCAGGTCAGGCCACTCCTACTCTGTCCTCCTGTGGAATTCACTTGTATAAGTGATACATTATTTGCATGGCTTATTCCCAGAATTTGATGGAAAGATTGGGCAATATTTTAATGACAAAAACTCATTAATTAATTCTATAACTAAGGGGGTCTTTCTCTTTTTCCCTTCTGCAATTAGGTAGATGAGCTTTTGGAAAAATACATGGACTCTTATGATATTGTCTTGGTGAAAGATGAATCCCTGGAAGTTGCCAACTCCATTCTACAGAAAATCCTGTAAATTGCAGTCTCAAGTCACTCCATTCCTTCCAGGAGGCAACTGGACAGAAGAGCACACATGTGCTATCTTAGATGTGTTTATTACTCATTTATGGAACTGTTTGATTTAATTTAAAACCTTTATCTTCATTTTGGTATTATGGAATATATCTGGTATCAATTATCAACTACAAGCTCCTTTTACTGCTCTTACACTGTTCTTTATTGTCTCACACTCCTGTTATAATGAGATCTAAATTGGATTTGTAGATATGATAAACTGCTGCTGATGGGATACTGTGGTTCACTGTCCTTTTTAATCAGGCATTTCAGAAGAGCATTTTAGAAAACGTGGCTATTTTGTAAAATTGAAGGTGTAAATGCTCTGTAAAGAGAGTGTGCATTTGTTGCCTTTTCAAAGACATTTCAGTCTCAGCTGTACTTTGAAGGATCTTACTCATATGCTACATAATTTCACATAAGTTTTTCATACATATATTTTTCATCAGTAAAAACGCTTTTATTCACCCAATTAAGGCAAAGTGTTTCTTCTTCATATTTTTGCATCATTGCAAAACATTCTCTATCCTTAGTGTTTCTCTGTCCTCTGTGAAATGGGAAGAATATTTCAAGTTAGTGTGTCTGAGGTAAAATTTCCCATCTTTGTAACAACAGATAGTTTCACAAGCTGATAGTCCACAGCCTGCCTGCAATGAGCAGGGGCATCCTCAACTAGACCAGGCCGCTCAGAGCCCCAACGTCCAACCTGACCTTGGATGTTTCCAGGGATGAGGCATCTACCACCTCTCTGGCAACCTGTGCCAGTTTCACCACCCTCACCACAAAAAAATTCTACAGAAAGTTTCTCCCCTGTCCTGAGCACATTACAGCACCTCTCAGCATTGTGTACAGAGTACAGCTTAATACAGCCACAATTTCTGAAGCTCGCTCGGATATGTTGCAGGATAAGTTAAAGATGATTTTGTGACCCTGCTCCTGTGAGGTCTCAGCTGTACTAAATCTATTCATTAATAAAAGAGAGCAAATCATACAACTCCCCTAATGTGCAATATAATCATTGTTCCCCTTTGCTTTCTTTTATACAGAGCAGAAACTGTGCCATCTTCCGTTCCCTGAGGAATTGTAATGAAAATGTGGGAGAGCTTAGATCTGCATTCTCTTCCACCAGAATTAAACCACATCTCAAGAAACAGCCTCTCTCCTTACAGCCTGTGGTCTGTTATTAAAATTCTGACTTCATTTCACCAGATACATTTTTTCCAAATCAGCATTTTTACATCTGTTACTACCCCTGCTAGAACTTTTCCAAGAAGGGAAGAGAGAGGATAGTTTCCATACCCCACCTCTGCATCCTCTGCAGTAAAATTAAATTAATCATCCCTGTATTTTGAATGCAGGGCAGAGGCTCAATGCACCATCTGAAGTAGTGTGAGCATCCTTTCACAAATGACACGGCACATGCTGTGCCATCAGGGAACTGCTGAGCACAGGGACCTTTTAGGAATTCTATCCTATATCTGAACAGGCAGAGTGTTTGAGGGATGATTTCCTCCTTGTACAAAACCTACAGTCATGCAACTCCCTGGGCCTGACACAGGGGCAGCCAAGAGGTCAGAGGTGGGAGCCTTGAGAAGAAAACCGGTAGGACAACCCAGGTGAGGATCTTGAGGATAGTGCCTTGGCTGCCTTCCATTCCAGAGGCATGACTCAGGCAGCAGCAGCAAACTGGAAGAGCTGAAAGCACCCTGGCAGTGCCAGGGACAGGAGGAGATGGGAGCAACAGCTGCTAAGAGCCTGTCAGCCAAAGCCAAAAGATGGGGAGAGCTTGAAGGCTGCAGAGACAGCTGCTGAGTCAGCGGTCACAGGGACTGGGTGTGAAGTTTGGCCCAGTCCCTGTGGCCTCTCTCCCTTTTCCTCCATTTTCCTGGGGCAGGAAGGGAGGGCAGGATGGTCATGGCAAAACTGAGAGGGAGCAGCCTTCCTACAGCCTCCCTTGTGCCTGCACTGCAGCTTCAGCACGGTGGGCAGGACAAACAGGGCTGTGCTACCTGTGACTCCTCACGGGCATCGGCATGAGCTGCCCACCCAGTGACTTGGTCTGCACCCCCCAGGCACTAGAAGGATTTGGGGAATGCTGCAGCATTTCCAGGGGAGCCCAGCAGACACAATTTCTTTAACAGCTTACATTTGAGGTTTTAGACACCTGCAGAACGTACACTGGCTGGGCTAATGTTATGGTTTTGGGAGGAGGGGAGTAGGGTTAGTGAATCTCAGGTTTAGAGCCTTTTTAAACATGCGATCATGCTGGCTCTTTTGTCATAGCTGCCAAATAAAAGTCCAAAAGGCAAAGGCCTTCTGAAAAACATCAAGGTGTTTGGATGCACTGCTTACTCAACAAGCCTGTAGTTACAAGAGTCTAATTACCAGGCATTACTCCCAAAGTTTACACTAGGACAAAGTTTTCCATTTACAGGCAGTTTATCTTTGGAATATAGATAACAAGTAAAATTCAGAGAATGTGAAGTGTAGCTGATAGTCACAGCTTCACAGCACGAGATGTGTCAGCAGCACTCTCTGGCATTCTGACTACAAGTGTAATGGATTTCCCTGATTATCCCAGCACCGGTGAAAAGAAGGGGGGCAGTTCTGGTCTCTGTGCAGTGTTTCTGAGAAGGGAAGTGTCCCATGTTTTCATCAAACTTGCCTCAGGATACACATAAACTCATTGATCCCCTCTCCAGAATTTTTCCTCAGCCTCACTCAGCAGGTGAGCAAGCCACCACTCCTTCAGCATGATGAAGATCTTGTTCAAACCATAATTAAAAAAAAACCCAACAAATAAACAAACAAAACCACATAGAAGAGCAATATAGCAAAGGACTAGGAAGCATCTTTAAAAGCAGTTACCAAAACAGATCTCAAACTATATCTTAATCTGAATTACTGAAATTAGTATTTAGCCTCCCTAGAACCCACCCTTATCAGAAGGAAACAAGATGGTTTTCCAGCTACATGGACATCTAAAACTGGTAGAGGATTTCAGATGAAACCACCATCCTTTAAGCATTATGGAAGGAAGATTTTCCAATCTCACCTCCAAGCAGGTGGACAATGAATGTTCAGTCACTAAATGTTCAGTCCACAATGACAATCCCTTAGAGAATAGGATTCTTGCCCTTCCATGAAGATGCAGCTAAGTTAAGATCTCCAGCACACTTTTGTCCTATCATTAAATCCTGTTAGTCTCAGAACCTGTGTTGAGGATCTGCTAAAGCAATAACCCATGCTAGGACTTGAAAGCAATTAAGCCACATTAGAGTTACTTGACAGAATCCATTTGCTGTACAAACGGTATCTCCATGCCAAATAATTTACTTCTTGAAATGCCATTCATCAAACTTTATGGAAAAAACAGTTACTTTTTATGCAATCAACCTGAACCAGGAGATCAGATTTTAAAAACCCTAATACATGGTGCTGTACAGGTAATCATTGTCTTTTCATCATCTCACATCCCACTGCCAACCATAACTCTTGCTTATGTAATACTTAAGGGAAAACACAAGATGCATTTTTAAATATCCTCCTCCAGTTTATCAAAATCCCATTTTTTTATCACTAGACTGTTAGCTAGAAATTACAATTTGTATTATCAGTTGCCTCTCCAAGACCATGAACAAAATTAACTGCGAACAAAATTAAGTCTACAGCTACAGGTTAAGCCATTCTTCTCCAGCCAGTCTAATTCTTGCAATTGCTTTTGAGATTCTCCTTTCAGTTTTAAGAAAGAAATACTGAGAGTAGTATGTCTTTCTAAATAAAATTTCTAACCAGAAACATTATGCAACCCTAAAAATTTAATTTAATTTATGATTTAGTTTGGAAAGAAAGATATGCATTTCCCAGACCACTTTCCCATAGCCAAAAGAGTATATCTAAAGTTAAAAGAAAGGAATAAACAAAATTAAGTGAATTTGTTACTCTTTTTTCTTCCTCTACTCACAATATCTGTTCTGTCTGTAGTACATGCCCAAGGTCAAGTATTTGGGACCTTTATTTAGCTGAAAATGAATCCTCCTCTTAGCGGGTGTTGCAGCTAGCTCAAATGTCCTCCCACTGTCAAACAAATACTGATAATGCTGAACTGAGCTAAAAACTTGCACCCCATACTAGCTAAATACATCATTTTTAAGTTTAAAGGTAAATCCAAATATTTTTTCACAAAGAAAAACATAATACTCAAGTTCAACAACTGCAAATTCTGATTTAAGTATAATGTCTGTTGGAACAGATGGAGTTACACAGCAGAAAGCATTGCTATCAACTTAAGACACAAAAATCACACAGAAAAAAATATTCATAAATACCTGGGTTTTTCTGGGTACACACCCATGTTCCTTTTCTTTTCCACTGAGCCCCTGACAATTCAGTTACCAATTGCCAACCTTGGCTGCCAGCAACTTCCTTTCCTAACAGCAGTCAGCTGCCAGCTCTGAGAATAGCACCTGCCTGTTTCACTAGAGGAGCAGAAATAGCCTGAGTTCTGGAGAGCCCCTCGTTAGCTAAGCCCAGTTACATCTGGTTCTTAATGACCCTTGAGAGTTATCATCTATTTTTATAAAGTAATCTCAGTTAAGTATGGTAAAAAACTATCTAGATACTAATTCTATAAATAAATAAATCCAAAATAGAGAGATTCTATAGATAATTCTAAATAGGTAAGTTCTAAATACTAGGAGTCAGTACATACTAATAGATAAATTCTACATAGGCAAATTCTAAATACTAACAGTAACATGCTAATAAATAAATGAATTCTAAATAGATAGGTAGATTAATTCTAAATAGCTACTTTCTCCTTAAAAACATTATTTTACACTTTGATGTAGAAAATGTCTCCCTTATATCATATTCCTCACAGGCCACCTTCTCTAATAGGATGGTGACTTGACAAGATTTATTTATCACTGGAGCTGGGTTGCAGGGGCTGTGCTGAGCTCTCCCAGTCCACACCAGCTCAATTTCGCTTCCCAGCCAGCTCCCCCTGCCCCCAGGCTCTGGTTTGGTGAACAGGCAAGGCAGGCTGCCCTCACTTTTAGGGGCTGCCACACACTCTGAGAAGCAACAGGTGGAGGATTCAACCAAAGTGCAACCCTTTGCTGAGGAAGGTGGCCCCAAGCCTTCCTTCAAGGGAGAAGCCAATAGCTGCCAAAAGAAAGAGAAAGAGCTGGGTCTATGTTAGTGACTAGAAATTCTGGATTTTAAGCAGTTTAGCCTAATACTGACCTGGCATCTGTTGCCTTTGCACAATGCCCCATATAAACACCATTATTTTATAGCAAGTTTTTCTGTATATTCTCTGATTTTCACCAAAGCTGCATTCTTATTTCCAAAATGGCAACCTGCAGGCTTGGAATGATGAGGTGAGGGGGCAACAAAAACTTCCTCTTGAAGGAAAAACATCTTTAGATGGATCGCGAGCCATGTTTGCCAAGTCCTAATGGCAATGAGAATTTCAGATATACTTACCCTAGCCAGAGGCACTAGGAAAGTCATCCCTGCTATGCCATCACTGACAAGCACTTCCAAAAAAATCCAGCACAGCAATTTTTGGGATCACCAATTGACAGCAGTTCAGTGCTGCATCTGCCCTGGAGGACAACTCTGTTGTCCTGGTTTACCAGGAACTCTTCAGCCCACCTCCTGGGATCCATCTGGAATGTTCCTCCATGCAGAAACATTGGGTTCATTCTGAGACAAAACAATTCAGGATATCACAGAATAGTTTGGGTTGGAAGGGACCCTAAAGACCATTGAGTTCAATCCCCCTAAAAAGAGGGAGGATATCCACAAGAGAGACTTGGTTTTTCGGGGGTATGTATGAGAACAGACTAAGGAGCTGTTTTTTCCACATTGAATTCTGCTTCTGGCAGTACTCCAGTCTCAACTTGCTTCCCACTCCTCTCAGCTTTGTCAGCACACAGAAGGGACTGCATCTGAACCACAGCAAAAAGTGAGCAACCTGCCTCAAAGTAAAGCAAAAGGGAAGAACAGTCTGCTGAGAGATCTGCTTTCACAAGATGGTAAGGAGCCATTCTGGACCCAAACTTTGGAATGGAAGTGCCTGTCCCTGACATCCACAGCTTCTACATCAGGTATAAAATCATCCATTATCACAGTTTAAAATATTTTTCCTGAACATTAATAGCAGTATTGAACATATTCAGGGTAAGCCTGCTGTGTACAAGAGAAGAGAGCTGCAGGAAGGGTATTTGCTTCAACTCATGGTCCCAACACACCAAAACTCCAGGAAAAAAAAAAAAGAAACTTTAAAAGTAATAGATGATCAACATTTTATTTAACAAAAAGATCAGTTATCCAACATTTAATGGTATCAAACTCAGAAAAATATGTCACTGCACTTTTTGTAAGAACCGCATCAAAAACCAATACAAAATGTTTTCATCCAACTGAAATACTAATTTTTAGAGAGAGCATCTCAGGGAGCTTACACCCCACACGTACAGATCAACGAAAGCAAAAACTAGACACAAAGCTTTTAATGGAAACACAACTCCCTTCCCACTCCTCTTTCACAGTGTCTCACTCTATGTGTTTGTGCTCTTTGCATGCTGTGTAGTGAGGGGGATCCCACGGCCTTCCAGAAAATGGGTCTGTTTGGTGTATTCAGTACTGAGCAGCTCTGCTGCGTTTGTCGAGCTAACGGGTGACTGCCTCGAGTCGCAGAATCCAAGCAGCACTCCCAGGGCTGACTTTGTGCTGAGGGCTGGGCCAGAACATTAGCACACACAAACAGATGGGCCCGTTTCTTGATCCTATCACTGTCTGTTTGCTTGCCACTGCAGACTGCTCTGCTGCCTAAACTCTAAGTATTACTCCTTAATCTATCAATTCCCAAAATAGGAGACAGAAGCCCAACACAAAATCAACTGTGTCCAGTAATTATGACAGCATTTGGACCCTGTATGCTAATATTTAATGTCTAACAAAACTATAAATAAGGTTGCAACTAGAAAGGTTTTGGAATGACTGATGGGAACACTGGCCAGCAGGAGTCAAGGTTACTAATTCAGCACAGTACAGATGGTAGGAAACTTTTATTCTGTGAAGTAAAAACCCAAAACATACACAGTATCAATTCTAGTCTGTTTAATTTAAAATCACAGCTTATGTAAATTTTGCAATGGCACAGCCATGTTCTGCAATTTGAAAATCAGATTTTCTGCTGGCAAAAATCCACGTGAGTTTGTTCAGTTACTGGGAAGAGAGCTCATGCCTTCTGAAAGGAACTGGGATCAACAGCTGACAACTTTTACAGGTTATTTTTACGGGGAATATTTCGGTTCATTTTCCTACACAAATATTTCTGATACAGAAGGTTTTTCAAAACTCTTTCAAAAGCACTTGGTAGGTTTCCTCTCTACCATCCACCCGACTGACCGTGTATTGTTGAATGAGAACTTCGGATCTTTAGCATAAAAGCAGACCCCACATACACATGTGGTTCACGGCACCACATACAGCAGGACACTCCTTGCCTGTCCATACATCCCACCTGGAGGCACTTAACACTTTTTTCAGATATACCTAACAATTCCAACTGAAAATCTCTTCCTATTTTAACAGCCTACCCACACCCATGCAGAGGCAGACACAGGCTATCCGAGGGCTATCCTTCCAGAACCATGCTTGCCAAAACTCCTTCTGGTACACGTGTTTGAACAGTAGGTCAGCTCAGGATTCTTGGTTTTTTTCTTATCTTTACAGTTCATCGTGCTCCTCTTTGGCCTCCTGATCTTTCAACTTGAATTCTTCAGCAGTAACTTTACCATTTCCATCCCGGTCTTGATTGGTGAACATATTTTTAACAATCTTTTCAAAGTCAAAACCAGGAGCTAATTTTCCTTTGCCAGTATCAACTTGAGTTTGGATGTACTCTGAAAACTAAGAGGGGAGAAAGGAGAAGAAAACAGCTCACAGTGAAAAGGACATTTGAAAATGAATAGTATCCAGCATTTTACTACTTATTAAGTGTACATAGGACACTGTTACTACCCTATAAAGTTTACCACCCAAACTGGACTAATTAGAACAGACACATGAGGTTAAATCACTCTGAGGAGCTCAGCAGGGATTTCCTCACTCATTCCAGTGGGTTTTGGACCCATAACAAGAAAACTTCTTTTTCATAGTTTAGGAGGAAGGTGGGTTGGACAGCTGGACATAGGAACAGCTCTATGGGCAGTAATTTTGCATGGACATAGGAACAGCTCTATGGGCAGTAATTTTGCATGGCAATACATGAAGCTCACGCTGTAAAACAGAAACCCACCTGCATCTTAGGGAGACCAACACACAAGAATGATTGATGATGTGGACAGCAATAGCCTCACCCTACCTCTTTCTCTAAACCAGTAAAAGCTTTTTACTTCTCTGGAAGGACAGATGTGGAGGTAAACATAAGAGAGAAGATGGAGATGGAAGGAAAACAAAGGTGGAAGACAGTGCTAGGGAAAGGGAAAACAAGAATTCAATTTTACAATATTAGGTTTTTAAATCCTCAAAGGCATTTCATGCTGTTCCACAGGGCCACAGCCTGCCCTGTGAGCACTGCAGGCAGCACCACTCCAGAGAGAAAAGAAGGGACAAAGAAGAAGGGACAAAACAGAAGGATAGAGAAAGGTGACAAAGAAGACTTCAGAAGAGGATAAAAACATAGAATTTGAGTTAAAAGAAAAGTCAGAGGAAAATCTCGCAGAGGTTTATGTTATCAGAGGTGGTGTGGCAAAAGCAAGTGGCTTTCAATTGGCGCACACAATGACATTCTCACAATGCAGATTTTAAAAGCAAGCAAGGGGAAGGACTTGACTGCACAGCACACAATTCACATGTGTAAGGAGAGGCCACTGGCATTGCCAAGCTTTAGAAGAGATTAGACAGTTCTTGGATGCACTGCTGCAGGCTCAGCTTTGCCCCAAGAATTCACCACAAACTGCCAATTAACACTGAGACAGACACCAAGAAGGCTGATACAGCAAAGGAATGTTGGATACCAACTCTGCCTCGTACACTTATGTCCCAAGGATTTGTTGCTGACCAAGGAAACCACAGCAGTAAATGATCTTACACAGTATGGCCACTCTTACAGTCCTTTTTTTCCTTTTTCTTTAACTCTAAAGCTGAATAGCCATGTTTTAGCTGACACCCTGCCTTCCTGTTCACTTGATGACAAACAGTATTCCAGAAGAAGAAGAGAAGAAAATGAAGAAAGACTCCATCCTTCAACATTGGCATTGATGGTGGTAGAAGAAAACCACTGTATGTGTTTTCATTATCTCAGCTTACCTCCTCCAAAAGAACCTCTCCATCATGATTCTGGTCTATTTCTTCGAAAAGGTTGGGAGACACTTCCCCATTCCATACAAACATGTATCCTTCAGGCAAGCCGGACACCAATTCCAGCAGTTCAATGTCAAAAACCAATACAGCACTACCAGGCACTTCTCCTTCTGTCACAACAAATGGCAAAGAGGGGTATTTATCCTCACTTACATTGAAGGGGATATTTCCTTTTAATCCACAATTAAATTTATCTTCCTGCTCCAAAAGGCACTTCTCTAGTATGATCCATAGCCCACCAAATCTTCCTGATCACTTCACCAAAGGTGATCCTAAAAGGAACCTTTCATAATAAAACTTGAGGCACTGGAGCAGATTGCCCACAGAAGCGTGGATGCCCCACTCCTAGGAATGTTCAAGGCCCCTGAGCAACCTGTTCTAGTGGAAGGTGTCTCTGCCTATGGCAGGGGGGTTGGAGCTAGCTGATCTTTAAGGTCCCTTCCAATCCAAACCATTCTATAATTCCGTAATTCTAACTGCATCCATTTTTTTAGTTTTAAAAACTAAAATGGAAATAATCCATTTTCCTTTATCTCACCAATACACTGTGTATCAGTGTACTTCTGTGAGACTCAACAGTGTTGCAACAGCTTGGGATATTACCTCAGGGAAACCACGGCAGGAGTTTAATTTAGTCTCGAGAAAGAAAAATCAAGCTCACCTCTAATCTGTTTGCAAGAGACTGCAAACAAGCAATTTCTTCAGATAGCTAGGTATATACCAACACACTAACAAATCAGGCAATGTTTCAGAACACGCATCAAATGTAACCTGAACAATGGGAAATACTTGTGACAGGTATTTTACACAGCAGACTTTTCATGTTATGGGGAAATTTTTGATTTATTACGTATAGCTATGCAATTATATGTAATGAATAATAGATTAAATCATGTATAAAACATTGCATATATATAATACTCCTAATTTTTCAGAGAAGGCAGGTACAGGTGGAAATGCATTCTTATCCCTTAACACAAATTAATTCTCCATTAAGCTCTGCACATGGTGCCTGACAGTCTTTATAAACTACAAACCGTTCTGGAGCTATTCAAAGAACACAGCAACTTATGCAACTGTTTCCATACACATCAGAATTTGGTGATCTTGGTGATCTCGTGATAGACTCCTTTCCCCCAAATCTTTTAACCAGGAAGACCAGAAACAACATACCTGGACATGAAAGTTCTTGTCACTTCTGTATCATTCTTTTTATTACTGCTGTCCACGTCATTAAAAATTTATAAGACTTAATGCCCTAAAGCTGCCTTAAAATGTATTTGTGTTGGAGTTTGAACAGCACCAATACACTGTTTCACATCTTACACTCAGTTTATGTATCTTCTGAATTTCCTAACATATTAGTGCTGACCAGTCTCCTACAGCTCTGTTTCCTGAATAACACGTTGCACGTCCAAACACAAGCACCCAACTCCCTATCATGGAAAACAGAGTTTGCATCCCTCTGCAACACCAGACTGCCTGGAGCTTTCTGCTCTGACAAAGCAATGTTACTGGGGGTGTGTGTTCCCTTTTGTACTGTGATGGTCTTTCTATTGGCCACAGCAACAGCATGACTTGAAATGCAACACAGACAGCACATTCATTCCACTGGGGAACGGGGAGGAGGGGGAATGTCTAAAATAATGACATGAAAAACCTCTAAAAAAATCCCATTCAAGCAGCTAATAAAACATGCATGCCTGTGTTTCAGCCACTCTAGAGATGCTAAGTGGATGTGCACTCACCAACTCCATCTTCTCCATAACCAAGGTGAGGTGGGATAACGACTGTCCGTCGTTCCCCAACACACATGTCCTGAAGGCCCATGTCCATCCCCAACACCACCTGACCAGATCCCAGAACTATGTTGTAGGTCTTGCCAAGGCTGTGTCTGGAAAGGAAGGGGCGGGGGGAAAAAATTCAACATAAAATAGAAAATTTCTGTTGTTCAAAATTACCACAGAAGTAGCAGTTTCTAGTAGTATCCTGTCATTGCCAAAAATTAACTTAATACCCAATGCTTTGTTCTACCAAACAGTTACCTGAAGTTGTTCTCGAGTTACAGCCAGCACCAAACAGACAAGTCTCTGCTGCTGACATGTCCTCTGGCACTAAAATTATGGGTTTCTTGAATGGAATCCAATTAAAATCATTAATCGTACCAATTACAACCCCAAGGTATTTTATCTTGAAAAAAGGCCTTTTGCCTTTCACATATTTTTAACTGTTGTAAGTGGACTTTTCAGCAGATGTAAAAATTCCAGATGTACATTCATCTCAGGACCACCAACTCCATAGAGGGATCTGAGTGCATTCTCATGGAACAGCCATCACTTTAATGAAATCAGTCACTATAATGTAGTAGTTATTAACACAAATAGCTACTACTACTACAGCTATTTAACCATATTAAATTTTGAATTATACCTTGCTGCCCGTGGCTCATTTCTAAAATTAGAAAATATCACCAGTTAAAAGCACAAAAGTCAAACACATGACTTTGTGATTCTAAAGGCAGAGTGTGCAGCATTAAGGCTTTTTATTCTGTTGGTTGCCTTTCTTTGGTTATTTGGCTTGGCTGTGCCTCTGCAGGACATGCTTGTACAACAGAGTATTACTTGTAAAGAAAACAATTCAGTGGCTAAGAGGTCAGCCTTAAAATTAGGAGCACATGATTCATGATCTTTGATTCTCTAAAAACTGCTGTGAGTAAGATGGTCTCAACATCCCTTGGTTCCTGCTACAAAATGGAAATTGAGCATTCCTGACATATAAACTGTTTTGAATCCAAACACATTACTTGTGTACATCCTTGCCTACAGCATTGCACCACGTGCTCCAAATTAAGGCAGCTTTTCAGCTCTGCAAGCTACTGTGTACACTGTGAAACCTATGAGCTGCTTCCTGTGTTAATTATAACCTGGTTAAAAATAGCTTTTCCCAACTTCCCTTCCAAAAAATAAAATATTGTTTGGATGACTTGCACTGTTCAAAAGATTAAGGCAAAAAAAAAAGGAAGTTAACAGAAATACTCTTGTAGCTGTGTGCCAGGCTCACTTCAGTGCTACAGGAGACAGACTGGAGCAATCTTTTGCTTCCCTCATAAATCTGCTGCCAAGAGAGAGGAGAAGAGGCATATTATCCTCACAGTTACAATCAAGCCCTCTGATAGTTTCTCCATGCTGACACTTAAAGCCATACTGCAATACAGGAGCAGCAATGTGTGCTACAGACATGACAGGTGACCATTTACTATAAACCACACTCAAGGTATCTTTAACAAGACCACAACAAGTAGCCCTACCAGACCTCTCTCAGAAGCACTGAATCAGTACAGAGCACAAATCCTACCCAAGAAACTGAATAAACCTGGACAGTTCATTCATGATGAGACCTGTGTTGTCCTGGCATGACTGTTGTTTACACTTGAACTGGCCCATTTAAACAGAATGCCATGCAAGAAGTTTCATCACTCCGCACATACTGTTTCTCCAACACACTCCCACATCCTTTTTTTTCTTGGTTCTCTCATTATGCTATGACAGATTGTCTTCAAATTCTCCTCCTATGTACCTTTGGCAGGCAGCCATAAAGAGAAAAATACGTTCTACATAAATACTCAGTTTAAAACAAAAAAAATTCTTTATTCCCTGCTATCTTCCTTTGCAGGGAATTCATTCTGCCTTCACTGCTGCTGGGAGTATTTTCCTTACCAGGTCATGCAAATACCTACGTGGAGTCCAGCAAGGTTCCATCCAGGAGTGAAGCATTGTAGTGGTATTTCAGGTAATCTCCCTTCTTGCTCAGCACGGTGCAGTTGGAAGGTTTGTAGTGAACAGTAATGCTGACTGAATCTGAGGGGTTGTGGAAGTCCACCACGTGGATGTCAAAGACCAGCACTGCAGATCCTGGAATCTTTCCTAAATAGGAAGCAAATTAGACAAATAGAGAAAGAAGTGGTACCTGAACAGGCAGATGATGTCCAGGTACTGCACCCTGTAGGAATATGCATTCCTGCTGTGTCTGCTACTGAGTCATTTTGCTCTTCTCATTCAGAATTAAAGGATGCGACAGATGCAAGCTGCATCCAGTGCAGGAAAGCCAACCAGTGGGAAAGCACTACTCAGTTCAGTGGTGAAGGAAAAACCTTTGTTATCCTCAATTCTAAAATTATGCAGAAATGAAGCAATAACCGTGTATTTCCTGTGACTGTGCTAAATAACTCATTTGTGTTTCGTGTACCAATACAATATTGATCATCAAAATTCTCAAGAGCTTCTCATGCTTCAAGGAACGTCATTATATGTAAAAGGTTACAGTTCCTTGAAATATCCTAAAAGCAGGCAACTTCTTGCCCCTCTTCCCAGGATAACGTGCATTACCAGGATTAACAAGACATATCCAGGCCTAGGATTGGGGTTTTTTGGTAAAGGAGTCTAATTCCACATCAATAGCACAGAACTTGCATTCCCACAAGAAAGGCTTTTTTTCTAAATCACTTATCCAAGTAATATCCCAGGAGGTACTTTTTGAAACACCAGCCACAACACTGTGATCAGCTAGAAGGGTTATCATATTCAGCCTCTCACAGCAATCTGTTTAGATAGCAATGAGTTTTCCCAAAGAAATGTTAATTGTATGTTACATAAACACGGTTACTTCACTGTTACATGCATCCACCATTTACAGAGGAGGCTTAGAAGTCCACAAAACCTATGGCTGTGGAAGGAATGAGGAAGAAAACTTTGCATGATGAACTCCTTCAGGAAAGAGAGTTTAAGACACACAGGAAGGAAGATCTCACAATGCAGCGCTCCTGGAATCCAAGTACCAGTCTGCCTGAAACACCAATTACCCAAATGAGTTCAGACTTCCAGTTATGTGTGAGATTGATCTGTATTTTATTGTCCTACCCATTTAGCTAATCAAAATAATCCCACAAATTCTGGATGTGGTCTTGTTAGTTTTGATGTCCAGAAAATAATGAACTAATTCATAAACCTTTCAAATGCCAGAAAAATGAAAATACACAAAGATTAACTAAGCAATAAAGGTTTAACTACAGAAGACTTGAACGCAAAGCCAAGCTCACCTCTTCCTTCTTCTCCATATCCAAGATGAGGGGGGATTATTATTCTTCTTTTTTCACCAGTGCATACACCTAGCAGACCTTCATCCATTCCAGCAATCACATAACCTTTCCCGACATAGGTGTCATACGTACGGTTTCGCGAATAACTACGGAAAATATTTGCATTTTAGCAGTGTCAGGTGTACTCAAGAAAACAAGGGCTCTTGCAATAGCTCTGCAACACAATTCTTAAACCAGTTAAGGACAAGCACACAGTCATTAACCAGCACCAGGGAGGCACAAAGGAACTATGTTCCATGAATCCAGGACACCAGGTTTCATCAGTCAGTGACACACGGGTCACTGATTACCCAGCAGTGAGACCCTGGCTAGTGAACAGCCAGCAAATTTGCAAATTCATTTCTACTGTATCTTGAAAGAAAAATCACACTTATTTATGTATTTCAAACAAAACAGAAAACAGGTTTTGACAAGTAACCAAAAAAAAAAATTGTTTACTCCTTTAAATTTCCTCTGCCCTGACACTACTTTAATTAGCACTTATCAACTAGCTACGCTTGATAAGTGCTTCATTTTCATGAGACACCCTGCAGACTACCTCATTTTGCAACCACAGCTATGTAGTTCAACTACTAGAAGGAGCAGGTGGGATAAATAGGTTCTCCTGGGATGCTCAAAATTAAAATGAGGTCATGACAACAAATCAGGGTCAACACCATCCCTCCCTTCCAAACCAAGGCAACCACTTACACCCAGGTTGAAGGACCTGCTTCAACACCTCATGACAGAATAAAACAAGGCTACAGCAACAAATGATGTTTCTGACATAGACATGACTGTCTTCTGCCTTTCTTCAAGGCATGTTACACAAAAGCACAGCCCAAGAAAGAGAAGGCAGAAAGGTTTTAATTCACCTTTACAAGGTAGCTCTGGGAAAGAACTAAAGCCTGTACAAGACCAGACCCTGATGTAATTCAGAGGTTTATCCAACTGCTCTAAGTCCAGACAGCCTTGGCTGAGCTGCCCAGGGCAGTTCTGCAGCCGAATATTTCAGAGTAAAAGGCAAAGGGAAATATTATTAGAGCTCTCAACCCCAGCCATTTCCAGAGCTTTTGGCATGCTCCCTGTACTAGTGAGAAACTTTGTCCTGGATAGCTCCAGGGTTTTCAATCCTTATTGTCAGCTGTTCTATTTCTCCATTTATGAATTCTGCAGGAGGTCAGGATACCATGTTTTAGTGAACAAGCCCTCTAACAATGCTCAGCACTTCAGAATGATGGAGAGGCTGCTGTCTACAAACCATTTATTACTAGTTCTTGACAGCAACCCTCATATAAATACTACACCTATTTTCAAAAATTGATTAGCTACTACAGAAAATACATCTCAAAAAAGAAAAATAGGTACACTGTGGATAAGCTTTGAGTTCTTAACTTATAAGCTTTCACAAATTGTAACTCAAGTTCTACAGAGATGGCTGCTGCAGTAGTACTAAACATTTTTCTCTGAGCTTATTTCATAAAACATTTTACATTGGCTCATTTTCACCTCCTTTTAGCTACTTCTGCCAGCTGTTCTGAAAGCTGGAGTGGAATAGTAAAGCACTGTTCCACTAAATGCAACCTAAAGGTACAAGGGTATTATTCATATGATTCTGTACACAAGGCTTATGTTTCCATATAGCTTTACTGTCACAGTAATCCCTCTTCCTTTATCACAGAAAACCCCCCTTATTGAATTCTGCAATGCCATAATTCAGTCTTGAAAGACCATCAGCCTTAAAAATGCAAACAGTTTCCAAGTACAAATATGATTAACCTCACACTAGCCACTAGCACACTGACTCACAATTCTCAGGACATAAAATGGAATCGTATTTATGTTCTCTCTCTTCAGTGGTATTACCTGTTTGGCAGATAAACCCTATGGGTTAAAGAGTTTTCACCCTTGCGTGCCTAAAGCACTTGGCTTCACGGGGTGGGTCACTGCCCCTAGATGGCGTCTGTGACAATGCCATGGTACAAAACAGCTCTTTTCCTTCCCATATGGAAGTTTTGTATGTGTCTTTTAAAAAGACTCCGAGTCCACTCAAAATTTTCAAAAAGGAAGGAAGAGCAAAGAACTGTGTTCGAGCATATTATGGACACGACAGAGGAGTCAAACTGAAAATGCAGTCTGTGGAGTTGAATGTTTTGGTTACCTGGAATCAAATAATGTGCCATCCAAAAGTGTGCCATTGTAATGGTATCGGAGAAAGTCTCCTGTCTGGCTTCTCCGCTCACAAGATTCGGGCACGAGCTGGTTCTCAATAGCAATACCATCCTTGGGGTTATGTAGATCCAGCAAAACCACATCAAAGACAAGGGAAGCTTGGCCAGGGATCTCCTTACCTACAAAAGTGTTAGAGCAGAAAATTGGTAAGAAACAGCAGGTGTTCTAGCAGAAGCTTAAACATGTATGTTGAAGAAAAGTAATGTACTGCCAAATATCAGGCACCTCCCCCCCCAAAATAAATTAGAATCATAGATTATTTGAGTTGGAAGAGACTCACTACAATCATTAGTCCAACTCCTGGTCCTGCACAGGGCACCCCAAGAGTCGCACCATGTGCCTGAGAGCATTGTCCAAACACTTCTTGAATTGTCAGGCTCAGTGCTGTGACCACTTCTCTGGGGAGCCTGTTCCAGTGCCCAGCCACCCTCTGAGTAAGGAACCTCTTCCTAATAGCCAGTCTAAACCTCCTCTGACCCAGCTTCAGAGGTCCTGTCACTTGTCACCAGAGAAGAGATCAGTGCCTACCCCTCCTCTTCCCCTCCTGGGGAAGCAGCAGACTGCAGCGAGGTCTCCCCTCAGACTTCTCCAGGCTGAACAGACCAAGTGACCTCAGCTGCTTCTCACACAGCTTCCCCTCAAGGCCCTTCACCATCATCATTGCCCTCCTTTGGACTCTCTCCAATAACTTAATGTCTTTTTTATATTGACACCCCAAACTGCCCCCAGCACTGGAGGTGAGGCCACCCCAGTGCAGAGCAGAGCAGGACAATCTCCTCCCCTGCCCGGCTGGCCATGCTGTGCCTGGTGCCCGCCCAGGTTGGCCCTCCTGGTTGCCAGGGCACTGCTGACTCATGTTCAACTTGCCATTGACCAGGAGCCCCTGGTCCCCTCCCACGGTGCTGCTCTCCAGCCTCTCATTCCCAGTCTGTGCACACGACCAGGGTTGCCCCATCCCAGGTGCAGAATCCAGTTTGTTTAATTTCATATGGCTGGTGATTGCCCAGTCCTCTAATTTATCCAGGTCTCTCTGCAAATTTGCTTCTAGTCAGTCATTTTTTGGTTCAGGGGCCTTTTCACTGAATTCTCTAACTGAATCATTTCCTTCTATTCCCACAGTGATGGCACTGTCTCACTGAAAACAAAGGCCTCTTCGGCCTCACAGTTAAGAGGAACAAAGCCACAGAAGGGGTATGAAACCTCGTACACCACAGACACATTCTTAAACACCAGAGCAGAGAAAGAACACAAGGAAAAGTCACAAACTATACCTAACTGCCCCATTATTTAACATGGGGATGTCTATGTATAATCTGCAGGCTGCATAGTCTCACAAGACAATCCATTTTGTAGTTATCGCTAGAGCATTTGTTAAAAAAACCAACAAAACCCATCTGAAATTAAAAATACATTTAACACATTTTTTCTTAAAATTTTTCTGCTTTCTGTGTCAGTCTGAAAGAATTATGTAGTCACCTGTCTTCAAGTTTTTGGTGCCACTAGACATTAATCACAGATTATATTCCCTGACTGAAATAAAATTTCAGTATATAAATACTACAGTTGTATCAACAATATGTCTGTTAAGCAGGGTCTCTCTGAACAGGGTAATAATGCTGCCCATAAATTTAAAACATAGAAAGTTTGTTTTAAAATATGAATGACTTGGAATTGAAAAAAAAAAAGAGGAACAACTAAAGGAATAACTTTTACCATCTCCATCTTCTCCGTATGCCAGGAAAGGTGGTATTGTGATAATGCGCTTCTCTCCTACGCACATTCCCAAGAGACCCTGGTCCATACCAGGAATCAGCCACCCAATTCCCACATAGGTATCATAAGTTCGCATCCGATTATGGCTAAATATGAGAAAAAACAAAAAAAACCCACAACCAAATGTCAGACCAGCACAGGAAAGAACAATGTTAACATTTAAATCCACATACTACACACAGTGTCACTCACAACTTGCTAGTCCAAAAGTATCGGTCCTTCATTTACCAAGGGCTGGCTGGGAAGTTTTCCAGAGTGCTTAGCTATGTCAGGAACCTCACAGAGGCTTTGAGAAGTGGCTCTCAGGCAGCTGATACTAAAGCATCACTTTCCACTGGGCTCTCATGAAGCACATATGCTGTACACTTAAAATCTCAGTAAGAAAGTGTTAGTGGCTCACTTTCATTACAAACCCTGCTAACTTTACAAAACTTGCATCTAATCTGAACAGCTATACTGGTTATAGAGACTTCTAACTGACTGCAATAAATAGTAATATAAATACATGGAATGAAATTTAAAATTAAAAAAAGCATCTGGATTGGTAATGCCCATGAAGAAATAACACACAGTTTTATTGGTTTGAGTCAGTACTGCTATCCTATAATCCCTGAATAAATTACTAACACACATCCAGTGCCAGATTTAATTTCCTGTGTTTCTGGGCAATTAGCATTAATTGTTACACAGGTAAAAGGAGGGCAAATGATGGTGAGATGCCTATTAAATTACACAAAGACACACAGCCCAGCTGCATACCTTGAATCAAAGAGGGTCCCATCTAAGAATGTTCCATTGTAATGGTACCGCACAAAGTCAGACACCTGGACTGTCCGAGGACACTTCTCAGGTTTGAAGTAAGTCTGAACCTGCACTTCGTCCTCCGAGTTCCACAGATCTATCAGGAGCACGTCGAAATGGAGCACAGCATTGGGGGGTATCACACCAGCTGCAAAAGCAAAACAACACACACAGTTTTCATTCCCTTTTTATGGAAGGTATCAGCGAAAAGGAACCAATCCATGCAGACCCTAAAAAAACTGCAAAATGCACACATTATTTCCTGTCGCGCTTACAACGCCCTGGCCCCTTGCCATTGCTGCAGCTATTTATGGGGGGGAAATCTGGCAAGATGAACTCTTATCACAGCTGTCCATCAGGCAAAATATCTTGAGTTAGCATTTGTTGCCTCTCTGAGGCTGTAGAACAAAGATACTTTTGGAACTGAGGAGACCTTGTGCAGCACTGCAACGCCAAACCATTAAATTTTGGTTTAATTAAGTATTTAACAGGGAGGCAGATATAAATAAATAGTTGACTTTCATAGCAAGGTTCACTTCCTGAAGGTCTTCTGCAGCAAACTGCTCCTCCTTCAGCAGGCAGAGGGAGTCTGGAGAGATTACTTTAGGCTACAGCCTTAAGGAACACCCCTGAGGAAGAGGGGATAACCTCTCTGAAATTCACTACTTGCAGTTTGTGCCCTTCTGTTCTGTGGCTCCGTTGCCCATCTGCTCTGTTGAATCCCTCACACCAGCAGCTGGCCCGGGGCTGTACTTACGGACGCCTTCGCTTCCGTAGGCAAGCTGAGGGGGAATCTTCACAAACCGACGCTCGTTCACGCACATGCCCACCAGAGCTCGGTCCATCCCAGCAATAAGCTGACCTTTGCCCACAAACACGTTGAATGTGGATCCCCTGTCATAGCTGAAGGGGGAAAAGCAGGCAAAAAATGTCAGTGGTTCATTTACACCCCCTTCCACTGTTGGTTTTTTTATTTTTTTTTGAAAGAGAGAGAGTTAACTGCACCTTGTCTCCCTCTTGCCCTGTTAGCATAACTTTATCACAAGACAGCTCCTAAAGAAAGGGGCAAATCCAAGGTGTTCCTGAGACTTCAACACAGTTCTCCTTCTGTTCACTGCTGGTCACCTATCTGAAACACATTCCAGCTGAGTGCAATGTGTACTACAGGCACACGAAGGCCAGAACTACAAACAGCTACTTGACACACTAACGTTAAAAGCAGCACTGGAAAATTAAGGAAGAAAAGGAAAAATTAAACACTGTTATGAGATATGAAAAGATAACTGCTCCCACAGTAGGATCTCAGCATTTGATTTCAGTCAGTAACATCACAAAAATATTATATAAGATCTAAAGGCTTTACAATGTGAGACATCACACTTCCAATCTCTTGTGGCAGAGGGGGAAAGAGAAAAGATGCCTTTTAAGCAGTAGCTGTGAGGTTTACCAACAGGTTATTCATTTTCTCCTCCACTTTCACAGGTCTCATTTAAAGCACAGAGACATGTTTTAAACGGCAGGTTTGCCAGACCAAGAATCAAGAAACAAATGATCCTCCTCTGTGATAATATATAAATATTCAAAAGGTAGAAGAAATGATGCTTAAATGACTCAGTTCTCCAGAAAGGATGGAGAACAGCAGTGTTACCACAGCAGAACACTACCTAACATGGTTTGTTTGGCCACCTTAAATCTGCACAATGACCCCACTTTGATGTGCCTGAATTACTGCTATTGAACATTTTGAAGCAATTTATAAACACGTGTCATGAAGCTCAAAAGCTTCATGCCTATTTTTAAACTTTTATCACTTCCATTTTCCCAAATCCCTTTTATAATTTTAAGTACTTTTTTTTTACATTAAGATATATATATATATATATAAAAGTCAGACCTGTGGGGAAGGAAGAAAAAAACAACAGCTTATGCCTTTTGCATGCTAAAATTCTGGAAAGTAGCCAGTAGCTAGACATCCCTAGGGAAATTATGTCAAACTTTCCTTCCCAGACTGTACACATCACTTCCACAACATACTGAACCTCCTAACAGTCCCACAGCCTTGAATCTCTCAAATATTTTACTGACTGATCTCTGTTTGCTCCATCTTTTTTTTTTTTCTTCTGACAAACATTTCTCTTAAAGTAGACAACCCTCTATTGCTGAGCATTCACTTTTGCTTGCAGTAATATTCCCACTCCCAGGAAAGGATGGAAAATATTTAAATTAGGCCCTGACAAATTCTATTATACACACAAAACCATAATTAAGATGTTAGAACTAAGTAATATAATGGGTTCTAAAAAACCCTCCAAAATGGTATTTTGTAGCAATTGACAAAGCTTGGCAATACATCTGGGATGAACTTAGAAGAGCTTTCTTTTTAGTAAAATAAATGTACAATTAAGAGAACATTGATGCAAAGCAGAGAACTGAAGAAAGCACTGATCAGACCATGCAGCTTTGCAGGACAGACTTTGCAGATTCCTTAAAACTAAGCAAAATTTGTTTCTATTAGTGGAATTGACCAAATTAATAGTAGATGACTAGGCAATTTTAAATGCAAATCATTTCATGGCCATTGAAATAAAAAATGCAAATGTTGATGCAAAAAAAAAAATAGCTAATGATAATAATATGCTAATTTATGTGACACAGTCATGATTACTAAGACTTTGTCAACAGCCTGATAGTGCAAGGAGCAGAATTGCTACCTGCTACTTGGAAATACAGAAAATTAATTTAAAAACTCAAGAACATTTTCAAGAGCTGAAGAAGAAACAAAGCAAAACTGCCCTTAGCTCAACATCTAGAGTACTTTCTAGACTGATTTCATAGCAGTGTTTGATTAAACTGGTGCTGGTAAGTATGCTGATAAACTTCAAAAAAAAAGCAAACATATAAACAAAAAACAGGTAAGGAAATGGGCTTATTTTTGTATAAATTGACTAAATCTCTTCAGCTCATAGGCAGGGAACACCAAAGATTTTAGAACAAATACTCCAAAATATTTCTTCCATTAACCTACAGAAGATAAAATCCTCCTATTTTTCCATCTTTTAACATGATTAAACACTGCCATCAGTCTTAAAAAAGATCATAGTGAATAACAAAAGTGTACATCGACATGAGCTGCCATCTAGAAAAAAAAACCCAAGCTGAACAAACCTGATATTTTACACCCTTTTGAAATGAAGGCAGCCACAAAAATATTAGACTAGACTATCACCATTACTACTTATTTACTAATATTTAGAGGATCCAAAGAGATAAATGCTGTACGGTTCTGCACAGTCTGTTCCTGCCCCAAGTAATTCAGAACGAAATGAAAAGGAACTGGGAACTAAAATGAGAGCCAGCACTTGGGCAGCCCCTCCAGGTGCCCTGCCTCAATGCACAAGCAGCAATCAGAAACACTTCTGAACACGTGGCCAGTTTTCCAATGGTCACATATTTATAAAATAAGCCATGAGGATGCTGCCTTTGTGTGTCTTCACATCCACAGCTAAGACTTATGTTCCAAGCCCATCAGTTGCCAATGAATTCAGTGTCTGTGCTGTGCCTTTTTACTGAAACTGCACCAACACCAGCTGAAGTGCCAGCTATCATATCCCACATTTTAGCTGGAGAAGTGCTGGTGAAATGGCACTACTGGCATATTAACTACAGTCAGCTCCAGAGGGAGAACTGAGAGTTGAAGGACAGTTATTTCCCTAAGGCTGTAGATTTTCCTTGAAGCACAAGGGAGATTACCAGGATTACTGAAAATACATTTTGCTTTATCTTTCTAAATAATACTTTGATCAGTGGCAATGAATGAAGTAAGAAAAAACAAATAAGCTGGCAGCAGCAGCAGCATCCTTCACAATCTCCTGATCCCACTATTTAGGCTTCCTGATCCCAAAATAACAGCAGGAAAGCCGCCAGGCACTTCACTGTACATAGGTCACATTTATTCAAGGATAAAGTATCCAAAAAATTCTATATAAGTACAGCCTGATAATTCCTATATTTCCGGCACGGATAATGATTCAGAAACAATCGCATTCAAGTAGGTTTGAGCCTGGAGAAGATATAGGAAATGTACAGAATGAAACGGGCAGGAAATCACTGCTGTGGGTGTATGTACCCTATACACTCCTGTTTACCGGGCTAAGGCTGGCTGAACAACCTTATGGTCTTCACTCTTGGAGCAGAAAACTCCCATTCAGCGCCTTGAAGAAGCAGCTGAAAAAACGTGGTAGGGATCCATAAGGGCAAGCAAACTACTGTGGACTGGACCCAGCCACTACAGAGGTCTTGCCCCATGTCCCCAGCGGTCACACCCCAGCTCTCTGCCCTTCATATTTCAAAGACACCTTCCCATGGTGATCTGTATGTCCCGCACGTACGACACTGCCCATCCTGCCGCCGACCTGCTTCCAACTGGTCATCCCCAAAAGCGCCCACGGGGCACTGCTGGGAAAAGCGGGGGGACCTGAACCGAACCTCCACCCAGCGCCACAATCCCTGCACATCCACAAAAAAGCCGCCCTCGTGGGGGCCGGCACCTCTCGCTCCCCTCCTCTCCCCCTCACGGTGCCCAGCCGAGCGCCGCGGGGCTGCACCCGCGGCGGGCTTGCGCCAGACCTGGAGTCGAAGCGGGTGCCGTCGGGGAAGGCGCCGAGGTAGTGGTAGCGCACGAAGTCTCCGGGGCGCACGGCCCGCGGGCAGCTCTCGGGCACGAAGCGCCGCTCCACGCCGAGCTCGGTGCCGTCCGGAGGGATTTCGGCGGCGGGCACCGGCGGCGCCTGGCAGGCCGCCCAGCTCTCCAGCAGCGCCGGCAGCAGCAGCAGCAGCGACCCGCAGCCCGGGCCCCGCCGCAGCACGGCC